>CAUYLG010050390.1:0-349121 GCA_963573385.1 Cacajao melanocephalus
TGATAGTGGGCGCCTGTCATCCCAGCTACTCGGGAGGCTGAGGCAGAAGAATCACTTGAACCCAGAAGGCAGAGGTTGCAGTGAGCTGAGATTGCACCACTGCTCTCCAGCCTGGGCGACAGAGTAAGACCTTGTCTCAAAAAAATAAAATAACAAACTGTGGAGAGGATGTGGAGAAACTGGACTGTGGTGGGAATGTAAACGGAGTGGCCACCGTGGGAGACAATTTGGCAGCTCCTAAAAAAGTGGAACATGGAGTCGCCTTATGATCCAGCAATTCTACTCCTAAGAGTGTGTCCAGAAGAGTTAAGCACCCAAGGGGACACATGTTCCCAGATCAGTGGCTGCAGATGAGTGGTGACAAAATGTGACGCATCCATTGTGGGAATATGGCTCAGCCACAGAAACAAAGGAAATTCTGACACTTGCCACAAGGTCAACAACCTTGAACCCTGCACTGAGTGAGGCAGCCAGAAACCAAAGGACGGATGTTGTTATGACTGCTTCCATCGAGTATCTGGAAAAGCCAAATTCATTAAGACAGAAAGTAGACTAGAGGTTAAGAGAGGCTGCGGTGGGGGTCGGGGAGGGGAGCTGATACTGATGGGGGTGGGGTTTCCGTTTGGGGTCTGAGCTGAGGGCGCAGATGGTGGTGATGGCAGCATAGTTTTGAGAATGTAATTGATGCTGCTGAACTGGACACTTATAACAGTAAAAATGATAAAATTTTATGTTATATGTATTTTACCACAGTAATTTTTTTAATTTAGCAAATCAAATTCAACTATTTATTTATTTATTTATTTTGAGACAGGGTCTCGCTCTGTCCACCCAGGCTGGAGTGCAATGGCAGGAGTGCAATGGACTGCAATCGGCTCCCTGCAGCCTCCATCTCCTGGTCCCAAGTCATCTTCCCACCTTGGCCTCCCAAAGTGCTGGGATTACAGGCATGAGCCACTGTACCCTGCCAAATCCAACAATTTATTTTAAAAAGATAACACTGTACACCACGATCAAATGGGACATTTCCCAGGCCTGAAAATTGGTTTAACGGCCAGAACTCAATTAACGTAATAAATCATATTAATAAAATAAAGGACAAAAGCCATGATCATCCCAATTGATACACAGAATCCATTTGACAAAATCTAACACCCATTTGTAATTAAAAAAAAAAAACTGGCCAGGTGCAGTGGCTCATGCCTGTAATCTCAGCACTTTGGGAGGCCAAGGTGGTGGATCACGAGGTCAGGCGTTCAAGACCAGCCTGGCCAAGATGGTGAAACTCCATCTCTACTAAAAATACAAAAAAATTAGCCGGGCTGGTGGCAAGCGCCTGCAGTCCCAGCTAGTCAAGAGGCTGAAGCAGAGTATTGCTTGAACCCAGGAGGTGGAGGTTGCAGTGAGCCAAGATCGCTGCACTCCAGCCTGGGCGGCACAGTGAGATTCTGTCAAAAAAAAAAAAAAAAGAAAAGAAAAGATAGAACTGTATGCCATGTCAAGCGGGATATTTCCCAGGACTGAAAGACTGGTTTAACAGCCAGAATGCAATTAATGTAACAAATAATAAAATAAAGGACAGAAGCCACATGATCTTCCGAATTGATACAGAGAATCCAGTTGACAAAATCTAACACCCATTTGTAATTAAAAAAAAAAAAAACTTCCAACAAACAGAAATGAGAGTGAACCTCCTCAACCTAGTAATGGGCATGGATGGACGCCATGGCACACCTCATGGGGAAAGCCTGGCCGTGCCCCCATGGTGGGGAGCAAAGCCAAGAGGACCCTCCCCTCACCCTCCCACGCTGCACAGCAGCTTCAGCCGGGGCAATAAGGCAAGAACACGGAACTCAAATCACTGGGGTTAGCGCTGGGGAAAGAAGTAGAACTGCACTCACTCAGTAGGTAGAATCACCTGAGGAATCTAAGATAGAATAAAACGAAGTAAAACCTGGTGAGATGAACAAAGGTGTTTAACAAGGCCGTGGGTGGGGTGTAGGAGCAAACATAGGCGGGGTGGTGTTTCTTTTCCTTTTTCTTTTTTAGCTGGAGTCTCCCTCTGTCGCCAGGCTGGAGTGCGATGGCGCCATCTCGGCTCACTGCAACCTCTGCCTCCCGGGTTCAAGCGATTCTCTGCCTCAGCCTCCCGAGTAGCTGGATTACAGGCACCTGAGGTGAAGGTGAAATAGAGAAAACGTCCTGGTCAAATGGCCTCAGAAAGAATAAGCTGCTTAGGAATAATTTCACCAGGGAATTGTGAGACTTGTACACTGCAAGATAGTCGGAAGAAAAACCAAGCAGACCTGAGCAGACGGAGAGACTTCCCACGCCGAGGCCAGAAGGCTGAACCCTGCGCAGAGTCAGAGATCCCGAGGGGCTCCAGGTGGCCTTCACCCCTCTGGCCATGTTCCTTCCCTGGCTCAAAGCCCTTCCTGCTGGTTACCACCCACAGCCCTCCCTCAGCAAGCGCAGGGGCCCGGGCCACAGGCTGGTGAGCTGAGGGTCCAGCTTCTCCTGGTGTTTTACCCACGTAGGTTGCAGCCGAGGGCACTGGAGCAGAGAGGCCGGCTCTGCCCGAGGAGTCTGGGGAGGTTTGGACCCTGGGCTGGAGGGGACTGGGGACCCAGACCTGCTCACTTGACTTAGAAGGACACCAGGCTGTCAAACCTGTGCCGGGGTCATCACAAGCGGCCCTTCCTTCATCCCTTTTCAGCCGAGCTCAGACACTGAAACCCAGGAAGACCAGCTTGTGGTTCTGAAATGACCTGGGGAATCGGCCCATCCCGCCCGAGCCCCTTGTTCCTTCCTCTCGTGATTGACGCTCCTCCCAGATGCCTTCAAGAGCCCCGCAGACCCTTCCCCCTACTCCTCAGCCCAGAAGTTCCGGGCGTGTGGGAGACCTGGCGGGGGACATACCACAAAAGGTGTCTGGGGTTAAGGGGGCCGTAGAGAGAGAAGGGCAAGCCGCAAGGACGGAGGCCCCGAAGAAAGCAATACCTTCCGCTCCAGCACCAGCCAGCTGCCACCTCCTCTGTGCCCCCGTGTCCTCCCGCTCTGCCTTGTCCTCAGGAGACAAGAGCTCTCAAGGTTCCGGCTGGGCCCATGCACTGAGATGTGTCTGGGAAAGCCGTCTTCCCATGGTGGGTCCCTCAGGATGTCCATGAACACGGGGCCAGCTTGCAGAGAGCTGGAAGGAGGCTTCCCGGTGGCACCCAGCCCTGACCCGGGTGGCAGAGCAGAGGAACGGCTCAAGGTGAGGACGGCAGCCTGAGGGCGGCTCTGGCAGGTTTCAGAGCCCCGCCCAGTCCCTGCAGTGCTGTCTGGTTTGGATCGTCCATTTGTCCACAGAAGGGCCCAGCAGATGAAGCTGTGGGTCTGGGGCCTGGGTTCCCAGCCGGTGACCAGGAGAGGTGGCTGGAAGACGCATGACTCCTGGGGCCCGGGCTCAGCTGAGAGTCTCCCTTCACGGCGGCCAACCAGCCCTTTCCCCAGGGACAAGGAGGGACTGACATTTCAACATGCGTGGGTCCAGCTCACCTACCCATGTGCACATGTGGGTGTGCATGGCCTGCTCGTGGCTGACTCGTGACCCTGCATGCGTGGCCTGTTCGTGGCTGACCCGTGACCCTGATGTGTGTCCTGCTCACAGGCACACCATCTGCCCACACACAGGCCGCTGCCTGCCCACCTGGCAGGGTCCTGCCTGGGACTGGATGCTTTTGCATCTCCAGCCTCTGTGTACTTTGCTTCTTTGCTCAGATTTCATTTCTGATTGTGGAATTTTACTCTCAAACTAAAAGATGCTGCACCCGCTCCTGACGCCATGACACAGAATCACACCACTTGTCCATTGTTTCCGGATTTCTCTTCCGTGGCTTATTCTTGCCACTCAAGCACCACACAGCAATGACGTCTGTCCTGGCAGAGCACGTGCACTCTGCGTCTGAGTGAGTGCTGAGCTCTTTCCAAAGCCCAGCAGAGACTCGGGCCATGCATTTATCTGGAGGAGACCAGGCGTGCCTGGCTCTGGCTTCAGGGCCCTGGGCTGGGCACTGACCCAGGCCACCCCAAGTCACCCAAAGCGAGTAGGGAGGGGTGGGCAAAGCATTCATTCCACCCGTGTTCTTGCCAGTGTCCAGATCCGAAGGTTTTTAACTACACTAGCACTTTCCGCCCTGCGGCCTGCAGCGATTATGCTATGAGTATTAAACACTTCATAAGTAACAATGCGGCATTTCCCCATAGGGCGTCAGAGGAAGTGGCTGCCCCTTGCAGCCTGAGACTCTGGACAAATGAGATGGCTGAAGACAGGACTGTTCCTGGGGTCCGCAGACCCTCTGCAGGCCCCTGGAGACCAGGAGTCAAGGCCACCTCCAATTAAGTCCCGCACAGGTGGAGAGGCAGGCAGTGCCACCTGCCCCGGGGTATGCTCTCAGCCATCCCATCCCCTGTGGGAGCCAGGCAGTCCCAGAGCCTGCAGCCTCACAGGCCACCCCTGCACGTCCCCACAACCAAACTCCGTGAGTTTGAGAGTCCCCCACAGGGTGACCATGCAAGAGGAAAGGGGCTTCCAGCAAGCGGGGCCTCCTGGGCCTGCTCCTCCATCATCCATCACCCGTGGGACCCCCGCCCCCAGCCCCGTGACCCCAGGCTCAGGCCTCCTTTGTTTCATGAGAGACTGACACCTCCCCCACCCCCAGCGGCTGATTCTTCTCTGCAGCTCTTGGAGAGCAGGGCAGGGGGTGTGAACCCACGAGCAGAGCTCCTTGCTGGGAGGGACCAGCTCTGCACAGCCCCCTGGAGACACCAGAGAACGTTCTAGAGTCAATGGCAGCTGAAATGTGCCTGCCCCAGGAGCTTGGCCTAGTGGTGAGGATGCCACGTGAAACACAGGGCTAGTTCACCCATCACAGACATTTGTTCCCTCCACACCCAACTGTCACCACAAAGTGGGGGAGACGCATGGGGGAGGGACCCACGGCTGCTGGGTGGGGGTGCTGGAAATGGAGCCCCAGACCCGAGGAGGCCCGGGTGGCTGCACCGTGCAAATCTGCACAGTGTAAAATGCAAATGCAGGAGAAAAAGCGCCCTCAGCAGCACCAGACGAAGCCTCCTTGTCCTTCTGCGTTCTCTCTCGACTTGCCAGGCTGTCCTTCATTTACGATTGAATGTCATTCTAAGTAACGCAAATATAAGTAAAGGCACAAACATAAGTAACACGCACACACCAACTTCATGCAGAACCACTAAAACCTCAGCACGCGGCTGTGCGGCTCCCACGTGACCTGCACCTTGTTCCTGCTGCACGGTGGAAACGCCACGCAGCCTCCTCAGGCCTGCTGGCCGCTCACACCCGTTGGGACGCCTCTCGGTTGCTGCTGGGTGGAAGGAGTGAAAGGAAGGGCCTGGTCTCCTGTTGTTCCCTTCCACATCCTCATCTGCAGCGCGGTGGCTGCTCACATGGGAGTCAGGAGACACGTGATGTGTCCTTGGTTGTGTGTGTCTAGAGCAATGTCACCTCCTTTCCGAATTTGGAGCCAACTCTGGGTCAAGGGAAAGTGTGGCCTCACAAACCACTGGCATCCACTGGCTCCAAGGTGGACTCGCACGCGTCCGCCTCCAGCCTCCTTCCCTCATGCCCACGCTGCCATCCTCAGACTTCACTTACGAAGTGGGCGTTCAAAGATAAGATCATTCAGAATGTCAAGATTGCACCAGCAGGGCGTCAAACCACACGCAGGTGCTTCTGAGCGGCCATGTGGCCTCCAGGACACTCCGCTGAAGATGGCCTTGCCCCTACCACACAGACGGACATTCCCCACTGCGCCAGGAAGCCAAGGAGCACAAAGCTGGGCGCACCCAAGCCCCCAAGTCCAGCAGCAAAGGGACAGTGCAGCCACCTGGACAGTGAGGAGCTCCGGGACGCAGGTGTGTGCACAGGCGCACAGATCTGAGGTCCCACCTGCAGCAGGCGCTTTCTGTGGGTCTGGTGCTGCCTCCCTGATCACATACAGAATGAAAGTCTGGGGGCCCCAAGTCAAGGGATGAGCTCCCCACGCTCTGAGGAGGGCAGCAGGAAGGAGGCCCATCAGGACACGCTGAGCGCTGGGGAGACGCCACAGTCCACCGACACTCGGCAGCAGATCCTGAGGGCGGCTTCTTTCTTGGTCCCACAGCAGCTGTGCCAAGGCTGCCACTGGCTCCTGGTGGATGAGGAACAGGTGGCTCCCAGAGGAACAGAGCTGGGGTCAGAGGCCAGGTCTGAGGCCCCAAAGTCCCCACTTCTGACCACACCACCGGACAAGCCAGACCCTTCTCCGCACTCCCCATCAAGAGACCATCCTCTCCACTGTCCTCTGATCTAGTCCGCATGTCCTCACCTGCTCTGTGCAGACAGCCCCAGGAACCAGAGAGGGACGGGAGGGACCACAGCACCCTGCTCTCCACCCCAGCCTTTCCCTACAAACAGCAAATCCACCCCTCCCCCAGGCAGCCCCATCAGAGACAGTAGGGCTGCCCCTTCCACAAAGGAGAAGCAGAGGACGTCCCAAAACCTCAGTTGGGCAGCTCCAGGAGGCCACAGCCCTGATGGCTTCGTCTTCACAGCCCAGTACATCAGAGCGCTCAGGACGCCCTGACCACTCGTGTCTGCAGCGTCACCTAAGATGCAAACCCAGGGCCTTTCAGTGCCTCTTACCCCGACCCTGCCTGGACCCGACAGCCAGCACCCCTGAGCCCCATGTGGCAGAGGAGCCCCCCAGGCAGCTGTATTCCTGCTGCTGATGGCAACAGGCCAAGCAGGTGGCCCTGCCCCGATGGCCCCATCCCTCCCGGGAGTCAGCAGCAGCCACACAAGGAAACTTCCGGCACTCTGGGCGCCCACCACAAGTGCCCACTGGGTGGGGGGTTTAGTCTTCTGCTCAGCCCATGGGGCATGAACTGCACCCCCACCCTAAGGACCAGGAGGCAGAGGCTGAGCATGGGGCATCCCCTGCCCAGGTGAGCTGCCCAGGTGAGTGCCGGTAGAGCTGGAGGGCCCAGGCCTGGCTCCTGGGGCTGGGCACTGGCTTCGTCCACAGTGGCACCCTCCCTCCTCCCAGCCCCAGGCTCCCACGCCCCTCTCCCTCCACTCAGGGTCACCTCCTGCCGGCCCTGCTGGCCTCTGGACTGGTCAGCCCCGCCTACCTCTAGCCGCAGCACTGGCCATGCTGCCGGTGCCTCTTGTCCCAGTACCGACTTGCTGCAGGTCGGCTGTGGTCCTGGAGATGCAGGAACTGAGGACGGTCTGATGGTTGCTTTAGAAATGTGAGCAGGGAGCCATGCCAGAACCTTCTAGAAGGGCTCCCAGGGGCTCACGAGACAGCAGAGAGCAGGCACAAGGGAGGCTGGTGGTCCCCCTGTGCACCTGAGGCCAGGGCACTGCCTGAGCTGACCTTTCAAGCCCACCCCGTGTGGAGGCCCCCAAGCCCTTTGGGTGACGCGTCAGCAGCAGGAGGCCTTTCCTCAGCCATAGGGTCCTTGAGGGATGGCAGCTGGGACCCCTGGCTCTGGGTCCAGCTCTGCAATGCCTGGCAATGCCCTAGCAGGCACCTGGGCTCTGCCACCCTTGATGCCCTGAGCCCTGTGAATGGCTCTACAGTAAGCCTGCATTTCCCAAAGTGTGAGCAGCACGAACGTCCTGCTGGTGATGCGTGGTGGGAGAAAGGGCACACCACAAGCCACGCTGAAGGAAGATTGGGAAGCGGGAAGCGGCTTCAAGTCCTCAGTGGGGGCGTGAGGATGCCCTGGCCACACCCCCTGTCACTCACAGGGCAGTGGATGGAACTGGCAGCGGACACAGCCTTGGCTCAGGAGGCGCCGTAGACAACACAAGGTCCTCTCCAGGGAAAGCCGACAGCTTTCCATGAGAACTAACGGGATCTGACACAGCATCGTGCTCGTCCTGGGACGGAGTCACCTGTTTTTAACTAAAAGTGGCCACTTTTGTCCCCCGTCATGACCTAGAAACTGTCTGCACCGTTTGTGAAACGCCCTGTCTCCAGAGCCCCGAGCAGGGTGAGAGCGGCCTCCCGTCTGGCACGAGGGGTCTGGGCGAGCTCCCACCTCTGACACCCCAGGCCTACATCCAGCTCCCACAGAGGGGCACTGAAGGGCCTCTCCCAGCCCCAGGCTTTGCTTCCCCGGGCCAGGGGCCCTTGCTGGATCTCTGGGCTCTGCTTCTCCAGCTGGGAGGCCTCTCGTGTCGGCGAGACCTGCCCGCTCCCAGCATGGCCATTGGGCTGTCAGTTTGCAGCCTTGCCTTAAAGGGACGAAGAGAACCAGCCAGGAAGTGGGACTCGCTGCCTGCGGGGGGAGGCCTGTGCTCACTGAGGATGGGATGTCGCTGTTTCTTTCCCTCTCTCACTGGCCCAGACCATGAAATATTTATCTTTCGTCATCACGCCTCTGCTCGAGTGACCTCAGACCAGCTCCCCATGGGACCCGGGAGTGAATTGTCGGTCAATAACTCAAAATGGGAGCACTGGTGAGCCTGGTCAGGCCCAGTGCCAGCAGCACGGGCAGGACAGGGGACAGAGAAGCCTTTGCGGGGCGGCCCCTGCTCCCTCACGGCAGCACATGTGAGACGAATGCATGGGACACCCGCCGCCCTGAAGCCAGAGAAGGTGTGTACGGGGTGGAATTTAAATGAATTCCTGAAGCCCAGTTGTCCAGTCCAGGCTGAGAGGCTCAGATGTGCAAGGACATTGGCAAGCTTGAGGCTCCACACAGGGACGCAGAGGCCTGAGGGCTCGGGTGCATTTTGGAGCCATCATGAGAAATAACACACGCGGTGGCCTCGCACCTGCAGAGCAGGCTCCGCTCAGCCTACTCCTGTGCCTCCCCACTCAGCTTCCTCCTGCACCTCCCGGCTTAGCCTCCTGCTCCTCCCCGCTCAGCCTCCTCCTGAGCCTCCCCACTCAGACTCCTCCTGAGCCTCCCTGCTCGGCCTCTTCCTGCACCTCTCAGCTCGGCCTCCTCCTACACCTCCCAGCTCAGCCTCCTCCTGCACCTCCCAACTCAGCCTCCTCCTTTGCCTCCCCGCTCAGCCTCCTCCTGCACCTCTTAGCTCAGCCTCCTCCTGCATCTCCCAGCTTAGCCTCCTCCTGCACCTCCCAGCTCAGCCTCCTCCTGCTCCTCCCAGCTCAGCCTCCTCCTGCTCTTCCTCGCTCAGCCTCCTCCTGCTCTTCCTCACTCAGCCTCCTCCTGCGCCTCCCCGCTCAGCCACCTCCTGAGCCTCCCCGCTCGGCCTCCTCCTGAGCCTCCCTGCTCAGCTTCCTCCTGCACCTCTCAGCTCAGCCTCCTCCTGCACCTCCCAGCTCAGCCTCCTCCTGCACCTCTCCGCTCAACCTCCTTCTGCGCCTCCCAGCTCAGCCTCCTGCTCCTCCCCGCTTGGCCTCCTCCTGTGCTTCCCAGCAGAGGCAGCTCTTCTGCTCAAGCCACCTGTGCCTCGTGAAAGCTGAGCTTCTTACAAAGGCAGGCATAAATTCTCAAAGGAAGGACTGTACCCTCTCTGAACAGACTCCCTCCCCCAGAACTCCGCATGGGAGGAGTTTGGGGAGCACCATGGAGAAATCCGTCCCAGAAGAGTGAGGGGAGGGGCTGGCAGTCGCTTATGGCTCCTCCTTCAGCCAAGCCATGGCCCAGTGACTGGAGACTCTGCTCCCACACACCCAAGGAGAGAGCCCCACTGCGTCACCATCTTCCAGAGTCCCGGCTGCTGCCCTGCCCACCCCCGGGGAAAGGGGGTCCCAGAGAAAGGTGGCCATGGGGGAGAGGCTGGGGTTCCCGGGGAGTATGAGGCGCAGGAAGGAGGGAGGTGGATCAGCATGGAGATGCCACTGACCAGCCCTTGCCCAACAAAGGACTTTGTTGCCAGAAGAAGAGAAAGGAGAAGAAAAATGGGAAATCTGCTGCCAGGACACACTGAGACTTAATTTCACGCCACATGAGGGCACTCGAGCGCAGGCACAGCTGACGCCCTCCTCCACCGCCAGCGCCCTTGGCTAACTCGAACCTGATAAAGCCGCAGAAGGCAGGCCCTCGATCAATTCGACTCGACTCTATGCGGCCAGGACACCACCAGATGCTGGCGCACCCACACCAGCCCACTCCCCACCCCACCCTGGTTCTTCACTCTTCAAAGGGAACAGGGCAAGGACAGCTGGGACCCTGCAGAGGAGGGGCCTGAGCACACAACGGGCATCGTGGAATTAGGAAACACAGAAGAGCCAGCCCAGCTCTCCATGGCCACGGCCCTTCTGCCTCACAGGGAAGACAAACGGACGCGGGTCTGTCCCGGTGTGCAGCTGCCTGCATACGTCACCGTATTAACAAACCGCTTCCTCTCGGTGCAGGCAACGGCTGGGTCCCCTGGAATTCACCAGCCCTGGCCTGGAGAGGTGGGCCTGGCTAATTTTGGCACCTGGTTTTAGGTGAACAGATCAAGACCTTTCAGAGGACTGTAGTCCACACCACAAGGTCCTGCACTGCAGCAATTCTGTTTCCGTGAACAATCCAGAACCGGCAAGTCACAGGGCTGGCAAGGGGCTGGCGGGGGCAGCAGGGAGGCTGCTGACGGGCTCCTTTTGGGGTGGTGGAATGTTCTGGAATGAGTGGCAACGGTTGCACAATATTGTGAATGTGCTGAAGGCTGCGGAGTGTCCCTTTGAGATGGGAGAGTGTGTGCTGTATGAATTATATCTCAGTGAAAGTCGGATGAGATCCTGGCATTCTCGTGGTCAGGCTGCCAGGGGCTGGGATTTCTTTCTTTTCTGTGTTAAAACAGATTCCACAGGCGTGATCGCTAGAACAAGGCTGGAGGAGGAAACCTGTCCCTCAGGAACACCCCTCCCTCCAGGAACACCCCCTCTCGGGAACACCCCACCCTCGGGAACGCCCCTCCCTCGCTCCCAGCCAGCGCCCCTGGTGTCCCTGCACCTGCGCTCAGAAGGCTTCATGCTCTGCCATTGCTGTCCCAGAATTCTTCATATTTGAACAAAAAGCCCAGTTTTTTTTATTTTGCATGGTACCCTGAAAATTCTGAGCTGGTCCTGCTTCCCCACATGGAAGGGGTCGGGGGGATAAAGGTTAACCTTGTGCCACCTTCTTGCTAGGCCCAGAGTGAAGCCTGCCAGGCTCCCTGTGCAATCATCCTTAAAACAGATGCCTGACCCACTCTGACAGCTAGATCTGTGATCTTCACAGAGGTGAGCGTGAAGTCAGCATCTCCCGCCCATGTGTGGGTAGAGCCCGCCTGGACGCTTCCTACAAATCCCGCAGGATCCCAGAGCTGTGACCGTCTGCACCCTAGGCGGGGACCTGATTCAGCAGGCGGGGAGGAGCAGGGCTTAGGAAACTGGCTTTTCCCAGGGTTCCCCGCCTCCACCGTCAAAATAGCTCAAGTGGTTACTTGGGTTTTGGGGGAGTTTTCTATCCAAAAATAACAAAAATCTCTCCAAGGTCATTTTGTGGGTGGTGTGTTCTTGTCCTCGATGGGAAAGAACATCATGGAGGGCATAAAACGAAGTGAAACGAAGTCCCACCTCCACCCGCCGACAGCTCCGTCACCCCCCACCCCAACAACCCAACTCAAAAAACCAGTGCAGTTCCCCCGGGTTGCAGAGAAACTGCTCTGCCAGAATGAAACTCACCTGCGGCCAAAGCCTTTGCCCTCCTTCGGACAGAGTTCTGGTGTCCCCCAGAAGACCCCCCCACCCTCACTCAATCCCTCCTGACGGGATGATCTGGGTCCTGGGGACAGACACCCCCGTCCATCTGCTTCCGAGCCCTTCCCAGCAGTGACGCTGACAACTCACAACACCCCGTCCCCGAAGCTACCTTCTCAAGGACCACGGGAAGCTGCGGCCGGAGCCACGTCACCTGCCAACACCTGGGTCCCCAGCCACAGCACAAAGCACTCGGGGTTCACCTGAGTAGACACCGCTGGAGTAGGATGGTCCCAAGTCACCTAGGGCCCTATCGTGGGGATAGCTCTCCCAGGGAGCCCTTACAGCAGAGCTGCAGAGAGCTGGGGCCATGACAGTGTTCCAAAGGCAGCGGGACTGTGAGGTTCTCGGCCTCCCGGGCCCCCTCTGAGAGGAAGAAGGGAGGCAGATGTGGAAGGGAAGCTTAGTCCCATCAGAGCTTCGCAGTCACAGTGCGTGATGAAGCCACAGTGCCTTGTGCCTTGAGAAAGAGGCCTGGTCCGTGAGCATGTTGGGCTCAGCAGTTTAAATTATCATGCAGGCACCATGGCGTCAGAACAAAGATGAAATCTTGTTAATGGCCTCGTAAAACCTTCCGCTTGCTGAACTTCCAGCCACGGAGACGTGAGGGTTCCAGCCACGGAGACGCGAGGGCTCCAGCCACGGAGAGGCGAGGGCCCCAGCCACGGAGACGCGAGGGCCCCAGCCACGGAGACGCGAGAGCCCCAGCCACGGAGAAGTGAGGGTTTCCCTGCACAGGAGGCTCAGAGGCTCCAGTCCTCTACCTGCCACGCCCCAGATCCCCTCCACCTGGGCTGGCCACTGTCCAGCGGCATGAGGGCTGGGAGCTCCCAGAGCCCAGCTCCTGCACTGCAGAGTGGACGGGGCGGCCACCCCTTCCCCACCAAGCAGCGACGTGGCAGCCACAGATCCAAAGTCCTTCCCATCAGCCGCTTTCGCCTGTGCAAGGGTGGCAGCAGTTCGTGTAACTGATGTTGCCGTGCCGGGCTATCTAATTTTCACCTCACTTGAGAGCCTCACCATATTTGGAAAATGTGAAATAGTTCTGATCTCCTAGCTCCTCGTTCTTAAAAATCACTCAAGTCTGCCTAATTTCAAAACTCGGTGTGAGAAGCCTGCGGTCTACATGGTCACCGCAAGGTGGTGCCGCCATAGTGGTCGACCGCAGAACCCCGGGGCCTGGAGGGTGGGGCCGGGCCAGGGCCTGGGGCTGTGCAGCCCGCTAGGCTCCGAGGCCGCAGTCACATCTGTTGTTTCCGGTTGGAAGGTCTCACGGGTGCTCGAACGCCCACACCCTCATTTTCTCAGCCGCTGCCTCTCCCCTAATTAAGCAGAACTTGGATTGACAGTGAAAGCCACTGTCAGGTTGACCCCATCCCTCGGCCTACAGTGGCCCAAGGAAAGGCCAGTCACAGTGGAAAAGGCTGGCAGATGCCGACCGTATTGACAATTAAAAGTCGTGGCATCGGGTGGACATGCTGAGTCTGACACTCTGTACGGGCTAAGCCCAAATCCCTCCCTTCACAGCAGCAATAAGGAGTGAAGGAGGCCGGCAGGGGAGGGATCCACGCTGGGAACCCTGAGATGGCAGGAGCCCCTTGTGCAGCCCCGAGTTAACCACACCACTGGCCTGCCTCAGGCGGGTTGGACCAGGTGCTCAAGAAGAATCTGCCCAGCTCGGGTCCAGGGAGCGGCGGGGGACAGAAAAAGAGAGGCATGGGGTGAAGAGCATGTGGGTGGCTCACAGCATCCACATGGGACCCAGTCCCCCAGAAAGACAACCTCTACTCCATCAGGACACCACCCAAATGCAGCCCCCTCCAGGAAGCCCTCCTGGAACCTGCCCCGATTAACTGACTCTCCACCCCACAAGCCTCCCCTGGGCCAGGGTGTGCCTCCTTCTAGATTTGCAGGAAACCCCTACAAGGTGTGAAGTGGGAAGAGGGGAGCCAACAGACAGAGGTTCCATCTGCAGGGGCCGGCTCCGAGCAGGCATCATGGGCTCTACCTCGCAGGTCCAGGGCTTGGCATTCACCAGCCAGACCCAGCTGGGTCTCCTGAGGGGGGCACAGGAAGTGCTGATCACCCAAACCAGCAGGACTGAGACCAGGGAGGAGCCTCTGCACGGAATTTCGAGGCCAAGAGAGAGCAGACGCTGGAGGGAAGAGGAGCTTGCTTTCCTCCAGGGCTGCCGGCAGCTCCTGCCACTCTGAGGGTTCCCCTGCCTCAGAGTCAAGTCAGCCCAGGATGCAGCAGAGCTGAGGGACAGAAGGAGATCCAGGCTTTGTGCCAACAGTGGCACCTGGGCCCCGCTGTGCCTGAAGCTGTCTTCAGTTCATGTAACTGAAAACTCCAGGGGCCCTTCTCCTACTTTAAATTGGCTCAGTCAGGAATCTTCAGTTGCAAGTGACTGACCCCAGCTCAGAAGAAAGGCCGTGCGGTCCTGACCCTGCAGGTCACAGCACGAGAGAAGCCAGATAGACGGGGAGTCGAGGAGTTGGCACCAGGAAGCAGAGGTGACCGACGGTCCGTTCACCAGGGAGAGGGGAGCGCCCTGCACGTGGCCCCGGCCCACACCCCATCCACCCACCGGGCTTGCTATCTGCTGGTCGACCTCCCCCTACTCCCCCGCAGCCGCATGGGAGATGCATGGAAACCTGGTTTACATCAAAATGGTGGATGGGGTAGGGTCTTGTGTCAGAGGCTGCTCCTGGTATTTGTGGGTCTGGAGCAGGGGCACCGTGGCAGCCGCCCCCTCATCTTGCCTCAATACACAGCAGACGCCTGCTCACCACACCAGGGCCACGCCACACAGCTTCCCTGCCCACGCCCCCTCAAGGGGCTGCCCCTCAGCTCCAGCCCTTGCAAATGAGACTCAGGCCAACAAACTTGCTCCTAAAAAATATCATTACTTTGCTTTTTAATTGTGCCATAAACAACCATTTAAAGGCCTGGAAACTCTTTTTTAATTTTCAATGTATTAATATTTAATCATGTGTGCAATAACGTGGCAGCCGTGTGGAGAAAATCAATAACAGACACACTCACTCTGCTCCCAACGCGGTCTCTGTGTCCCTGGGCTCCTCCAGGCGTTCACGCCTTCCCAGACACCTCAGGTTGCACAGGCCCCCACCCCGCTGCAGCCAGGACGCCCTGTCAGAGAACAACGCGGTGGGGCAGCTTCCAGGGGTCCTCAGGACTGTGCCAGCCTCCTGTGCAGTCTGGGATGTGTGGAAGGGGAAGGCAGTGAGACCCAGCTCCGGGAGTCCAGGTCTCTGCCCGGTCCCATGTGGTGTCCAGGCAGGACTCAAAAAGCACAGCCCTGCACCGTGCTCCCTCCTCCCAGCTGTACCCACACAGTCTGGAACCCATCCGCACAGCAGAGGGGGACTCTGGACTCGGTGATGGCAGGGGGATGGACAGGGTCCAGGTGAACGTCAGGGAGCCCCATGCTTGCTGCCCCGAGGTCTTCCCAAAGGTAGGAGAACCCAGCACCCACCATCCAGGACTCTGGACACCCCCCTCACACACCAGCTCCCAAGCTCTGCAGCCAGACAGATGGCGGCACAATCTCAGGCTCTGCCTCGGAGGCCGAGTGATCCAGCAGCCCACGGTGTTCTCCGGGCCCAGGTCTTCGTCCACAGGACATGAGGGAAGGAGACCGCTGAGTGTTTGCACAGAGCTCAGGCTTTACAGACCCGGCCCTCTCCGCTATTCAATAAATGCCACCGGCCCCAGCAGAGCCTGTCATGGTCCCTGGCCTGTGGAGAGAACAGGGACAGACTCAGCCAGCGTCTGGTGCCCATCCAGGAAAGGGGCTCCTCCCCCATAAGCACCTAGAAACCGACAACACACGTGGACAGCAGCCTTCAGACTCAGGGCCCAGAGCACAGGACCATGACCCCTGAGAGAGCAAGTGAGGGATGCCCATACTTGTCCGGCTCACCACCTGAAGACAGCTCCCATGCTACGACTCAGAGGGGGCTGCAAGGGACCCAGACATCTCTCTGAGCTGAGACAGAAGTTAGAGCCATGGGCAGAGGCAAGAGACAGAGGGAGGGGGCCCAAGGTTCACAGACGGCTCCCCGAAAGCCTTAGGTACCAACCTGCACATGCCTGGGGTGAGACTGCAAGACGGGAGGAAGCCCCGGGGGACGGAATGGGGAGGAAGCCCTGGGGGACAGAACAGGGACAGCTCCTGGAACTTACGCAGGCCAGGAATAAGCTGCATCCCTTCCGGTAGGGAGTGTCACCGGGGAGAGCCCTCTGAAGGGAACTGCTGCAGCACTGAGATAATCTGTGTATGCTCTGCCAGCACCCAAGGCCAGCCTGAAAGGGTCATCTGGTTCCCAACAGCTGAACTGTATACCAGGACTAAGTCCAACACTCTAAAGGACCACACAGAACCCAGCATCCGACAATGCAACATTCACAAGGCTGCGTGCGGTCAGAAATTACCGAGGATGCAATGAAAGGGGAGCAGGACCCAGGATCAGGAGAAAAAAGAATCAACAGAAGCAGACCCAGAAACAATAGTGCCGTTGGGCTCGGCCGACAGGGACATCAAAGCAGCCGTGACAAGCAGGCCCCACGGTTCCAAGGACGCAGAGAAAAGCACAAACATGGTGAAGAGGGCAATGAAAGATCTTCAGGGCCCTGAATCCATTTCAGAGGCAAAACCTATGTCAGAAATGGAAACACGATGAACAGGAATAACATCAAATTACATTTTTTAGTGAATTTGATGACATAGAAATAGCAAGAATTCAAAATGAAGCCGGTGGAGGAAGAAAGACTAGAGGATCAATGGCCAGGTGTGGTGGCTCACGCCTGTAATCCCAGCACTTCGGGAGACTGAAGTGGGCAGATCATGAGGTCAGGAGTTCGAGACCAGCCTGGCCAACATGGTGAAACCCTGTCTCTACTAAAAATACAAAAGTTAGCCAGGTGTGGTGGCAGGTGCCTGTAATCTCAGCTACTCAGGAGATGAGGCATGAGAATCACTTGAACCCAGGAGGCAGAGGTTGCAGTGAGCCGAGATCACAACACTGCACTCCAGCCTGGGTGACAAAGCGAGACTCTGTCTCAAAAAAAAAAAAACATTGTTGCAAACCAGTGACAGAGAAAAATCTTAAAAGCAGTCAAAGAAAACAGACATGTTACTTAGACAGGAATTACAGCTGACATTGTGTGAAACGTTACGAGCTAGAAGCTGGGCGACGCATTGGCACATTTAAAGGACTGAAAGAAAAGAGTACCTGCCAAGTTAAACTCTACGTCCGGAAAAATATCCTCACAAATGTAGGCAAATAAAGATTTTTTTCAACAAAAGGCCGAGACAATTTATCACCAGCAGACATACGCTGCAAGAAACATCAAAGTTATTCAGGCAGAAGGAAAATGACACCAGATGGGTCTACAGAGAAGAAAGTGGGCCAGATAGGGAAAATATGTGGCTGATAAAAATGCTGTTTTTCTGGCTGGGCACCATGGCTCATGCCTGTAATCCCAGCACTTTGGGAGGCCAAGGTGGGAGGATCACAGCCCAGGAGTTCAGACTAGGCTGGGCAACATGGTGAGACGCTCTTTTTTTAAAATGCTGTTTTTATCACTTTTGAAATTTTGAAAGATAATTGCCTGTTAAAGCAAAAGTATTCCTAATACTCTGCGGGGTTTATTCGCGTGACAGTGATAGCACAAAGGCAGGTGGGTGGTGAGAGGCTCCTACACTGAGTGCGGACGCACGGCACTCTTTAGAGCTACACCTTGATGAGCTGGAGGCGCGTGCCACAGGCCTACCTACTGAAGTGGGTGGCTACATAGACATAAGCGGGGCCAGGCGCAGGCTCATGCCTGTAATCCCAACACTTTGGGAGGCTGAGGCGGGCGGATCACCTGAGGTCAGGAGTTTGAGACCAGCCTGACCAACATGGAGAAACTCTATCTTCCTAAAAATACAAAAATTAGGTGTGGTGACGCACACCTGTAATCCCAGCTACTCCGGAGGCTGAGGCAGGAGAATCGCTTGAACCCGGGAGGCAGAGGTTGCAGTGAGCCGAGATCGCGCCACTGCACTCCAGCCTGGGAGACGTGGTGAGACTCTGTCTCAAAAAAAAAAAACCACAAAAGAAAACGAAGTAAACCAAAGGGGAGTATCTAACAAGCGGGTAGTGACAGTAAGCAAGGAGTCACATGAAAGGTCCCTTCATCCCACACGATACAAGAGAAGAGGCAGCAGGAACAGTGGGACAAATAGGAAAAGCTCACAGACTTTGCGGAAGAGCTATGTTCTGAAAGAAAAATTCAAGACCTAAATAAATAGTAAGATGCCTTGTTCACAGATGGGAAGACGCAGCATTACTGTGACAGTGACACCGGCGCACCCCAAATCACTGCAACAGTGACACCGGCGCACCCCAAATCAGACTCTACCTCATCCAGGAGGAACCCTTGCCGCGCACAGCCAGGGCATACCCGCCGACTCCGCAGGCGCTGAGAGGAGACCGTGAGACTCCACAGATGTGAGCGGGGGACGGCAGCGGACAGCAGGCCCACCACATGGCAGCGCCCAGTCCCCGGCCCTGAGTCCCGCGGGTGGCAAGGGCCCTGTGGAGCCCATGCCCCAGGGCTCAGACACTCACATATCAGCACCGCGGAGCTGCGCCCTCAGCTGCAGGTGTCGGCCACCACCTGTGCACTCCCCACTCAGCCCAGAGGACCTCCCTGGCAGCTCACACGGACCCATTGACCCTCTAGGACTGTACATCTGTGGCCATGGTGGTGGCCCTGAAGGACGGCCTCCTGCCTGCTGTCTGAGGGGGCACCCCAGTGCAGGCCCTATGCTGCCTGTGGACGTCACACCCCAGCACAGCGTCAGGTGCTTGTGCCACAGACCGCGCACTACGGCAGCAAGGCTCGGTCAGAAGTTCTGAGTACTGTGGCCAGGGCTGAGGACCTCAGAGGGGTAACCCGGGTTCAGGGGCCCTCAGAGCCTCCCCACCTCTACTGGCTGGAGGGGAAGGGGTTGGCCTGCAGAGCGTGAGGACACAGGAGGTCAGATGGGGCCGGGTCCGTGGGTGCCGTCGTCCCAGCGGGGGGATGCACAGGTGAGTGCCCGGCCTGACCTCACTCACCTGAACACACAGCAGGAGGCAGGCACCAGGACCGCGCCTTCGTTTACTCACTTTGGGGCGAGAAGAGAGTTGGGGTCCAGTGTAGGCCACAAAATCCAGGCCTTGACCTCTGTCCTGGGGGGTCTGTGCCAGATGTGGCCTTGTGGGCACAGACCCCCCCAGCCCTGCTACCGTGGAGCCTAGGCCCTGAATCAGCAGGCACCACATGAACCTGCTCCCATCCCTCCCCCTCCTCTGTCACAGAGAGAGGCCCCTCTGCAGCCCCTTGAGGGTTCTCTTGAGGCAGGCTGCTGGCCTAGGGGACGGGACACCCCCACCCCATCACTGCCAGGCACCACCTCCTCCTTCCGGCCCACCCTGCACAGCCCAGCACTGGCGCCATCCCAGCTGTCTCCTAGCTGCTCCAGGGTTCCCAGGGCCTGTGGTGTGGCCCCCAGAATGACCAAAGGCACACTTGGCCACGGCTCCCTGGCTCACCTAAAAGCCTCGCCTGGACTTGGCCACTGAGATGCAAACCTGGGGCCTTGCTGCCTCCCAGCGGCCAGAAGAAGCAGTGCCCAAGTCGCCACCCCGACCAGCCTGCAGCGCTCCGGAGACACCGACCCCATCCTTGGAGAGGGCCCTGGACCCCAGACTGTCCCCAGACAGCACCCAGGGGCTGGGCAGAGCTAGTCAGGACCACTCCCCGGGCCTCCCCTTCTCCTGCCCAGACTGAGCCCCCACTCATGTCCCCATAAGGTGGCCAGCAGGGGCCTGGGACACACGGTCCCAGCAAGGGCTTGGCAGGTGGCAGGTCCCCTGGGTCCCTCCAGTCCACTCAGGGCACCTGGAGAGAACACAGGTGGACGAGGATGAGGACAAGGAAGCACAGCCACAGGGTGGGGGCGGCCGGGCCTTAGAAACAGCAAGGGGAGGGCTGGACAGGACCAAGCAGGTGGGGAGGGGGTGGGCAAGGGAGCTGACCCAGGGCGAGGGAGGGGTTGCACCATGTTCAGGAGGCAAGGCATATTGAGTGCATTCCGACTTGAGGCTTTCACCTAACGCTGGGTTTATTGGACATGACTCTGGCATGATCCAGGAGCCCCCATACTGAAGAGGGAGTGCAAAAGTGGGGGGCCCCACTGAGCAGTGTCTCAGTCACCTGCTGCACAGAGCAAACTACCCCAGAGCTTGGTGGCTTAAAACGACCCCCATTTTTACAGGCACAACTCTGGGTGCAGAACTGGGGCAGGGTCGGGGTGGCTGTGTCTGCTCCGCGAGGTGTGGGCTGGGCCCACCTGTGGCTGCATCCATGGGACTGGGCTGGGATGCCAGGTCCGAGCAGGGTCACTTATACACGGGGGACCTGGGTGGGCCGTGGGCTGGGCACGCCCTCCATGTGGCCTCTCTCCATGCAGCAGGAGAAGCTGGACTGGAGGCACCAGGCAGGGGGTGAGCAGAGGCCGACGCCACCACACCCAGAAAGGACATGGCACCCCCGCTGTGTCTGTCATGGCCATGGGGGTCCCAGCAGCCCAGCGCCAGGTGAGAGGAGCTGCAGGCCTGGGCAGGGGTGGGGGAGGTGGAGGCAGGGAGAGGCAGGGAGCCCTGTGCAGATGGGACCTGTGATGGGGCTGGCTCTGGGTGTGGGGAAGGTGGAGTGGGGGTGGGGGGTTCAAATGCACCAGATGGGAGTGAGGGAAGGTGCTGAGTGTTGGCAGGAAGTCACTCCTGAGTAGCAGGAAGGAAGACAGGCCTGCCCAGCGTGCCAGGGATGTGTGGAGGCCCAGCTGCCCTGAGAGCAGTGAGCAGGAGCCCAGGAAAGCCCAGGACCAGAGGACTAACGCAGGCCTACCCCACCCCAGGTGAAACAACCCAGTTCACAGCTGGGACCCCAGAGGCACACTCTCAAACAAAAATTGAGAGTCAGCAGTAGGTCTACCTTGGAAGAAATCAAATAAATTATCAGGCCAGACACAGTGGCTGGTGCCTGTAATCCCAGCATGCTGGGAGGCTGAGGCGGGCAGGTTGCTTGAGCCCAGGAGTTTGAGTTGAGACCTGCCCGGGAAACATACAAAACCCTGTCTCTACAAAAAAATACAAAAATTAGCCAGGCACAGTAGCACATGCCTGTAGTCGCAGCTACTCAGGAGGCTGAAGTGGGAGGATCACTTGAGCTTGGGAGGCCAAGGCTGCAGTGAGCCATGATCACACCACTGCACTCCAAATTGTGCAGAGCAAGACCCTATCTTAAAAAAAAAAAAAAATTGGGCCAGGCATGGTGGCTCACACCTGTAATCCCAGCACTTTGGGAGGCCGAAGCAGGCAGATCACCTGAGGTTAGGAGTTCAAGACCAGCCTGGCCAACGTGGTGAAACCCCATCTCTACTAAAAATACAAAAATTAGCCGGGCATGGTGGCACAGGATTGTAATCCCAGCTACTCGGGAAGCTGAGGCCGGAGAATTGCTTGAACCCAGGAGGCAGAGGTTGCAGTGAGCCGAGATTGCACCATTGCACTCCAGCCTGGGTGACAAAAACTTAAAACTGTCTCAAAAAAAAATATATATATATATATTCAGAAAGAAGGAAAATTATATAGGTCAGAAATTCAAATCTACATAAGGAAAAGATTAGAGAAGGAATAAATTAAAGGTAGAATAAATCTACTTTTCTTATTCTTAATTGACTTCATGGTTAACAGTTTTCTCAAAATAATAATAACAATGTATTTGAGGATTAGAGCTTGTGGATACATTAAATGAGTGACAGCACTGCTCTAAGGGAGAAGAGAGAAGAATTGGAAACACTCTGTTATAAGGTTCTTGCACTGCCTGTGAATTGTTATTTGAAAGGCTTGGATTAGTTGTCAAGGTATGTTGCAAACTCAAGGGCAACTGCTTAAGAAATCAAATAAAATGCTTGGTTAAAACCAGAGAAGGCAGAAAAAATAGTGGAAGACACACACACACACACACACACACACAACAAGGAACAAGGGCAGTTAGCTATGGGAAGTGATAGAGATACTATTTAGTTTGTTTGTGGCAATCATTTAATAATGTATATGTGTATTAAAACACCATGCTGTGGGCTGGGCGCGGTGGCTCATGCCTGTAATCCCAGCACTTTGGGAGGCCAAGGCAGGCGGATCACCTGAGGTCAGGAGTTTGAGACCAGCCTGGCCAACATGGTGAAACCCCCATCTCTACTAAAAATACAAAAATTAGCTGGGTGTGGTGGTGTACACACCTGTAATCCCAGCTACTCACAAGGCTGAGACAGGAGAATCACTTGCCCCCAGGAGGTGGAGGTTGCAGGGGGCCAAGATCATGCCACTGCACTCCAGCCTGGGTGACAGAGCAAGACTCTGTCTCAAAAAAAAAAAAAAAAAGTGTCCAATTTAAGAAAGCATTGAGTGAGCCTGTCATGCATCCCTACACAAAGAGTACAACCGCGATATATTCCACAACAGCAAAGCAAAATAAGGAAAATAATCCCAGTAAACTAACTACACGGGAAGGCTCTCTAAGAACCGGGCAGTTGTTGGAACCAAGCCAAAATGGGATTGACTGACATCTCACCAACAGCAGAGATGTGAATGTCTAAACTTTTCCCAGCCTGGGTCGTAGTCTGGAACATAATAAAATCCCCACAAACTGAGGCTGGCCGGTTGAAAGACATGAGGGCAAGCCGGATGGGGAAGGAAGTGGTAATTCTCCACATACCCACCGTTTGTCTGACTATGTAGTGGCGAAAGTCTATGCCTGCTCAGTAAATAAGTGACTCTTGCATCATTCCAACTTCTGCCTGTGGGACTTCATCAGAGGCAGGTTTAGTTTGGGTAAGTAGACACGGCTGTTTATTCCCAGAAGTTTAGCTGCAGTTGGGGTACTAAGGAGAACCTGCTGGGGCCTCTTCCATCTGAGGGCAAGTTGGTGGGCTGGAGATCCTTCCGAGGTTTTAATAGGAACCAGTCTCCCAGCTGGCTTGAGACAAGATTCTCTTCCTTAGTAGGGGAAGGGAGCCTTCAGTTTCCATATATAAGGAGTGCGTTTTACACCTGTCCTAAGTTGATCATGTAATTCTGTAGCTTGAAAGTGTCTATGTCTATCAGGAGGTCTGTGGGTAAGAAAGGCCTTACATACATTATCTCGAAAGGGCTGAGCTGTGGATTTCCCTCAGCGGCCACTGGAACCTATAGAAAGGCTACAGGTGATAAAGACGGCCAGGTTTCTGAGGTCTCTTGGCCTGCTGCTTAGTGTAGAGTCTAATTTAGCAAGAATCTTTTTTAGAGTTTGATTAGCTCTTTTTACTTTCCCTGAAGAATTCACTCAGCCTCCACGCCACCGAGTCAAGAGGGTGCTGAATTCCTAGGGCTGAAGGTATGTTTTGGGTAATTGTCTCTGTGAAAGATGGGCCATGATCGCTCTGTCGGCTTTCAGGCAGCCCAAATCTAAGAACTATTTCCTTTAGTAGGAGTTTAGAGACATGAATTGCCTTTTCAAATCAGGTAGTAAAAGCCTTGATCCAATCAGTAAAAGTGTCAGCAAATACTC
Organism: Cacajao melanocephalus; assembly: GCA_963573385.1. NCBI lineage: Eukaryota > Metazoa > Chordata > Mammalia > Primates > Pitheciidae > Cacajao > Cacajao melanocephalus. Next base: position 23,439 of record CAUYLG010050390.1, read on the forward strand.
ATAAATATTTAAACCCTCTACATGGGTTTAATGAGTACATGGGTGTCTGAGTATAATCTATTTGCCAATCTCCTGTCCCCCTATGCTGAACAGGCCTTACTAGAGGAGGAAGTAAAGATTGGTCATTTGGGTTATTCCGGGCACATAGTTCAGAGGCCAAGTTACCTGCTTTACTGTTTTAAGTAAGCCTTTTCCTGTATAAAGCCTGGACATTAATTGAAACAGGGAATCCCTTCCCAAATGAGCAGAGTCATGCAGATACCTATTCTCCACTGATTAGCAACTGGTATTAACAGTTTGTTGTCATTGATAAGCCAGCCGGAAGGATCCTGAATTCACCCCTGGCCTTCAGCCCATTCTTCTTCCTCTTTCATGTACCTGGGTTCTGTCACTGCTGTGACTGAGGGCAGCAATGTGCCAACACGTCCAGCGGGCTCCTTCATTGCTGCTGCCTTAGTGGCCGTATCCGCAAAAGACTTTCCCCTAGCCACACTAGCCTCTCCTCTTTGATGTTCTCTGCAATGGATTACAGCTGCTTCCTTGGAGTCTAATAGATTCAGAATTTCTAAGTGATGTTTTATAGGGGACCTTTACCAGTTAGGAGTCCTTGTTCCTTCCAGATAGCACATGAGCATGAAGTACCGGAAAGGCATACTGAGAGTCTCAACTGAGAGTAAATGTTGATTCTTAAGTCCTTTCCCAACGGCAGGCTCTAAAAAGGGCTCTTTATTGTGGCCTTTGAGCTGGGGTAGAAGCCGGTACGGCCTGAGATTCAATGACCTTGTGTTGACTGACAACAGCACACCCAGCCTTCCCGCTTTCCTGGTGCACAAAGCTACTTCCACCTGTAAACCATTCTACCTTGGGATTATCTAGAGGCTCAGCCTTTAAATCCAGATGGCTGGAGTAAACTGGCTTCATAACTTGTACATAAGAATGATCTAGGCTGCCTGTGGGTTCAGGCAAGCAGGTAGCTGGATTCAGCAGAGTCTGGCATGCTTTCAGTGTCCCATCAGGAGCATCTGGCTGCAAAACCTGACATTTCAATATGCGTCCCCTGCCATCCACTGGTGACTTTTAGCTTCTAGGACTTCTCATACCTGGGGTGGGGTGAAAAGCTCCAGATGCTGTCCTGAAGCCAGTTTATTGGCTTCATCTCCTAAAAGAGCAGTGGCTGCAACAGCCCCGAGGCATCCAGGCATGAGGAGAAAGGTGGGTGAGGAAACCAGTGCCCAAAGAGCAGCGAGAGGGCAGGGAAGATAGTGGCGATGGGCCTGTCTGTCCATCCCGTGACCATACAGTTCTGGGGTGACAGAGGCCCATTATAATGGGTCAAAACAGAGGATGCATTCCAGAAGGAAGTTAATATTCTTCCCAGCCATGTCAAAGGTTACCCAAGGCTCCTCTGGAGATGCGTTCAGTTGTCCATTAGGGGAGCTGTGGGGGAAGGTCTCAACCCTGTCACTCTCCGGCTTGCCTGGCTATTTGGGCCATCAAGGGTTCGAACGCTGGGCTATCTGTCTTCCAATGGCCGGCTTTCTTACAGTGTGCACACTGATTCACGCCTGAGTCATGGTGACTCGGATGCCCAGCTTTCGTCTTCCCACCTTTCAGCTTCCCTCCTCCAGGCCAGGAGCACAGAGGATTTTTAGGACAGTGAAGCTACTTTGTATGATACTCTAATGGTGGATACACGACATTATACTGTTGTCAGAAAAAACAGACATTAGAGTTCCGCAGAGAGCAAACCCCAATGTAAACATGGACTGTGCTTAGTAGCAATGTATCAATACTGACGCATCAGTTACAACGGAAGTGCCACCCTAATGCGAGATGTTAGTAACAGGGGAAAGCTGGGGGGAGGAGGTATATGGGAACTCTCTCACTTTCTGCTCAATTCTTCTATAAACCTAAAACTGCTCAAAAAAATCATCTATTAATTTTGTAAATACACACATACATTTGCACATCATAGTAAAAGTGCTGAAAGCCAAAGAGAAAATATGAAGAGCAATCAGAGAACCCCAGTTTCTGTGTACCGCAGAGATTCAGTCTGCAAAACTAGAAGAGTACAGCTGTTCAGGACAACCAGCCAGTTCTCAACAAGTCCCCCCTACCCCACAAAAGAAAAACGAGGTGGAGAGGGAACCCAGGACAACCAGCCAGTTCCCAACAACAAATCCCCACTCCCCCAACACACACAAAGAAACCAAGGTGGAGAGGAAACCCAGAACAACCAGCCAGTTCTTGACAAATCCCCAGAAAAACGAGGTGGACGGGGAACCACAGAGTGAAAGGAAAATCTAAAGACACAGCAATCAATCGCGTGGACCTCAGGTGAGTCCTGATCTTTTTTATAAACTGGAAATAATTTGCATCATGAGACAATAGAAATAGGAATTGTAATTCTTTAATATGCTTAAATCCATAGTCATCGCCAATTTTTAGGTATGATAATAGCATAATGGCTGCAGGCTTTTTAAAAAGTCCTTACACTCTGTGATCCATTCTGAAATATTTACAGATAAAAGGACATGATGGACCAGGCACAGTGGTTCACACCTATACTCCCAGCACTTTGGGAGGCTGAGTTGGAGAGATAGCTTGAACCCAGGAGTTCAAGACCAGCCTGGGCAACGTGGCACAACCCCATCTCTACAAAAAATATGAAAAAATTAGCCAGATGTGGTGGCTAGCACCTGTAGTCCCAACTGCTAGGGAGGCTGAGGTGGGACGATCACCTGAGCCTTGGAGGTCGGGGCTGCAGTGAGCCATGATTGTGTCACTGCACTCCAGCCTGGGAGACAGAGCAAGACCCTGTCTCAAAAAGGAAAAAAATGCATAAGGGGCTGGAGGTCAGATGGGCTGTGGGCTGATGGGTTCATGAGGGCTCGTTTTACTGTTCTATCTAATTCTATGTAGACAAAAATTTCGTATAATAAAAAAGTTTATTTAAGAAAAAGTCAGCTTAGTCCAACTGATAATCTTTTGAAGGACAAAATCCCACTCTCCCAAAGTGCTGGGATTACAAGCATGAGCCATCACTCCCGGCCAGTGACATTTGTTTTAAATCCACCAAGATATTATTGTTGTTTTGTCCAGATAATATGAATGTGGGTACTCACATCTTTACCACTTTTCTTATTCTTTGCTTCTTAAATCTCAATGCTTTGATCTTGCAATCTTCCTTCTGCCCTGAGAGCATCTTTCGTATTTCTTTGGATGAGAAAATGATGGTGACAAATTTTCTCAGTTTTTCTTGGTCTGACCATGTTTTTATCTTTCCTTCATTCTTGAAGGATATTTTTGGTGGCCATTAAATTTACACTGACTATTATTTTCATTTAGATTGTAAAGATACTCTGTTGTCTTCTGGCTTTGTTGTTTTCCACTGAGGCGGACGGATCATTTGAGGTCAGGAGTTCAAGACTAGCCTGGCCAACACGGCAAAACCCTGTCTCTACTAAAAATTGAAAAATTAGCCAGGCAGTAGTGTCATGCACCTGTAATCCCAGCTACCCAAGAGGCTGAGGCAGGAGAACTGCTTGAGCCTAGGAGGCAGAGGTTGCAGTGAGCTGAGATTGCACCACTGCACTCCAGTCTGGGCAACAGAGTGAGACTTTATCTCAAATAAATAATAAATAAATAAAACATATGTCATTGTTGTCAAGTATTTGACTTTTTTTGTTTGTTTGTTTTTTGAGACAGAGTCTCACTCTGTTGCCCAGGCTGGAGTGCAGTGGTGTGATCTCAGCTCACTGCAACCTCCGCCTCCTGGGTTCAAATGATTCTCTTGCCTCAGCCACCCGAGTAGCTGGGACTACAGGTGCCTGCCACCACGCCTGGCTAATTTTTGTATTTTTAGTTGAGGCAGGGTTTCACCACGTTGGCCAGGCTGGTGTCGAACTCCTGACCTCAAATGTTCTACCCACCTTGGCCTCCCAAAGTGCTAGGATTATAGGCTGAGCCACCGTCCCCGACCTGACTTTTATAATCTTGCCCTCCAACCTTGTATGAAGCGTTCTAAGTCTCTTGCATTAGCAACAAAAAGAAAAGCGCTAATTAATAGAGGACTTTAAGACAGCAAGTCTGTGTGTTGGGATGCCTGGTAGCAACAAAAAAAATTGTACAACAATGTACTCCTTCCAAGCCAGCAGAGGAGGAAACAGGATAATTAAAAATATTCAATATCCAAGCAATTTAAATGAAAGCATAAAAAGAAAGAAAAACAGCCACCATAGAACCAGAGAAGGTACTTAATAAGATGGAAGCCTTAAACCCAAAGACATCAAGAACTAAGCAAAACTTAAATGGGAAAACGTCCCAATTAAAAGGCAAAGGTTGTCAGACCAGGTTTCAAAACAATAACAGTAACCACCATATACTGTGTATTAGATACAGATTTAAAAGTAAGGCTATAGGAAGGTTGAACATAAAAAGATGACAAAGATACAGCCAGCAAACATGAACCAAAAGAAAGAAAGTGCAGGCATGTTACTAGCAAAGCAGACTTTGTCACTAGGAATGCTTTTTGCTTGATAAAGGAACACTTCACAACGGAAATTTCAACTCCCCAGGAAAATATAGTAACTGCAAATCTACACACACCTAGCCATATAGATTAAGCAGACATGTAAGAAGAAAGACACAACCCAGGATCATAAGAAGACTGTAACAAACCACAAAAATCTAACAAAAGAGATCAACCAAGACATATTTCTAAATACACAGATGTTTCAACAATGCAATCAGTGAAACTGGCCAAGTTAACCTATATGGAACATTACACCCAACAACCGTAGTGTTCCATGATAAATATAAACATTTATTCTATATAATAGAAAACATAAAGAATATTTAGAACATATATTCTAGAATATTACTATATATAGTAGTGTTCTGTAACAAGTAAATATATACAGTATAATATATATTTACATGTATACTTTTATAATATGTGGTCTTCTATATATTTGTAGTAGTGTTCTGTAATAAATAAATAAATGATGTAAGGCACATTGTTTTTACCCAAGACAAATTGTTTACAAAAATCCGTATGACATAGTCACAGGAGTTTGGGAGGAGGGAGGCAGGGACATACAGGTACAGCTCATCAATCTCAGAGCAGTGAAACTCTTCTGTATGGTGGACCCGTCGTGACACTTCTCTAAGAACCCACAGAATGTTAGAGCAGAGGAAACCCTACTGTGAAGATGACTTCAGTTAGTAATAATGTATCAGTGCTGGTTCACAGATCGTAACAAATGTAACAAGCTAATACAAGATGTTAATAACAGGGGAAAGTGGGAAGCAGTGAGGAGCCCCTGCAGAAACTCTCTGTACTTTCTGATCAATTTTTCTGTAAACCTAAAACTGTCCTGAAAAAATATTAAGTGTACTAATATTTTTAATTGACCACATGCTGGGCCTAAAGCAGGTCTTAACAAAGAAAGGAAGCAATCATATTAATGTCTTTAGGGAATAAAATTTTCAGATTAATCTTGATATACTTGGCAGAATAGCTCTGCAGGGGCTGATCCTTCTTCCTGCAGTCCCTCAGCTTCCGCTACAGTTCAGTTCTATGTAAGGAACCTTATCACACCTCTCACAGCATCTGGTAGACAAATACCCAGAAAAATAAGAGCCTAAAGGATTTGAACACTGCCCCTTCATTGGGTTGGGGTGGTTATTGTCTAAGACACACACACACACACACACACACACACACACACACACAGAGAACATTTTCAAGGATTAACCACATGTTAGAACAGAAAGAAAACTTCAACTACATCCAATAAAATGACCATCATGAGAGCCAGACTCACTGACCACAACAAGAAAAACTAGAAAACAGCAAGAAAGGCCAGGCACGGCAGCTCACAACTGTCATCCCAGCACTGTGGGAGGCCGAGGCAGGCAGATCACGAGGTCAGGAGTTCGAGACCAGCCTGGCCAACATAGTGAAACCCCATCTCTACTGAAAATACAAAAATTAGCCAGGCATGGTGGGCACCTGTAATCCCAGCTACTCGGAAGGCTGAGGCACAAAAATTGCTTGAACCCAGGAGGTAGAAGTTGCAGTGAGCCAAGATCACGCCATTGCACTCCAGCCTGGGCAGCAGAGTGAGACTCTGTCATTAAAAAAAAAAAAAAAAAAAAAAGAAACAAAGAAAAGAAAAGATAGCAAGAAAGGAAATCCCAAGAGGAATTAATATACTGCATATTTATCCATTTATTTACAAAATTTAGCACTGTCAGAATGGCTGCTATTTAAAAGTAAAAAAAAATTAATAAATAAATAACAGATGCTGGCAAGTTTGCAGAGAAAAGGGAACGCTTATACACTGCCAGTGAGGGTTCAACCATTGTGGAAAGTCATGTGGTGATTTCTCAAAGGGCTAAGAACAGAATGACCATTCGACCCAGCAATCCCATTACTGAGTATGTATCCAAAGGAATATAAATTGTTCTACCATAAAGATACACACACATGTATGTTCATCACAGTACTCTTCACACATGGAATCTACGTAAATACCCATCACTGATAGCCTGGATAAAGAAAAGGATACATGTAACCGTGGAATACTATGTAGCCATAAAAAAGAATGAGATCGTGTCCTTTGCAGGAACGTGGCTGGGGTTGGAAGCCATTATTCTTAGCAAACTAACACGGGAACGGAAAACCAACTACTGCATGTTCTCGCTTATAAGCGGGAGCTAAATGATGAGAACACATGGACACATAGAGGGGAGCAACACACACTGGGGCCCACTGAAGAATGGAGGGTGGGAGGAGGGAGAGGATCAGGAAAAATAACTATTGGGTACTAGGCTTAGTATCTGAGTGATGAAATAATCTGTCCAGCAACCCCGGCGACACAAGTTTACCTGTGTAACAAACCTGCACGTGTACCCTTGAACCTAAAATAAAAGTTAAAAACAAACTGTAGCACTGCTTTCCTACAACAAAATCTGCTAGGCCAGGCTCGGCAGCAGTTCATGCCTGTAATCCCAGCAATCTGGGATGCCAAACACAGGCAGCTGTCTTGAGGTCAGGAGTTCGAGACCAGCCTGGCCCACATGGCAAAACCCCGTCTCTACTAAAACTACACCAATTAGCTGGGCATGGTGGTAGGTGTCTGTAATCCCAGCTACTCAAAAGTCTGAGGGAATGAGGGCTAAGGGAGGCAGGGTGTCTTTTCTGGGGGATGAAAATGTCCTAAAATTGATTGTGTGGAGGTGGTCTAATGCTGTGAATATTCTAAAAATCTTTGAACTGCATGCTTTAAACAGGTGAAGTGTGCCGTACATGAATTATGTCTAAATAAAGCTGTTCTCAGCCGGGTGCAGTGGCTCACACCTGCAATCTTTGGTGGCAGAGGCAGGTGGATCACCTGAGGTCAGGAGTTCGGGACCAGCCTGGCCAACGTAGAGAAACCCCATCTCTACTAAAAATACAAAAATTAGCCAGGCATACTGGCAGACACCTGTAATCCTAGCTACTCAGAGGACTGAGGTGGGAGGATCCCTTGGGCCCAAGGGGTGGAGGTTGCAGTGAGCCAAGATCAAGCCACTGCACTCCAACCTGGGCAACAGGGCAAGATCCTGTCTCAAAAGAAAAAAAAAAAAGAAAGAAGAAAACAAAAGGAAACATCTTCCTCTCGTCACCCTGGAATGGCCTGTCCTGGTGCCGGTGGTGGGAGACACCCCTGCAGGGGAGAAGCGTGGCTGCCCCATGGCTGCCCAGGGGGCTCTCCTGCGCCCCCACCCAGTGTGGCTGCCCCCACTGTGCCCCACTAGACCTCCCTTCCCCAAGTGGTGACAACCCAATCCCAGCAGCACCGACAGCAGTGACACCCACAGGGTGCTCACTGGACCCACAGCACCTACTTCTCATTGGGCACCTCCAGGGCCAGGGCGTGGTGGGAGCCAGGCATCGCTGCAGGGGCGGGGGAACCACCGGTTCAGAACAGCCAGGGACAAGTGAGTCCGCAGTGACAGATCCACTCCACAGGCCGTCACTAGACCACATGTGTTATGAAGACAGACCCATTTTACAGTTGTGGAAACAGAAGCCAGAAAGGTCGAGCACCTGGCCTGGTAAAGGCCTCTGCCACGCGGAGCCGCCTGGCACCCTCCACAGCACCTGCCCACAGGAGGTTCGAGAAGCTGGCCAAGGTGCGGGGCCTGCCTCACCCGTGGGACTCCCCACCGCCACCCAGCCTTCAACTCCCCAGGCTCACCTGCTCCTGTGCACACGGGCAGCATCCAGCCCCAGCTCCGAGGGGCACTCGGTGGCGGAGATGGCAGGTTCCTCCAGCTCCCCCACCATGTGGGCGCCTGTGAAACAGCCCCCAGCGTCCACCTGAGCAGAATCTCGGAGGGCCTGGGAACGCGCATTTTCGCCCCTCTGAGCAGCACGGGCTCTAAGCGAGCCTCTGGGTGCAATCTCCCAGCCAGCCAGCAGGCGGCAGCGTCGGACCGAAAACTCCGCCTCTGCCCTGGCCGGGCTGGAGCTGGGACCTGCGGCCGGTCCTGCAGGGGTCGAGCAGGGGCCTCCCCTGCGCGCTGTTTCCTGCGCGTCGCCCCCTGCCCCCTGCACCCTGCCCATCCCGCCTCCAGCCCTCCGAGCCAAAGTCCATCCTATTGGAGGTTCCTGATTAACTGGCCCCGGGAACTGGCCCCAGCCCCGCGGCGCGCGCGTCTCTGGCTTTAACGAGGACCCTGCTCCAGCCGAGGCTTTGAAAGCCACTCTCGCCCACACTGTGGTGCCTGTGACCGCGCGTCCCTCAGAGGCCTCTCCCCAGCAGTGGGGCACATCCCCGGGGGCCCAACAACTCCATGTCCACAGCTGACCCTCCTGGTCAATCCCACCCTCCTGCTCCCCCCATTTTGAGTCCGAGAGCTCCGGGGAGCTGAGAAGCCGCCTCCCCCAGGTCCCCACCAGTCTGCAGTTCAGGCCCAGCCGCTCTGCCAGGGCTGAGAGACCCGGAGGAGGTCCCAGCCCCAGACCTAACCGGCTGCAGCGCAGAGTGGCTCTCCGAGTGCCCACAGAGCCTGCTTCCCAAGACCAAACTCCCCGCGTGGCTAAACGGCCCCACAGGGCTGGTCCCCTCCATCTCCCGGCCCCACCCACCCTCACTGACCCCCCGTCCCGCCAGTCCCCTCTGGCCCCCTGAATCCTCCCCGCAGGGCCGCGGCCAGACTGACACCCGCTCACCCTTCAGACCAGGCGCAAACACAGCGGCCTCCCCCACGCCAGGTCTCCCCAGTTCCCGAAGGCAGTGGGGGGTGCCCAGCACAGGGACTGAGACAGACGCTTCTGTCCCGGGCCCCTGCGCTCCGGCGGCGTGTGCTGGGGGTGAGGCCGGTGCTCTAGGACGCGCAGCCAGACCCGCCGCAGCCCGGCAGAGGCTGTCTCAGGCCCGCTCCCCTCCGCGCTGGGACAAGCCCTGAGTTTCCCGGTGCCTTATCCTTGATCTCTCTCCTCACGCCGGCACCCGGCACCCTGCACCCGGCAGGGAACCACGGGACAGGCAGGTCGCTGCTGCGTCCCCAGAACCTTCCAGGCAGCACATCCGCCCCAACGCGTGCAGCGCCCACTCCCCTCCCTGGGCCCCGCACTCACAGGACAGTCTCTGAGGCTCCTCCTGGGGCGGAGCCTGCAGAACAGAGAGGGTATGCGGCCCTGCCCAGGTCACACAGCAGGACCCGACGGGCCGCTCCACCTCGTGCGGGAGGCCAAGGTAGCCCAGTCTCCCACCAAGTAAGGAGCGGAGAAGCCGCCATCCCTCGGCACACTCAACCCTCACCACTAGGCCCGGCCTCCAGGCAGGTTCCCATCTGGGAGAAGGGCTGGGGTCCTGGCCCTCATCCGGCTTGGAAGAGGACTGAAAAGGTGGGTCCGGGGTGGCCATATTTCCAGCCAATGTGGCTGGAGCCCAGGGGAGGCAGCGCCTGCGGAGGCTCCGGGAAAGCCCCCCAAGCCCCATGCGTTCGCGGATAAATGCCCAGGAAGCGGCTGGCAGGGAGGAGGCTGCCCCGCGGCTTACAGAGCCCCTACCCCCACCCCAGGGAGCCCCAGGCCGCGCTGCCCTGCGCCTTCCTGCCCTCCCCGGCCTGCAACGCTCCTGGTGTTTTTCAACAGGTTCTAGAAACTCCCTCTTACTCCTCCCCTCCGGCCTGGCCACAGAGCGCCCCGAGCGGGGATTGTCTGGCTCCCGGTACGCGCTGCGCCACGGCTGGACCAGAGCGCCCAGGAGCCCGACCTCGACCCCAGGCGGCCCCTCAGAGGGGCAGGGCGTCGGCGTTGGTGCTGCGCGCCCCGGGCTCCGGCCCCTGCGTGCCGCCGCGGACTCCTGCGCTAGGGTCGGACTCGAAGGCGGACGCAGGCCGGTGCCCAGGTGGACCCATGCGTCTGGTGACGGCAATCCCCAAGGGCGGCAGAAGGCAGCAGGCAGAAGGCAGCGGCCCGAAGGCAGCGGCCCGGGCGCCGAGAAGCAAATAAAAGCGCTCTGGGGCCCCACCACCCCCCGCGCACCTAGGTCTCGAGCCCCCACCCCCGGCCGGTCCGCCCGCCCGCGGCGCAGGTGGAGCCGGGCCAGGGAAGAGGCGGTCACCCGGTCCCCCCCGATTGGACAGCGGCGAAGTCCCACCGGGGGCCGTCGCAGCTTAAAACCAAAGCGGGGGCGAGTGGGCGCTAGAGCCCGCCCCCTGCACGCCGCGGCTGGGAGGGGGTGGATGAGGGAGAGAAAGAGGAGGCGGAGAAGGCAGCGGGCAGCATAGGCTCCGGGGCCCGCGGGCAGCTGGCCGGACGAGCAAAGCGGGGAGCCGCAGGAGCGCCTGCCCACCTGGTGAGCCCTCGAGCCCACGCCGCGGGGCCATGGCCGAGCTCAAGTCGCTGTCGGGGGATGGGTACCTGGCGCTGAGCCACTGCTACTCGGCGGCAGCAGCGGGCCTCGCCTACGGGGCGGCCCGAGGACCCGATGCGGCCCGCTGCTACGGCCCTCCGGGCCCAGGCGGCGACCTCACCGCGGTCCCCGCGCCCCGCGCCCCAGCTCCGGCGGCGGAGAGCAGCGGCGAACAGAGCGGCGACGAGATCGACGCCTTCGAGCAGCAGCGGCGGCGGCGGCGCGGGCCGGGGGGCGCGGGGGACGCGCGGCGGCGGCCGCGGGAGCAGCGGTCTCTGCGGCTCAGCATCAACGCGCGCGAGCGGCGGCGCATGCACGACCTGAACGACGCGCTGGACGGGCTGCGGGCAGTCATCCCCTACGCGCACAGCCCATCGGTGCGCAAGCTCTCCAAGATCGCCACGCTGCTGCTCGCCAAGAACTATATCCTCATGCAGGCGCAGGCCCTGGACGAGATGCGGCGCCTGGTGGCCTTCCTCAACCAGGGCCAGGGCCTGGCGGCGCCCGTGACCACCACTGCGCCCCTCACGCCCTTCGGCCAGGCCGCTGTGTGCCCCTTCTCCGCAGGCACGGCGCTGGGGCCCTGCCCTGACAAGTGCGCCGCCTTCTCCGGAACGCCCTCGGCGCTTTGCAAACACTGTACCGAGAAGCCGTGACCCGGGTGCCGTGCTCCTCCCGCGCGTCCTCAGACTGCCCCTGCGACTGTTACCCGCCCGGACAGGAGAGGCCTGGAAGAACGCTGCAGGCGGAGAGGAGGGGGCCGGACCTCGCTTCCAGCCAGTGCGCCGTGAGCTGTTGGGCGCTGCTGGAAGCGCCAAGGCCGTCGGGTCGCGGAATTGAGCCCGAGAGCCGGACGCTGGACTCGGCGCCCGGGAACTCGCGGCGCCCACCGGGCATTGTCGGGACCCGTGGAGTCTAGAAACGGGGGTGGGTGGAGCATCCTTCGGGCACTGCCGCTCGCCCCCAAAAGAAGACCACCGCGGAGTCCCAGGGCCGCGGCGAGGACGGGCTCTGGTCAGATTCTGGACAGGCGGTCGGAGGCGCACGGAGGGTCGGGACGGAGCAAAGCCGGACTTGGCCGGTCGTGATCCTCGCCGTCCTTGCGCTGAGGCTCCGGTCGGCCCCTCGGGCTAAACTGCCCGGCGGCGCTCTGCCCGGCGTGTTCCCGACCACGCGCGCGGCCGGCACCTCCCGCCTCGGCGGCTCCGAGACTCCGCACGAGCCTACCCCACCACGGCCGTTTGCACAGGGGCTGGACCGCGGGCGCGGAGGACCCCGGGCGAAGAGCGCTCTGCCTTTTCCAAGTAGGAGTTTGTTCTATTTATTTTCTTACCTGCCTAGAGGCGGGGGAAGCAGTCGCAGTCGCCGGCTGCCTCGAAGTCTGCGGGATTTGTCCCCTCGACGCCCCCTGGCCTCCCCCGCCGCCGCCATCCCCTGCCCCTGATGTCGCTCGGTGGAGTTGGATGAAGGTCGCTTTGCAAGATCTCTGCTGAGGGGGCTGCGTGGAGGAAGGGTCCTCACTGCCCGCACCCCACCTAACCCTGGGTGGCAGGGAAGCCCTCACCTAGCCCTGGTGTCCAGCAAAGCCTCCTCCCCACCGGTCCCCTCACGCTTCCGAGGGAGGAGACCGGGCTAAGGGTGAGTAAGCTGCTGCGGGCCCCAGCCCTGCCGGGGCCCTGCCTGGTGTGAACCGAGATGCGGTGCGTAGCTCCGAGCTCTGCCACCATCGGGGTCCAGCGAGCCGCCGCGCACAGCCGGGTAGGGCGCCCCGGGAACCCAGCTGTCCGCCCCAGTTAGCGCCGCGCGGCCCCGCTGCAGTATCAGGCTTTATTAACCCAATTTCCTCGGCTGTCGGTAACGCTAAGGGGAGAGGCCACCGCCTGCAAGAGCCGGTCCACAATGTTTAACTTTAACTAACGCATTCCAGAGGGACTGCGGGACTTGCAAAATCAAGTGTGTGATTAAATCTTATTCATAAAGACACAGGCCCAACACTGGCTTCCGCTAATTTCCGTCTTTATTTCCTCATTGCCTTTTTTTCCCCTAACAGAGTAGTTTGTCAGTTTTGCGAGTTCGGAAAGCTGAGTTTTTCAGATCCCTTTCAGATAGTTAAGGTAGGAAAGCTGGAAACTCAAATGTCCTTCACTTGCCGGGTCATTTCAACGTGATCTTAAATAAATTACTTGCTTACAGAATTTGAAACAGGGGTGTTTATTCCGGTTAAAATCAGAGACATTAGTTCATCATTTATATTCAGAGTAAAGCATTTTATTTTCATTTATTTTATAAAAATAATGATTAAATTTAATATCAAATGAAATAGTCTTCATTTGTAACTGAATTCATCATAATTTCAATTTTCAGATAACTGTGTCCACTCTAAACCAGAGTCTCTGAGATGCTGAAACTGATCCAAATGCAGCCACTTCTTATAGCAAATGTCTGAAATCATAGGGAAAAGGGCGGAGGGGAAAAAAATTCTCTTTCTCTCTTTGGGTGGAAAATAAGTTTTGAAAGAACCACTTCGGTAATCAAACATTATTCCGGTAACTTAATTTAAATAAAAAATTCAAATTATACTTAAACTTTTTTTACTTGACAAAGCTGTTTTTCTACTGTTCTGCAAAATGTCCGCCTGCCCCTCTCTTGCCTGAGCGGGAGTGTGGTGTTTCAGAGAGGAACTAGGTCGCCTTCTCCGCAGTGGCCACTCCTGACCCCACCTGGGCTATCACAGGGTCATTTGGCCTTTCTCAGGTTTGCCCAGGGGTCTTCTCATTCCAACACAGCCCTCCATGGCCTTGTGCACACGTCTGGCAAGCAGCAAAATAGAACCCACGCGGGTGCCCGAGCAAGCCAGTGGCTCCCACAAAACTCAGGAGGCTGCTTATCTTTTCTCCGGTGGCTGTGCCCTTGCAACTGTGTCGCGAAAGTCTGGGGCTCCCTGGAAAGAACCTCTCGGTCACCACCATGTGACCACCAGGAGCTAGCCTTCCTCCAGCACTCAGGAGGAGTCAAACACGGAAGAGCTTTGCTTGCAATTTGGGTTCCAGCTGACTTTTTCAAGACACTCACCGGTTTTTTGTTGTTATTTTCTTTTTCTTTCTTTCTTTTTCTTTTTTTTAAGATGGAGTGTCAATCCATCATGGAGGCTGGAGTACAGTGGCACGATCTCAGCTTGGCTCACTGTAACCTCTGCCTCCCTGGTTCAAGTGATTCTCCTGTCTCAGCCTCCCTAGTAGGTGAGACTACAGATGTGCGCCACCACACCTGGCTAATTTTTGTATTTTTTAGTAGGAATGGGGCTTCACCATGTTGACCAGGCTGGTCTTGAACTCCTGAGTGCTGGGATTCTAGGCTGAGCCACCATATCTGGCTAAGATGCTCACCCATGGATTCCGTCTAGGTAGCGCTGTGGGTGGTGGGAGGCCGTGTCCCCAGAACCGAGGTGTTCACACCACCCCTGTGACTAGTGTTGCTTTACACAGACAATGTGGTCATGAGTTGAGTTTCACATTTTCAAGTGGCCATATTAAAAGAGGAAATAGAAGTGGGTGAAATGATTCTTCTTGATAACTTTAACGCTTGTCCCAACACATCCAAAATGTCATCTCAACATGTCATCAATATTTAAAATTGTTAGATATTTTACTTTTTTGGCACTAAGTCTTCAAGTTCCAGCATGTGTTTTGCACGGAAAGCCCAGCTTGGTTCAGACTGGCCACATTTCAAAGCTCAGTGGCCACACGTGGCTTGCCAGCCTCGGGTTTTGCAGCTCTCCACTGTGAAAATGCCAAGTATACAAAGCTCTCCTTGCTTTTTTCTCTTTGTTTAATAATAACCAGGAAATGCCCATGGACTCGGGGAGTCCATTCTAGAGCTGCGCAAATAGGAAACGTTTGTTTCTCTTTCAGTCCTGGTTCACCGAGGCTTTCTCCAGAGTCGGGGCTGGGGCCGGGGCTGGGGCTGGGGCCCAAGCCGGCAGCGCGAAAGGCAGAGGCTGCACCCACTGAATCATGGGGCCCACAGGCCCCTCCAGCCTCACACGCGCCAGCCACACCCAAGCCTAGGAAACCGTCAGGAGGCAGCAGATAACAAAGCGAACCCCTGACAGGCAGCCCAGTGTGGTGACAGCCTCGTGTGGTGACTGACAGCTTCGGGTCCTCCAGCCCACCCAGGGATTTGTCTGGGAGCCATGCCACCTTCTTCCTCCATTAGCCACACAGGAAAGGTGTGGGCCCTGCTGGCTGCTGCTTGAGTGACTTGCAGATCAAGACCAATTCTCTCTCTGTTTTTTTTTTTAAAGATGGAGTTTCACTTAGTCGCCCAGGCTGGAGTGCAGTGACGTAATCTCTGCTCATTGCAACCTCCGCCTCCTGAGTTCAAGCTATTCTTCTGCTTCAGCCTCCCGAGTAACTGAAATTACAGACATGTGCCACCACATTCAGTCAACGTGTGTTTTTTAAGTAGAGACAGCATTTTGCCACGTTGCCCAGGCTGGTCTTGTACTCCTGGCCTCAAGTGATTTGCCTGCCTCAGCCTCCCAAAGTGCTGGGATTACAGGCGTAAGCCAGCACGCCTGGCCAATATCCGTTCTCTGGATGGCATGGCCTCTTTTTGGAAAGCCCTTTGTGAAGCCAGTGGCTCTGTAAGAGTCCTTTGCTGGGGTCAGGAGAGGCAGCTTGCCTGACCTAGGTCCCACTCCTGTCTCCATGCACTGATGGCCATGCCTGCTCCCTTGCTCCCCAGGAACCTTCCAAATTGCTGGGTCAAAATAGAGGGCCCAGCAGGTTAGAAAGCAAACATGGGGTTCACAGGGGCCCTCTTTTCATCATTTCGTAAAGAGACAGACGCTTCTGCATTTCTGCATGTGTGGATGTCCTGTGGCCAGCGTACCCAAGACAAAGCAGCCCTTAACATGCAGTGTCCCTGCCCGAAACCAAGGACTTTCCCCCTTCTGGGTAGGCGCTGTGGCCCCAGCACTTTTGGTTCTGCTGGTGCCCAGTATATGTTACAAAGAGCTTTGCTTTCTCTAGTTAAGAAATCCCAGCTCCAGCTCCGCCCCAGGGCTGGTATAGTGCCACTGGTCCCATCCAGCCCATACAAGTTCGTGGACAGACCCTGGTCGACCAGGCACGGGGGCTTTCAACGGCTTCCTTTAGTTGCTAATTTCATCCCAACAATGGGATTTTTCTTTCCATGTGTGCAGCTGTCACTAGACTCATCAGGGAACCTTGTTTTAACTTATGATTAAGCCCACGACCAGCCGCCTGCTCTACCACCGCTTAATTTACCAAACGTGCGTGTCTATTTCCCTTGCAGGATGGAAACATTAGAAGAGGCGCCCCTTTGTAAAGGACAAACACCGTTCTCCTAAAAGGATGGGTGAAATTCGCAAACCATCGCTCCGACCCAAAGTCACTCTGGCTTCACCATCTCTCCTGAAAGACCTCCCTTCGGAACCAGCAGGCAGAGGCTCCTAAACCCTGGTTAATCCAGCAGAGAATGATTACAGCAATTTTCTAATGTGAATTTGTTTGTGATATGTTTTTAGTCTTTAATCGCTTTGGCATCCCATTTGAAGAGATGGAGATAGAGGGATTTTTGATGTATTAAATCATTTCTCCAACAATTACCTCTTTGAACTCATAACCCTGGATACTGTGTGCCACTATTCCAACCAAAGTCTGCTTCATCAAATTAGAAAGTTAATATGCATTTGCAAATTTAACCCCAAAGGGACAAAAGCTGTGCTACCGCAATGCAGAGAAGTTCAAACAATGAGCAAAGTCACCTTTGATTCGAGTGTTTTCCTGGCTGTAAAAAGGGATTTATGCTTTATTATTTCCAGTCTGACGTGCCTGAGGTGTATTTACTCATATACATGTATAAAAGCTGTTGTGTAGTAGCTGAATGGGAAGACGAGCAGAATTATCCTTGAAGTCAACATAAGAGGGGGAGCCCTTGTGGGGGGCATGCATGGAAGGGGTCTGTGAGCCCACCGCCTGGCCTCCCCATCTCTGTCCTTCCCTGGTGTGTCTTTGCTCAGGCATCCGTGGGCATCCTCCGAGAGCCACCCTTGCAGGCAAGCTGCCTCCATGGCTCTGCGATTCTGGAGGCCATGGTGGTCAGAAACAGTGCAGAGTGGCACGTGGGTGTGCCAATGGTCTCTGTTGCCTGAGACACACAGGGCCACCAGGCGTGCCTGCCCCACCTGGGGCCCCAGGGGACGGGACCATGATCTTGGCTAAAGTGTGCCTTAAGAGAGTGTCTGCACCTCTTCCTAGCCACCCTTCGTTTTGCCTTCAAGCCAGGTTTTGTCAAAAGGGGTGAGTTCACAGTCAGTCGGTCTCCCAGGACCCCCTGATTCGGCCTGACATGAGGCCAATCTCCGCGTGCATGTGGGCGGCCCCTGCTGTCCTAATGAGGCCTCCACTGGTCTGGATCTGTGAACTCCGAGACGCAGACAGGACTCGCGATGCTCTCTGATGGCCACAAGGCATCTGACAAGACACATTTTTGTCGCTGTTGTCCAGAGCCTCTGCGTGCTCTCAGCATCGGGAGCTGCTCCCAGCCCCCAGCACTTCCTGCTTTCTGACTGTGCATGACACCAAAGATACAGGGTCAAATGATCTCTACGTTTCATGTACCGAAACAAAACCATCCTCCACAGCCCAGCAGACCCCTGGGGCAGCGCGTGGGGTGGTTCCTGCAGCCACCGTCTGACCTGGCAGAGAAGGGGCTCTGTGTGGGCGGGGACCAGGACTCCTTCCACGTCCACCCAAAGGCGTGTGTGTGTGTGTGTGGTCTTGTGTGGCGAGGCCAGGACACCATCCACATAATGCAAACTGGTGAGAGGCTCACCGCGTGGGTGGTCCCTACATGAACACACCCACAGCTTTGGGGACTGGGATTCAGAAACCCACCGACTGTGAGCTAGTGAGTGCCGTCGAGCCCAGGCTGCTGGTGGAAGAAACAGAGGCGAGAAGCTTATTCTCCTCCAGACCCTACACTAACCAAGCCCCTGGGCAGAACCATCCCACCTGCCAGAGAGTGTCCCCATGGCCCTCAGCTGAGAGAAGTTGGTGAAGCCCGCTCTTTCATTTCAAGTACCATAGAGAGACAAACGGGAAGATGCTGATTTCACATTAGGGAATCTGGGTTTCCAAAATAAGCATCTTCATCTCCTGCCAAGAGGAGAAAATCACTCCCCTGCTTTGACCCTGGATCCGCCCTCAGGGTGGTGACATCAGCAGCGTGTCCAGGATGAGCAGATGCATCCAAAGCCATCTGCTCTCCTGCCCGCCACCTTAGCACTTCCAGGGCACTAACAGGAGGAACAGCACTGGGCTCATTCTCCCCACTTCCTCTTTTCCCCTGCCCTCCCTTTCTCCGCCTCCTCTTCCTCTCTCAATGCCCTCCCCTGCCCCCCTGCAGGAAAGATTCCGCAATGCACCCACTCCTGTCTGGGTAGCTCTGCTCCCCTAACCATCAACTCATGCTTTTAAAAATATCCCAAATGGAAGCCGGGGAAGGTGGCTCACGCCTGTAATCCCAGCACTTTGGGAGGCTGAGGTGGGCGGATCACCTGAGGTCAGGAGTTCAAGACCAGCCTGACCAATATGGTGAAACCCCATCTTTAAAAAAAAAAAAAATCCCAAACGGATATTGGGTCTCAAGGCCCTGGTCACTGCCCCCAGCCCAGGTAGGTGCCAGTTTCATCTGGCTCAAGGAAGGCCTGGCAGGTCTGGAAGAAAAGGATGACCCTGGCAGGGCAACTGACCATCTGTCACCTGTCCCCTGTCGTGAGCCTACCCTCGAGCCAGACGGGGCAAAAGTTCTCTCTGCCCAAGTGTATTACCCAAAGTTGTGTGTGTGTGTGTGTATGTGTGTATGCATGCTCGTGCTCCATGTGTGTGTCCATGTGGTGTGCCTGTGTGGGCACATGTACATATGTGCTATGTATGTATTGCATATGTGTGGTTTGTGTGTACATGCATGTGCGGGTGTGCATGTGTATGCATGTGGGTTGTGTGTGCATACATGGGGGTGTATGCATGTGTGGCATGTGTGTGTGCATGTGGGGGTGCAGGCGTGTGTGTGCATATGTGTGTGTATGTGGGGTGTGTGTATGCATGTGAGGGTGTATGCATGTGTGTGTGGTGTGTGTGCACACAAGTAGTGGTACATGCATGTGTGTGCCTGTGTGGTGTGTGCATGCATTTAGAGTGTGTGCATTTTTTGTGTTTGTGTGGTGTGTGTATACATGTGGGGGTGCTTGCATATGTGTGCATATGTGTGGTGTGTGCGTGCATGCGTGTGGCGTTGTGTGCGTGTGTGCATGTGTGGTGTGTGCATGCATGTGAGGATGTGTGTGCATGTATGTGAGGATATGCGTGCACATGTGTGGTGTGTGTGCATGCATGTGAGGATGTGTGTGCACATGTGTGGTGTGTGTGCATGCATGTGAGGATGTGTGCATGTGTGCATATGTGTGGTACATGTGTGTGCATATATGAGCATATTTGTGGTGTGGTGCTGCATACGGCTCTCTCCCTGTGTGGGTTTCCAGGGCCCTCACCTTTGTCCCATTACAGCACAACCCTGGCCCTGCCAGGACAGCCCTGCTGCCTCCAGGTCCCTCCGCCCCCAGCCCTGAGAGGTCTCTGGGGCCCTCATTCCTTTTCTGTAGAGTTTGCCTTGTGTGTTTCACTGAGGTGAGACGGGACCCACCATTCCAATTCCCAAGACACAGCCCTTTCAGTCTTAAAACCTGGAAAACCCTGGCAAACGGGACAAGTTGGGTGTCCCAGAGGTCAGGTCCTGTAACCCTTTCTGGAAGCAGACGAGAGAGTTGGAGCATTGGAGGTTCCCCGGCTGTCCCCAACTCTGAGTGCACCCAGGTCCCTGTGCTGCTCCTGCGCCCGTCAGAGGGTGAGCATAGAGAGGGACGGGAAGCTGGGGGCAGGCCATCGCATCCTCACTGCCTGGCAGGAAGGCCAGGTGCCATCAGGGCACACCCCTCACTCACAGACGTCACAGCCAGAGGCATGTGGAGCCTGCCTTAACCCAGACACAGACAGAGGCAGGCGAGAAGGGAGTGCCAGGGAGGACTGCAGCCTGTCCTCGGTGTGGGGATCCTTAGGCCATGGCTTCCTTCAGGCTTTCTCTCCCCAGGGAGGGAAACTGGAGTGACACTGAGTCACAGCAGGGCCAGGGTGGGGCGGGGCCAGAGCTGGAGGTTGGGGACATTTCCTCCTGAAACTGAAGACTCCCACCCATATGAAGCGAAGACCACACCCAGCCTCTGGTCCCTCCAGGTCAGGCTTTGCCATCAAATGAGTTCTTTTTTTATCATTTCCATTTTCAGAGCCTTTTGAAATGGAAGCTGTAGACTCAAGACAATAGGCCTATGGGATTCCATTGACCATCGTTTTAGAAGGGGAAACCGGGGCTCAGGGGGAAGGTTACTCTTTCCACAGCACCAAAGCTCAGATGTTAAACTTGACTGTCAGGCTGGGCACGGTGGCTCATACCTGTAATCCCAGAACTTTGGGAGGCTGAGGCAGGCAGATCACTTGGGGTCAGGAGTTCGAGACCAGCCTGGCCAACATAGTGAAACCCCATCTCTACTAAAAATACAACAAAAAACATTAGCTGGGCATGGTGTGCACCTATAATCCCAGTTACCCTGGAGGATGAGGCAGGAGAATCGCTTGAACTGAGAAGGCAGAGGCTGCAGTAAGCTGAAATTGTGAGTGAGCTGAGATCATGCCACTGCACTCCAGCCCAGGTGACAAAACAAGGCTTCATCTCAAAACATAAAATAAAGTAAAATAAAACAAAACTTTATTGTCGACCCTCGAGGCCACAGCCGCATCCACTGTGAGCATCACCCTAAGATGCGCAGTGTCGAGACGTGGGCCGGGACCAAAGCGAATCTCGTGGCCAAGCCCTTCCCAGAGGAAAGGGGTGTCAGCCCGGGAAAAACGCCTGTGCCTCGCATGGGGCGGGGGTCACCCTGCTGCATGGCTGTTCCAGAAAGTGGGCGAGAGCGTTTGGTGCCGACTAGAGGAGGTGAAAGCCTGGATGTCTTCACAGTGCTGTTGGAAGTCAGAACGGCTGAACTTGGCCAGCAAGTGCTGACTCTGCAGAGAGGGATCAAGACTGAGGTGGGGGTAGGGGTTCCATCCCTTGAGACTCATTTACTTCCTGGGTCCAATCTCTTGCCCCTAGAAGCCTCCACCTGGCCGACCCCAGCACCTGACCCTCCCTGCTCAGCCAGCAGCTGGTCCTCCCAGGCCATCAGATTTGACAAGAGCGGGAAGGAGGGCTCCCTGCAGGAGCCCGGAGCCTGGAGCAGGGCATGGGGGGTGGTCGGCAGCTTTCAGTGAGCATGCCTGTGGCAAGTCGGCTCTGATTTTCTGCTTAATGAGGCTTAAAAGGTCACTTTGAGGGGACATGGCTCCCCAAAACCTGCTGGTTATCAATAAGGGATCCGTCTCTGGCACAGGTGGTGGTGTCACTGTGGCCAGTGGACACCGTGTGGGAATGCGGCTGTGGGGATAGAGGAGGAGACAGATTTGGTGTCACTAGCAGCCTCTGTACAGTCTGCAGCAGCAAAATGTGTTGTGGAAAGAGAACGCTCCTCATGCCTTGCCCCCATCATGTAGCTGAACAAAATGTTTCCGAAATAACTACCAATGAACAGACGCGCTCAGAGGCCCCTGGTGTGCTGGGAAGGGCGGGATGCGTCCAGCGCCCTGCTGTGGTTCAGGCCCACTGGCCGGCAGGCAGAGGCTGAGGGTGAGGTCTTGGACCGGGCTTCAACCTCGTCACAGTGCCCCTGTCCTTGGCAAACTCCATGCCAGGTGGCTGGCTGAGGTCTGCACCAGCAGGCTGGGCCCTGGCTCCTCTCATCCGTCCAGCCGCCTCCTCTGCTGGGGAGTGACCATCAGGGAGCCGTGTCCTGAGGATGAAGGGGGACCTCCCCACTCCAGGCCCTCATGGGCACTGCATCAGGGTCAGCGGCAGTCCCACAGGCGCAAGGCAGCCTCCAGCCGGACCAGAGTCACGTGGCTCCACGCTGCATGGCGGTGACACAGGCACCACGGCTCCTCACTAGAAAGCGGCAGCTGGTAGGGGCAGGTGCGGGCGATTCTCTGCCTGAAGAGCCTGCAGTGGAAGAAACGGGGCAGCTGTTCCGAGCGGCAGTCAATTCACTCAAGGTGGTTGTTTTCTTTCTCTTATTGTGGTGAAATATGCATCACGTAGAACTAACCGTTCCCAGTGTGTGGCTGGTGGCATGAAGGACACTCAGTGTAGTGCTACCAGCACCACACTCTGTGTCCAGGACTTTGTTATGATTCAATCATTTGTCTCATATACTGAGGTATAATTTATGACAGTGAAATTCACCCTTCTGAGACCCCACGGCTGCATGGCTCCCACCGCGATCGAGACAGAGAACCCTGCATCACCCCAAAGATCCTGCTGTGGCCCCGGCCCTGTGGCCTGTGGCCTCCGGCCTGTGTTCTGTCCGAGTTCTGCCTTTTCCAGAATGTCATATAAATGGAGTCATGGGACTGGGGCTTTCAAGTCTTTCTTCCCACCCCAAGCCCCAGCCTGTCAATCAGTGCTAACGTGGCTGCACCAGGGATTGAGGAGCTGCAGGAGGTGTTTCTGTGAACGCCGACGCGGGCCCAGGCTGGGAGCTGCTGTCATCATCATCCCGCTGCCCCACTGGGGCTCTCGCTGAAGTTCTAAGAGTCATGTACCGCCTTGATTTTTGCAGGAGCAGCCCTGCGTGAGCCTCTGTGATGTGAAAGAGACATTTGGGGGATAAGTAAGTGGCCCGGCCTTCATCTTGCTGGAAAGATCTGCGGACCTGTGTTGAGATCCTGCCTGCAGTTCTGGGCCGCTGAGCGCGACACACAGAGAATCCGCGGCACGATGTGTGCTCCGCAGGCCTTCGCAGGCAGCCCAGCTGTCTCCCACATCTGCAGAAACACTTCTCTGGATTCCAGCTGCAGTGCAGCACACCTGGCACTGGGTTGACAGGGTGGAGACAGGTGAGGGGCTGGCCAGGCACGCACGTGCGAAGGGGAGGCTGCATGGCATGGAAAGGCCTGGGGCAGCTCTGGCCCTCACAGGACTGACCGACTGAAACAGCAGCAATGGTCTGGAGCGGATGCCAGGGAGGCCACTGTGAGTGCAGCCCCCAGGGCTGCCACTAAGCTGCCAGTCACTTGGCATTAACCTAGAGACCTCCCCAGCCTGACTGCAAACACCACAGAATATAAACAGTCACGAAAGTCCAAGCCATCTTGCAACGATTCAGCAAATGAGAAAGGACCAGATGAGCAGCTCCTGAGACGGAACAGGCCCAGCAGGAGACACGTTTACTGTCCACTGTCTCCAGAAGGTGAAATGTGCGGGGCGGGTTTTCCTACTCAAACCTTGACTCAATGTTTTTCTCTTGCACTTTCCTGATGGACAGGTCTTTCATAGACAAAGTGGGTTTAGGGAGGTGCCGCCAGGGTAAGTCACGGATGTCAGGAAGTCAGCGCCCCAAAAGGAGCCCGGTGCATAGTGCCCAGCCGCACCTCCCAGGCCAGGCTCAGACGCAGCGGGGCTGTAATCCCCCTCCAGGCAGCTCAATTATCTGTGGGGCACTACAGGATGTGATGGATGAGCTAGGATTATATTTCCCCGTAACACCCTAAGTCAATCTTCGCAATTTTCATTTTGCTGAGATTTAATGTAGATTGTGCCCTGTTGTTGACTCCCATTTTAATCTGAAATCGCTCATTAAATGGAGACCAGCAGGCATCGGTGGGCGAGGCTTGTGGGCTGAGCCTTGGCTGAGAGAGACCAGAGCAAGTTCCAGATGGACAGAAGCAGCTGCCCTCATTACGTGCCAGGCGCTAATCTGAAACGCTGACCCGCTTCTCTGCACATTACAGTTATTAAATGCAGCCAGAATTCCAGGGATGACATGGTCCCTGGATGCCTCTGGACCAGGAGCCTGCCTGGGGCTGCACTCCTGCCTCAGAACCTCAATGGGAGGAGGAAAGAGCTTCACACAGAAGCGGCCGTCCTGCCCCAGGGTCTGCTACAGGCAAAGGCCCCCTGCTCAGTGCCCACGAACAAAGCCCGCCCGGAAACCACCAGGATTCCCAGCCCACCTGGCCAAACACCCCCAGCTGGGGTACCAGATTCAAAAATAGTGACTAGGTCCCAAGGATTGCATGGGGCATATTCACCCTACAAATGTATTTATCATTTATCTGAAACTCAAAGGTAACTGGGGGCATCGTGTGTTCTTACTTGCTGTATCTGGCCAGCGTCCCTGCCCCCAGCCTTCCCGCCTCCCTGCCTCCCCTGCCACACTCACCAGGTAAACTCCTGCAGCCACCAGCACCTTTGATGCTATTGCAGTTATTAAATGCAACCAAAATTCCAGGGGTGACCCTGCTCTGCTGCCCCTTCCTCCAAAGGATGATGTAAACACCTTTCCAGTGAGTTTCCTGGGGGCAGGACTGGCTACAGGATTTGCAGTCCCAGCACAAAATGAAGATATGAGGCCCTTGTTCCAAAATTGTTAAGGATTTCAACATGGAAACTTCAGAGAACTAAACCAAGCACAGGTCCCCTGTCATCACAGGGCCTGGGGCAGCTGCTCAGGTCATGCATGGTGAAGCCAGTCACTCCTGGGGAAGAGAGGTGTGCACCTCAAACTGCAGCCAGGCTGCACAGCCA
Organism: Cacajao melanocephalus; assembly: GCA_963573385.1. NCBI lineage: Eukaryota > Metazoa > Chordata > Mammalia > Primates > Pitheciidae > Cacajao > Cacajao melanocephalus. The sequence goes on from CAUYLG010050390.1 coordinate 48,113, forward strand.
GCTGGGCCCACAACTGACCCATGTGTTAGAACCCTCCTCTTCTTCCACCCCTCTCGGCCCCTGCATGCCAGTACCTGACAGTCACATCCATACATGTGTGCACATGTCTACACACACACACGCAGGGGCACACACTTCCATCTGGATGCTGCTGCCTGTGTGGGAGGTGGAGACGGGCCCATATAGGTGTGCACACGTCTACACACACACACACACTCAGGGGCACACGTTTCCACACTTCCACCTGGTTTAGCTGTGCCGCCCTTGCTGCCATCCATGGAACAGAGTCTGTCCAATCTCCATTTGGAGAGGTGACAGGCAGTTTCTGTCTCACAGGAACGCACGGGTTCCCTGTGGGATCTGTCCCTCAGCACAGGCAGGCCAGAGCATGAATCAGAGCCTCGCTGTGCACACAGGTAGCATGGCCCCAGCTGTCTTCACATCACCTTCTCCTCTGAGTGCATTCGTCCCCAAACTCCCCTCTGTCTTCTAAGGATACATGCAGGCCGGGTGTGGTGGTACACACCTGTGGTCCCAGCTACTCAGGAGGCTGAGGTAGGAGGATCGCTTGAGCCCGGGAGGTTGAGGCTGCAGCGAGTGAGCTGCAGTGGTGCCGTTGCATTCCAGCCTGGGCAACAGGGTGAGACCCTGTCATAAAAAAAAAAAAAAGATGTATGTTGTATTAATAGTTCTCACATTGCTATAAAGAACTACCTGAAACTGGGTAGTTTATACAGAACAGAGGTTTAATTGGCTATGCCTCAGGAAACTTACAGTCATGGCGAGAGGCGAAGGGAAAGCCAGAGCGTCCTACATGGATGGAGCAGGAGGAAGAGAAAGTGGGGGGTGGGGTGTTGGGGTTCAGGGGAGCCCTCAGCTTCCCTGAGAGGATGTTTCTCCAGGTTCTTGGTCTACCACTCTCTCAAGAATGAGAGAGGAGACCACAGCGCAGTGTGCTCGTGAAATAAACACCAGACCCCAAAAGTGTTGCAGAAAAATGATATATTTAGGTAGAGAGAGAAAAAGGAGGAGAGAAAGAAACAGCTAGCTCTCACACTGAATGAGAGAATCCAGAAAGATGGAATCCAGGAGAGGAAAAGCAGCTTCCACACTGGGTGGAAGGGGACCCCAGAGGGGAAAGCCAGGAGGGGAAAGGGCGCTCCCACCATGTGGAGGGGATTCCAGAGACCTGGGAATCCGGCGTGGGTGAAGGAGCAGGGGAATTCATCCTGGGAGACATTGCTGCCTCCCCAGGTTCCTCTGGCCAATGAAAGGAGTTCCTGTAAACTTCCGCTGGGGTGATTGACTGAGTTTCTTCCCTCGCCTGCAAAATCTAAATCCTCCGGATGGAGGAGATGGGAGCAGACATGGCGCTGGGAAGTTCGTGCCCTTAAAACTACGCCCCCTTGTGGACCCGGAAAGAGAACACCTTCCCTCAGGGGCATGACGCACTTTCAAAGCACCAGATCTCGGGAGAACTCTGTCATGAGACAGCACTTCCGGATGGTGCTAAACCACTAGAAACCACCTGCATGGCCCAGCCACCTCTAACCAGCCCCACCTACAACCCCCAGGGTCACAATTCAACATGAGATTTGGGTGGGGACACAAGCCAGACCACATCACAGGAAAGGGCATCAGGGGCCCCTTGGGTGATCCAGGAGAAGCCCCTCTTCTTGGGACCTTTAACCTAATCCCGCGTTTTATCACATTCCCAGGCTCTGAAGCTGAGGGCGTGCACCTGCCTTCCCGGGGGTGGGGCGTGCACCTGCCTTCTTGGGGGGGGCGTGCACCTGCCTTCCTGGGGGTGTGCACCTGCCTTCCTGGGGGGGGCGTGCACCTGCCTTCTTGGGGGGGCATGCACCTGCCTTCCTGGGGGGGGCATGCACCTGCCTTCTTGGGGGCTACCACTCAGGCCACTCTGGGTCCTTCCTTGTGCTAAGAACCTTCCCAGTGGCGGAGGACAGTCTCAATAGAGACGCAGCTCTGGGAAGCCGGCCTCCCTGGCCTCCTGCCTGCCAGGCCGAGCTCCTTCCTCAGAAGCCCTGCAGTGGCTGGTTTCTCATCTCCCTTCAGACACTTTGTGTCTCTGAGTAAACATCCCTTCCCTAAAAGAGAATGACGGCCTGTTGCAAACAGTGCTTCTGGCTGCTGGCTTACTTTGACGATCTGGGAACTGTCCGCTTCATGCGTGTGACTGAGTCCGGCTCCTCTGCGCAGTGGCCCAGGTTCCACCTCTGACTTCCTGGCCCTTGCCAATGGCTTGCAGTGCTGGGAGCCAGGACTGACGGCCAGCACCAGACGCAGGAAGGGGCGAGGACAATCCCCCTAGGAGGACTCAGGCCCTGCCCACGCCTTGATTTAGGGTGTCTGGCCTCCGGGACCATGAGAATCAGTTTCTCTTGTTTTAAGCTGCCCAGTTTGTGGCACTTCATGGTGGCAGCCCCAGAAGACAAAAGCGGCACCTGCCATGAAAAATCCATAACTTGAGTTGCAGCGTGGATGGGGTCCCCATGGCCCCTGGCACCCTCCCGGGACGGTGGCTTTCCTTTCCCCTTGGGCCTGTTCACATCTCTCCTGTAAGTTCTTTTCTCCCAGAGGAATGAGAGGAGAAGGTGGGCGAGCTGTGAGTACAAAGGTCCACCGTGTGTGCATGGCAGCAAAGCGGCCCCCACCCCACAGGTCAGCCAGCCAGGGTCCCCAGAAATCAGCCACAGAGACCCTTGTGTGGTCCCGTGGGTCTCTGCAGTGTGGCACAGGAGCCCCCACTGTGTAGGTGGTGGAGATTGGGTGGGTCAGGCACTAAGTGCTCTGTGGTCTGGCTCAGGAGCTCCTATTGTGGAGACTGGGTGGGCCCAGGTACTAAGTGCTCACCACCCGGCACAGGAGCACCCCCGCTGTGGAGATTGGGGGGTGTCAGGTACTAATCACTCTATAGCTGGCTCAGGAGCTGCCATTGCAAAGTTACTAGAGATCGGGTGGGTCAGGTACCAGGTGCTCTGCCGTCCATGGTGCTGGCTCCTCAGCACAGCCACGAAGCCAGGATCTCATTGTCTTCTCGCAGGTGGGGTGGTGGTGGGTGGAGGAGACCCGGGGCCTCCTGCTTCATTCAGAGGAGCCGGAATGCAGGGCCCAATGCAGCCCCAGGCAAGTCTCCCTGCTGGCCCCAGAGAGGCAGCCGCTGCCTGGGGGAAAGTGTGCAGGGAGGCAGCTCTCAGGCACCCACAGGCTCCCTGGTGGTCCAGGCATTTGTGTTCCTGAGAAAAAAGCCATGCATCCTCCACCTCAGGACGCTCAGACCAAGGAGCACGGAGGGTGGGCTTGCTGGGCTCTCCTGAAAGTCACAAGCCCCTCGGAAGCTACCCCAGGAACGTTAGGAGATGCTATGCCAGCTGGGCCACCCAGAACGGGCGTGTGTCAGCGATGGGAGGATGGCCTCTGCCCTCCGTATCCAAGCCAGGAAACAGATGTGGGGCCTGGGCTGACAGGGAGGAGACGAGCAGGGAAAGGGTCCCCATGCAGAAACCAAGAGAGGGTTTTTGGGTCTCATGCAAGAAAGAATTCAGGGCGAGTCCATAAAGTGAAAGTAAGTGGATGAAGAAAGTAAAGGAACGAAAGAATGGTGACCCCGCAGGCTGAGCCACAGCGCGGGCTGTTGACTAAGGGCACTCGAGGTTATGTCTCGATGATATGCTAAACTAGGGGTGGATTCATGGTGAGCTCTCTGGGAAAGGGTGGGCAGTTCCCGGAACTGAGGGCTCCTCCCCTTTCTGGACCCTATAGAGTACCTTCCTGACGTTGCCACAGCATCTGCACACTGTCACGGCACTGGTGGAGCGTCTTCTAGCAGCTACCGTATTATAATTAGTGTGCCACGAGCCTTGCGGGGGACCAGAGGTCACTCTTCTCACCATCTTGGTTTCGGTGGTCTTGGCTGGCATCTTCACCGTATCCTGTTTTATTGGCAGGGTCTTTGTGAGGCCAGTCCTGCCGACCTCCCATCTCATCCTGTGACTGAGAATCTCACGCCCTGGAAATGCGACCCGCAGGTCTGAGCCTCATTTTACCCAGCCCCTCCTCAAGATGGACTCGTTCTGGCGTGAACCCCCCTGACTGCAGTATGGGAGGGACAGGAATTGGGGTGCAGCTTGACTGGGGGTTTTCACAGGAGGCTGCTGTTGAGGTGCTGGGGCTCTGGTCTTTGAAGGATGGCCTCCAGGAGGGCTTCTGAGGCTGCAGGCAGGAGGCCTCTGTTCCTCTCCCCTCGGACTCTCGAAGCGAGGAGTTCGAAGCGCCTCACCTTGGAATTCACACTGCCCCTTCCACCATATTTTTTTTCCAAGACGTAGTCTCGCTCTGTCCCCGAGACTGGAGTGCAGTGGTGCAGTCTCGGCTCACTGCAACCTCACCTTCCCGGGTTCAAGTGATTCTCCTGCCTCAGCCTCCTGAGTAGCTGGGATTACAGGCGCCTGCCACCACACCTGCCTAATATTTTTGTATTTTTAATAGAAATGGGGTTTCACCATGTTGGCCAGGCTGGTCTCAAACTCCTGGCCTCCAGTGATCCGCCCACCTCAGCCTCCCACAGTGCTGGGGTGACAGGCGTGAGCCCCACACCCGGCCCCTTCCACCACTGTTTATTCATGAGAACCAAGCCGCTAAGTCTGGCCTACAGGCAAGAAGACAGAGTCAAACCAGCTTTTGAGGGGAGGATTGTCTAAAAATGGGGACTTTGACATTAAACCACCACATTCAGATGGTTCAATGACAAGGATTTAAAGAAAAGCACCAAGGCTGGGCGCGGTGACTCACACTGTAATCCCAGCACTTTGGGAGGCCTAGGTGGGTGGGTAACTTGAGGCCAGGAGTTCAAGACCCGCCTGGCCAACATGGAGAAACCCCGTTTCTACTAAAACATACAAAAATTAGCTGAGCATGGTGGCGCACGCTTGTAATCCCAGCTTCTCAGGAGGCTGAGGCAAGAGAATCACTTGAACTTGAGAGGTGGAGGCTGCAGTGAGTTGAGATGGCATCACTGCACTCAGCCTGGGCAACAGAGTGAGACTATCTCAAAAAAATTAAATTAAATTAAAATTAAAAAATAAAACCACCCAAAGATCCCTCCACACAGATACAAATAATAATGGGGTCTGAATTCAACCTTCAGATGTGTCTTCAAGCTCTGGAGTTAGAAGTGAGCATCCCAAAAGAGAGGCCACATACAAAGTAATGTCCATCAACCCTTCGGAACCAAATCATCGTCCTCTCTGGGGGTCCTTGCTGACTGTCCTCCTGACAGTGACCTCTGTCCTCGGGTCTGAGTCCGCGCTGTGGCTCCATTCTCACGGCTCCCGTCTCGGGGTGAGTCTGTGTCCGTGGCTCCAACCTCACGGCTCCTGTCCAGCAGGTGCTAATGGCTGGCTCCCATGCCTAGCTCTCATGATGCTGGATGGGCATGTCCCTCCAGAGGCCTTGTTCACCCATGTCACCTGGGCAGGAGCGGCCCCAGTGTGAGAATGTGATTGTGCTTTGCAGCTTTAGCAGGGCGTCTCCGGGCCCCCAGCTGACTCTGCTGAGTCCACCATCCCCATCTTCCACGAGCCCGCCCCTGCAGGCTGCCCTGGCTCTGTCAGTCCTCTGAGACTGTCTTTTATCAGTTGTAATAACGCTCGAGTTAATTAACTTAATGGGTTTAACCGAGGTAATGACTCTATCACAGGAGCTATTCCAAGTCCCAATAAAAACTGTGACATGATATTTCCTCTGCATATTTATGTTAAGCTTCCATTGTTCTAAAACAAAGCGGATCTTCCACAAGAATGTTCTGGAGGGGATGCTGGAGCCTCACACTCCTTGCCCCAGTAGAAAATGAAGGGCACTGGAGTGCTAAGATCCCAAATGTGCCCCCAGGCTCTCTCTGCAGAACCCTTTCTCCCCACCTTGCTGGCCTGGCCCGAAGCAGGGAGCAGGCTGTGACAGGAGACTGGGACATCCCCGCAAGGCAGGGGCTAGAGCCTGGCCCAGTGACCGAGAGAGCCGGGCAAGCCACTGACCACCGTGAACCTCCGTGTCCTGGTCCCTGAAATGACAGTGAAGACGTGGCTCCTGCCACACCTGGGCTCAGCAGATGAGGCCCGAAGACACCCAGGAGGGGTGGACACCCTCTCAAAAGTGAGAATGCACATCAGGATGGAGGTCACAGAAACCAACTGGCAGTTTTCAGGAGGATAATCCTGTTCTAGGGACACGTTTTCTCCTTTTAAATCAGTTTTCTAGCTCAGGCTCTGAAGTCTGCAGGGCTGGACATTTGCATTTGAATAAAAGGCAGAGCCAAGATTTACACTCTCAGGCCACTGCACACCTGCGCCCCAGTCCACCTGCGCCTAGTCCACCTGTCCCGTCCCACCGCCGCCTGCACATACCACTTCCACCGCTGCAGAGCCCCAGGCTCTCATCCATCCCAGCCTCATCCTCAGAGCCTGAAGTGTGGGCTCTTGCTCCCAGGCCCCTCTCCCCAGGTTTCCTCACTGTTGGTCATTTCTAGGCTTAGGAGAGGGATCCTTGGGCCTGACAAGGCCCAGTGGAGGGTTGGACGTAGGTTGGAAGCTCCCTCCTCCCACAGAGCCACCTCCTGTGAGGAGCTGATCTGTGATGTCCCCTAGCCTGCCTGGGCAGAAACCAGGGAGAGGGACTTTGTCTGACAGAGCTGAGCTGAGCAGGTGTGAAGACCAACATGTCTGCATGAAAGACTGTGGTTCTGGGGCCCCCAGGGGCTGCCTGGTGCCCACCTCTTCTGAGCATGTCACCTGAGCATGGCTGCCTCACCCCCAGGTCCAAGGGCCTATCAGGTTTCATGTTCTAACATCAGGAAGAAGACGCTTGCATCCGTCCACCCCAGATGAGTGTGGCAGGGGGCACTCGGCCCTCAGAAGGCCGCTGGGACAAGAGAGCAGGGAGCTGGGTGACCTCACTCACATCAGCCAGCTCCCAGGTCCAGACTGGACCCTGGCTCAGGCACCAGGCCATGAGGCTAACTGTGTCCCCAGAGTCCTTGCGGCAGCCTGAGAGAACCATGTGCGGTCACCTTTCTCAGATACTCAGATGCCGGAGAAGCTGGGGCCAGGATTCCCCTGAGGCCAGCCTTTTCCAGACACTGGAGTCCTCCCCAGCCCAGCCCAGGCCCCGCCTCTTAAGGCAGAGGCACCAGTCCTCACCGTGTGGTCTGTGTCAGGATTAGGCAAGATGATTGGGAGGGCCACAGGACAATGCCATAGACCCATAGACCCTGAGCAAAGCCCTGGTGAGAATGGCTGAAATCAGCAAAGCAACATGCAAATCAGAGTGTGATGGACGGGTCAGAATCAGAGCATGATGGACGGGTCAGAATCAGAGCGTGATGGATGGACGGGTCAGAATCAGTGTGATGGACAGGTCAGATTCCAAGTGTGATGGATGGACAGGTCAGAATCAGAGTGTGGTGCATGGTCAGATCTGACCACAAAGGACTGGTGTCTCTACATGTGGATGATGTCCCCTGTCCTGGACTCACGTCAGTCCCCTGGGTCCTCCACCCACTTGGTGAGCTTCATGTGAAAATCAACCTCTGCATTTAAAAACAGCTGAGGTCAGGCTTCCCATGGATTCTGATAGGTATTCTTCCTGGTCATTCTCAGCTTTTTTTTTTTTTTTTGCAAAGGGTGCCTGTGTGGGTCTGGGCCTTCCTCCCAGGGCCTCCTATCCTTCCAGGGCCTTCTCTCTCCTTCACTTCCTCTCACTCTGGGGAGACTCTGGCTTTTCAGAGCGCCTGGGCTGATCTCTACCCTTCATCCAGGTGAGAACTGTAGCTGCTGTAGTCCCAGCCTGTTTTTCAGAGGCTCACAGGGACTCTGGAGACAGAACTCATTCCTCTCTGCCAGACAAGGCCCAGTGCCAGTGCCACGGAGAGGTGCCTGGCCTGTGGCTGCCTGTCCTCCCAGCCACGTAGGCCCAGCTCATGAATATTGATGGCGCCTCCTTTGTGGTGAATGAACGCCCAGCCACCCTTTCCTGCCGCAGAGCAGCCGCCGCTCCAGGATCGATCCGGCTTTTTTGAGTGTCAAGACACACGGCGGCGACAGATGGACTCTCGCCTTCAAGCCTCTGTGTGCCTGGGCCCTGCACAAAAGAGCCCAGGATGTTTTTAATATCACACACTTGCCTCAGGGCTTGTTTTAAATCCCCATTTACCAAGGGTTCCAGCTTTTTATCAGTCAAACGCCTTAAGCACTTTGTCAACCTGGACATCTGGCCACACGTTTAAAAAATTTTTATTTGCTAAAATATTTAGTAGTGTGCAGGGGGGCTAGCTGGAGGCTTGGGCGGCCACGCATATGTTCACACCTGGCCACTCCTGCGGAGAGCTCCAGGTGCTGCGCCAGCCCGGGGCTTGGGGAGGGAGGTCAGAAGGTGGGAGGATGGGCTGTATCCTGGCAGGAGGGGCCTCCTATGGATAACCAGAATCTGCCTCAGCCGGGGGCAGGGTGGGCATTCTTGGGGAGCATGTGTAGCCCTCCCCACACACCAAAGGCCAAGGGGGAATCTGTGAACTCAGGAGACAGTTGCAGCTGAAAACAGGAGATTGGCCAAAGCCATACACATGCATTTCCAGAGCAGCAGGATTGAAGGCCTGTTCAACAGGACACAGGAGCCAGGCAAGGGGGCTACACCCCGAGGGACTCAGCCCTCAGACCAGTGAAATGCCATCCACGCATAGGTCCATCCATGTCACGGAACGCCCCTGCGCCATAAGTGAAGCACTGACTCCTGCTATAGCAGGGACGAACCTTGAAAACTCGACACTCCGTGGAAGAGGCTGGATGCGAAGGGAACTCATGATTCCACTTTCATAAAATGTCAGAATTCGCAAAGCCACAGAGACATCAGGAGATTGGTGGTTGCCAGGGTTGGGGAGTGGGGGTGGGGTGCTTACAGGTACAAGGCATGTTTTGACTAAATGAAAAGATTCTGGAAGTTTCTGGTGGTGATGGTTGCACAAAATTGTGAATGTGCTTATTGCCACTGAAAAGCATTCATTATTAACAATGGCTGAATTTGCCGGGCGCAGTGGCATGCACCTGTAGTCCCAGCTACTCGGGAGGTTGGGTCGGGAGGATTGCTTGAGCCTGGGAGGTCAAGGCTGCAGGGAGCTGTGATTGCGCCACTGCACTCCAGCCTGGGCAACAGAGTGAGACCCTGCCTCAAAAAAAAAATGCTTGAAATGGTAAATTTTCTGTTATGTGTATTTTAGCACATTTTTTACAAAGATAATCACAAAGAAGAGATGGCACTGATATCAATGGTAGCGGCCTTTGCCCTGTCTACACTGACTGATGGTCACAGGCCTCTGTGTGCCGGCTGAGGACGATGATGGATCAGAGCAGCCTGGCCTCGCCCTGGTGGAATCTCCAGTTGAGAGCAGGCACAGCAGTAACCAGCCAACTCAGCCTGAGAAGAAGGAAGGCTACCTGGAGGAGGTGACCCTTGGGGGTCAGCATCCAGGCAGGGGAACAGCACACGCAGGGCCCTGAGGCAGCAACGTGGGTGCTCGGGGAGGGGAGGGCATGTGGGCCGGAGAGGAGACCAAGACAGGAGGGTGGTGCCAGGTGCCCTGGCTGGACTGGGGGTCAGGGGCCCACACTGGGGACAGTGAGGGGTCTGCTCTTTGCCTTGAGCGCAGGGCTTGCGTTGTAAGAAGGGGGAGGTGATGAGGGCAGGTCAAATCTCTGTGATGGAAACCCCATTCTGTGAGCCTGTCCTGCATGCTGGCCGGGGAGGCCACAGGCCTGCAGTTTCGGGGCAGGGCCCTCAGTCCTCTGTGAGGACAGGTGAGGAGGCACCACCATCCCCCACCTACTCCTCAACCGCCTTTAGGGCCACCCATGGGCTCCACAGCGTCCCTATCCCTGCTTCAAGGAACAACCCAGGTTCCCTGCCCATGCGAACCATCGAGGTGTGCCAGCTCCTCGGCCATCTACCCGGAGCGGACTACCCACCAGCACCCCCTGCCCTCCGCCAGGCCTCAGTCCTGCCTGCAGAGCCTCTGGAAGCCAGCTCCAGAATGAATGTGGCATGAAATGGATTTGTCTTTGCCTATTAACAATGCATTAGTTGGAAACCCAGGAAGGACGAGAGTTATAGCTGTGAAATGGTCCCTGGGGCAGTGACCGTGGACTGTGGGGGCCAGGCAGGGCGAGGTGGGAGGGCATCATTTGTTCTGGGGCTTAAACATGTAACCTCCTCCACGTTCCACGTTCCCTCCCCACTGCCCAATGGAGCCAGTGCTTGGGCCAATAGAGCCGGTGCTCAGCCCCAGGACTTGCTCCCAGGCCTGAGACCATGGAGGCTTCTCATGCGAGATCCTGAGGGCAGTCTGCACTCCTGGCCTCTTGGGCTCACAGTTTTGGTGTCCAGCAGAGAAGGATGCCTGGTCCTAGGGCTGTCGGGGACCCCCAGAGTCCCTGAGCACAGCGAAGGCACAGGGCAGGGCACCCTGGGCGTGGAGAACCGGGTGGGGTCTGGAGGGACGGGGTTCTCCCCAAGCTGGTGGCCTGGCCACTGTGGCCACTGGAAGGAAAGCCCTGGGAGGAAGTGGAAAGAGGTGGGGAGGGGTCGGGGCAGCTGCTGCTGTTGGGGCACTTTGGGAGGAGGCCAGAGCTGGGCACTGCCGGTTGCCTTCCAGTGTCCCTGCCCCCGGGGCCTCTCCAGCCACTGATGCCGGCCAGCTCCTGCTGCTGCCTGTTGCCCCTCTCTCAGCCTCCCCCTTCTCCCCATGCCCAGGCCCTCTGCTGTCCCCAGTCTCTGTCCCACCATGGGCCTGCTCACTGCCCCCAGCAGGTCTCAATCTGGCTGCTCCCTGGCCCACTGGACTCCGAGGCCTGGTGTCTGCACCCACGGTCCACAGGCTCTATGCTGTCGAGGAGGGGGACGGCCCCGAGACCTCAGAGTGGGTCACCCTCAGCATCGGATGGAACACACTGAGGGTCAGAAGATTCTGGAGGGTTCCGTGCAGCCAACTCATCCTTGGGGTCCTCAGCCGTCCTGGGTACTCGCAGAGAGGCATTAAACCACCGTCCGGAATCCACCGGCCATTGCCCGTACTGGCCCCGCAGCCCCGCCTGCCTTCCCAGCTCTTCACGGCCTCTCTCCCCTGAAGACACTGCCCTGACTTCCCCTAGCCCAGGGTCCCACTTCCACACCTCATGAGCTGATTCAGGCTGTTTTCCAAGCCTGGGTGGATGCTGGGACTTCCCAGCACCACGGACAGAGCCTGGGGCCGCGGGGAGCCCAGCAGGAACCCCAGAAGGGCACATGTGGCCCCACCCTGATGAACGGAAGGGACCACAGCAAGAGGTGACTTTGAGGACGCAGTGGCAGCGGCATCCGCCCACCTGAGCCTGCCCCAAAGAACAGACCCACGGAGGTTGCCTGGAGGGAAGGGGAGGGGGGGACAGGGTCAGCACCACCTGCCACCACCCCCCGCCACCCCAGTAGCCATCTCCTCTGACACAGGCCCCGCTCACTGCAAACTTCTTCAAAGGGAACATTTGTTCTCCTCTCAAGGAGACAGGCGCGTCCTCTCCCAGGCTTTCAAGTCCTGGCAAAGGCACCAGTCAGCATGAGTGCTCTTGCCTGGAGCCTGCCAATTATGCAGGTCCCGGAACGAACGCAGCAAGCTCTCGTGTGGCCGCCGACCGGAGGCTGCCGGTGCCCCTCCCGCGAGAGCAGCTCCGTGCCCGTCACCCGGCCCCGTGCCTCTCTGTGAGGTGCCGCCTGCGCCCCATCCCCAGTGGCCCCGGTGGGTCTAGGCGCGCCAGCAACGCCGGCCCAGGCCGCAGGTTTGGACTGTGTTGTCTCCTTTACCTTTAGATGTTCAGCAGCATGAATATTCTTATTTTTTATTTAAAACTAATTTGGAGTTCTCACTCTCCAAGGGGCTTCTAATCACCAAAAAGTGCCTCCGGCGAGAGCTGATTGACAGGCCGCGTGGCCACTTCTGAAGAACAAATTGGCCACCGGCAGCCCGGCGCACAGAGGGAGCGGGAGCCTGATTATTTATGAGCTATTAGGAGGATGCGATTAGCATCTGCTTCCCACACGGGCAAAAACACCTGTCAGACATCAGGAAACCGTAAAACAGGGCACGTTTAACAGCTACTTTGTTTAAAAAGTCATTAAAATTGAATGTCAGCTAAAACTTAGGAAAACATTTGTTCTTCAGCTCCATTTGGATAGGTGCTGCCGAGCAAGTGAAGACGCGCCTGGTCTGTGTGGCACAGACACCCATGGTCTGCGCGGACAGGGCGTCCCCGTGAGCAGCCACCAAGCTGGGCAATGTGGGGGGCTGCGCTCAAGCCTGAGGTGCAGGGTTGGGGCTGCAGGACCCTCACCGTGGGGTTCGGACCAGGGCTGGCAGGGGAGCCTGTCTCCTCACCACCCCTGCAGTGTCCCTGGCACACTGGCTGAGACAGCAGCTCTCTGACCACGATGGGGTGGCCATAGCCCCTCAGTCTTCTCTCCAAGGGTTGCCGAGAAGTCTGCAATTAGGCCAGTCCCGGAGTCGACCGGGACGGGAGCCTGCAGCCCAGGGTGGGGCTGCTCGGTAGGCAGGGCGCTAATGAAGGAGCCGGAGCAGCCCAGGCGTGCTGAGGGGCTCCGCGTGGGGGGCTGTTGAGCAGCTGTCTGTCCTCCCAGGCTCCGGCTTGCCCAGGGACAGCTGGGCCTGAGCCACTTGCTGCCCAGGGTCACTACTCTGCATGGACCGATCTGTAAGGAGAATCCAAGACCGGCACGAGTTTGTATTGCGGTGGAAGGAGCGGGAAGCTCCGTGGTGAGCAGGGTGCTGCCGCCTCAGCCTTGCTGGCGGAGGAGACAGAGGGCCCAGCCAGACGGAGCCACGTCCCTGCGCTCACTGGACGAGGGGGGGACCAGCCAGGGCGTCGAGCTCCAGTCGGGCCCAGGAGCCAGTATGTGTTCTCTGCTCCCATTGGGAGACCCTGGCTCAGCTGTTTGGGCTCCAAACCTTCATGACCCAGGTTTTCGACGGCTTTTGCCCCGGGCCTATGCAGTGTTGTTGAGCTCAGGGTCACGTCTGTCACCCACTCAAGGCAGATGGAAGATTGACATCCACTTGACTTCAGCTAGAGCGTCAAGCCCGGCCAGGAAACCGAAGGCCCCCAGGAGAGATGGGACGTGACCACTGGCAAATTTTAACAGTGGCCAAGCCTTGTTCTAAGTTTTTCACATAAAAAAATTAATGTTGGTAAAATCATTTCCTCCGATTAAACATGGAAATGGGAAATGTTTGAAACTGGGCAGGTGACCGAACGATCCTTCAGAGTTCTGCTTGCTTAGCAAGGGAATGTGCAGGAAAGTCTCTCCGTAAAACCATCCACTCCGTGGACTGCTGGCATAATCAGAGACAAGCTGTCCCAGGGCCAGCATGCAGATGGGGGTCAGCATGCTGGTGCCTTCCCCAGCCTGTGTCCAGATTGTCTATTTGAGGGAAAATGGCGGCAGCGGGGGTGCGGAGGTGCACGTAAACAGCCTAAAGGGTATGGGCAGCCGCGTCTTCCCTGAAAACCCCTCAAGCCCCGTGAGAAACCCCAACAGTGACACTGAGTGTCCACAGGAAACACCCCACCTCCAAGGGTCCCCCCCATCCCTGGGCATTGCCACCCACCAGGCTCTGCCCCCCAGGACAATGGGGTGAGGAAGCGCTGCCCTTGCCAGCTCAGAGGGGTCCCTGAGGAGGAGGGGCCGGGCTGTTCATGGATGGTCTCCAGCTTCCACACTCACGATGGCTCAGGCTGCGGGAACAGAGGACGCTGGGGGTCAGGAGGAGCCACAGAAGCAGGACGGAGACTCAGAGAGCATTTGGGGCGAAGGCTGAATCTTCCTGGGCTAGGCGGGGGAAGCTCCAGACCCCAACTGCCCAATGAGCTTCAGAAAAGCCTTCGGGCCTGGGCTGGGGGAGGGAGGAAGTGGCCAATCCCAGGTCCCATTCTCAGCCACCTGGGACAGGCGAGGCGGCTTCAAGGGGCTGGAACGGGCAGCAGCTTTCTTTGCCCCCAGGGCTCACAGCCCCTTGGTGTGTGTCCCTGGTGAGGCCCAGGGAGGGGGGTTGCCCAGCAGGGTGTGTCTCAGCAGAGGGAGAGGGAGTAGGATAGCTGCTGCCCTGGACAGGAGACCCTACGACCCAGTAGCCCTTCAGGACAGTGCTTTCCAGCAGGGGCACGGGGACCTGAGGTGCACGGCTGCCCAGCAGCTGGAGGGACACTCACCACGCCCTAGAGCATGGCCTCACAGCATCGCTCCCTCTGCTCACTCATGTGTTTTAATTTCTCAGATCACGGTATGTGCTTTCCGTGACGTCTATCAAGGCGACATCCTAAAACCAGAAAGAGGAAGTGCGCCAGGAGAGAAGATGGCCCACGCCGCCACACGGGAGCCGTGAGACCCCACCCTGGCCTCACACCCCCTCAGGGATGGGCCGCCCCAGCAGGGTGGTAGGGACAGCTCGGGGGCCGGTGCCATGTGCTCCACTTTCACAGGGCGTCAGCAGCTCCCTGATACCACGCGGGCTCCTGGGACCCCTCCACGGCCTCGGCCCCTCCTGACCCTCCCAGGGTCTCACTTCTAGCCATTCTAGCAGGCGTGGCGTGCCATCTGGTGGGAGGTTCTATTTTGTTTATAATGACATGTAATAACAGTATGTGTTGCAGGCACAGCGTACCGTTGCACGCACACAGGCATGGCTGTCAGAGAGTTGGGGCTGACGCCTCCACGCCTTGTGAGTGTTCTGTGTGCTGACACTCCCAGCCCTGCTTTCCAGGCTCCAGAGCCTGTGTCACCCTTCTCGCCACAGATCCGCATTCCTTGCGGCAGCACCAGCTGCCCTGAGCCCATCCCCAGGGCTTCATCAGTCCCCAGATTCCTCTTGGCTCAACTGAGCCCTGTGGCATGGAGGCTGACCCCGGCCTCCTCCTGGCTGGACTGAGCTCCGTGTCACTGGCTGAACATGTCGTCTGCCATGGTCCTCTCAACCCGGTTTGGTGTTTCTTTCCTTATTAATGTGGAGGGTCTGCTGGGAGCCCTCCCAGCAAGGGGCTTGGGGCCTTGCCTCAGGCTGGGCCCCCACAAACTTTACAGAGATGGAGAGTCACTGAGGTAGGGCCCTGGGGCGGGGAGGCAAGGCAGGGCTGGGGAGGAGCTGGGGCGTGATGCCGCCCCGACAGAAGCTTCTGCCGCTGCGGGTGCTCTGGAGCCGCTGTGGCTTCGGGGTTGTCCTCCATGCTGACCAGTCGCCAACTTGCTAGCGAGCGACCCGGGAGAGGGGCTCAGCTGTAAGCCGTCTGTCACCACCACCCCCAGTCCCCAAGGAGGTTGGGGCAGTGCCAGGTGTCTACACTCTCCGGCAGCCGCTGCTTGCCAGGCTGGGTCCAGGGCAGGCGGGAATGCAGCCTCGCTGTGCTGAGCTCAACTGTCCCTCCGGTCCCTGTGCAGAAGCCCTAACCCCCACCTCAGGTATGACCTCATTTGGAGAGAGGGTCTTTGAAGAGGTTAGGAAGGCAAGCTGAGGTCATTGGGCTTGGTCCTAATCCAGTCTGCTGGATTCAAAGAGGCAGTGTGGACACACACACACACAGAGGGAGGACCATGAGGACACAGGGAGGAGAGGGGCCTCCGGAGGACCCTCTGAGCCCGTGGCATGGTGGCTGAACCCCGGTTTTGATCTCGGTCTTCTGGGCTCCAGAGCTGGGAGAGAACCCATTTCTTTTGTTTGCTTGTGTTTTTGTGTTTTGAGACCTGGTCTTGCTCGGTCGCCCAGGCTGGAGTGCAGTGGTGCAATCACAGCTCGTTACAGCCTCGACCTCATTACAGCCTCTGGAGCAGCTGGGACTACAGGCTCATGCCACCACACCCAGCTAATGTTTCTTTTTCTTTTCTATAGGGATGGGGTCTTGCCATGTTGCCCAGGCTGGTCTCAAACTCCTAGGTTCAAGCAGCCCTCCCGCCGTGGCCTTCCAAAGTGCTGGGATGGCAGCCACTGCACCTGGCTGAGATAACTCAGCTCTGTAGCTCAGGCCGCCCTGTCTCAGGGCCCTGCTGTGGCAGCTGAGGTAACTCACACGACACTGTCAGACCCACCCCAGCACCGCGCCTGTCTGTGTGGGGGTTCCGGATTCCGTTCACAGAAAACGGTCCTATAGGCAGTTTTAAAAATAGATGGCAGTAGGAGAAGGGGCCAGAAAGATCTGAAGCCTCCCAGCTGGAGGAAAGCTGGAGGGCAGTTGTGGGTGTGGAGCTGGTGTGGGTGGGTCTGGGGCACCAGAGGCAGTCCTGTGGCCCCTGAGCTGGGGTGGGAGCCCGCCCCCAAGACCCGCGCAACACAGGGGCACAGGGAAACAGTAAAATACATTTCCAGCCCGCGTTCTAGCTGAAGGT
Organism: Cacajao melanocephalus; assembly: GCA_963573385.1. NCBI lineage: Eukaryota > Metazoa > Chordata > Mammalia > Primates > Pitheciidae > Cacajao > Cacajao melanocephalus. The sequence continues at coordinate 64,595 of CAUYLG010050390.1, forward strand.
TCTCCAAGCCAGAGTAAGGAGGAAGAATGTGGGCCATTGCAGGTTTGGAGGATGGTAATGAGCGTTCATTGTGTTAAATAATGTAATGGGACAGGCTGTATTTTATCCCTCACGTCCCTGGCATTTTTAGTGGCCTCTCAGGTTTGTCCTTGGCACTGACACTATTGGCTGAGGACTTTTCTGAAGCAACTCCCCGGTCCAGCCGCCCACCTCAGGGGTGGGATGGAGGTGAAGTCAGTGTCGGTCAGATTCTCTCTGAGCAACAGCCATGAGCAAGGGCCAGACAGCCACAGAGGGCCGGGGTTCTTTGGACAGCAGCTGGCTGGCACTGGCACTCAAGCCAGCAGGTGGGCACTCCCTGCCCAGTGCTCCATGCCCACCCCTTCTGCCACCGGAGGTCCCCCCTGGGGCTGTTCTCCCAGTGAACAGCCTTCCCTCCTCCAACCGGTTCAGACACCCCTCCCCACACCCTAGGTGTATGTCTGGCCATTCCAGGTGGCTCCTGAGTGGGGCGATTGAGCTTCCTCACAGCATGGTGGCCGGGTTCCAAGAGTAAGTGAGTGCCCAGGAGATCTAGGCAGAAGCTGAAGTCACATTCTAGCTTCAGAAGCAGTCACAAGTCCCTACCCCCAGATTCAAAGGGAGGAGACACAGGCTCCATCTCTTGATGGAAAGAATGTGGGTGCCAGTTTTAAAACAGCCTCAGCAGGTCATCCTCCCACAATGGGCACAAAGATGCCCAGGCAGTGCTGAGATCGGAAGACCTTAGAATTTCTGCAAACCAGTGTGGGAGGCAAGAGTCTCCAGGTGCCTCTGGGACACTATTTCCAACCAGCAGATAGATACATGGTGGGAGCAGAAAAGAGTGCTTGGACCTCAAGGGGGGTCACAGGGGCCTCCCCATCCATGGCTCTCTGGCGCAAGGCCCATCCTGTACCCCACATGGCCACCAGGTTGTCCAATGTACTCCAAGGAGGACCAGCCAGAGCTGGGCTGGAAGGCTAAGGGTAGCCTGGGGGTGGACGCCCCCGAAGTGCCCCCCTTCCCTTGCACCCGCACAGCCTCCCCATCAGCTTCTTTGAAAGTTGGGAGCATCTTTTGTATTGCAAAGGCCAAAGGGCCAAGCACGCCTTTAATTAAAATGCACGTCCTTTAATTAAAGGCCCCATAACACATGAAGGACATCCACTGAAATACGACGAGTGACACAGTCATTACCCTGCTGTTAATTACTAATTAATGAAGCTATTTCAATTAATAGCTTTCCCACCGCCGCTCCCCCTCGGACAGGCCCGTGCTGGGCGTGTCGGAACACAGACCTCGGCTTCACGCCAGCTGCCAGTGACAATGAATATTCATGCCTCAACTTCAACACTTTTCAATTAAACACAATAAAGTAAATTTCTGTCAAAAATGTATTTCCAACCACCACCCATCTTTCCTTGTGACTGATTGGCAGGATCCAGTGGAGGGGAAAGGCCGGCCAGCCCGGCGGGTGCCCGCTGCAGAAGGCAGAGCTCGTGGAGGACTTCTGGGAGGTGCTCCCACCAGGGCATCTCCCCCGACTGCAGCAGCTCAGCTTGCGTGTCTCCAGACAGTGGAATGATATCCAGGGTCCCCACAGCAGCAAGTGGAGACCTCGAGGCACTGCCGTCTCACAGATGAAGGACAATGGCCTGGAAATGGGGAGACGGGCAGCGCAGAGAGGAGGAGTGTTATTAACATACTAATGATGGATATTAAGTGGCCATTAAAGATCCTGCTTTAGAGAAACAACAGAGAAATGCCTCTTACGGTGACCTGAGGGACGTGAGTAGGAGAGCCCTGGGGGCTGGCAGGACCTGGGGGTCAGGGCGCTTGGGCAGGCACAGCCCCAACCCTGGAGGGACATGCAGCGGGGGGGGGGGTGGGGGGGGGGTGCGGAGCACTCAGGACACAGGACAGTAGGCTTGGGGAGAAGCCAGGAAGTGGCCGGGATGGGGCCTCTGGGGCTTGTGGGGTTGCGAGGCTGGCAGGGGCGGCTGGGGCTCCACTGCAGTGCGCCGGGAAACTGGTTCTCCACTCCGCACGCCTCTGCATTCTCCAGCTTCTCCAGAATGGACGTAACAATAGTAAGTATTTCCAGCAGGACCCCGTCGTGGCGACTCGAAATCTCCATGCAAAGTTGTGGGAAAGAGCCAGCGCAGAGCGCGGTGGGCACTGCATCACCTGAGGCTGGAGCCGGCCATGCCCGCATGTGACCTGGCCCCAGCCTGTGTACCGGAGCCTTTGCCCTCGGGTGGCTGCATTCACACAGCCCTGTGCCTCGCCCAGCCTCCAGAGCCCTCAGACCTGGAGCAGCTCCCTAGATGATGATTGTCCTGGATGAGGCCAGGACTGCAGCCCCCCGCCACAGAGCTCCCACCCAAGCCAGTTGTCTACACGGCAGCCCCGCCCTGCCCTACGGAGCCCTGTGGTCTTTGAGGGGAAGGGCACTGGGGGCGTGCCTGGGCCGTGGGGAGCAGTGGCTAGGAGAGCCTGGAGCTCCACCCTGGGCCAGGCTTCTGTGCCTTATCCTTCAAGGTGGAGGCAGGACACACCACGCACCCGGGGGAAGGATGCACTGTGGTGACCCCGGCTGGGGACGGAGCGGGTGGGGAAAGGGTTCTTGCCGCCTATCTGTGCACAAGGCCCCCGAGGCACACCCACCAGTTCTGAGAGGATGGATTGTCTACGCCCGGCCCCTCCCCCATGTCCCACTCCTGGGCCTCACACCCCCCTCATCCCATCCCAAACTGGACGTCACTTTGCCCTCTGCCATCACCCAATGCTGTTCCTCCACCTCTTACATCTCCCTTCCAGCCCATTCTTTCCCTTCTCTCACTGCAGAGCGGTCGGCACCTCCCCCACACGCTGTGTCCCAGGCTAGAGACAGCTTTGCTGGGAGCACAGGGAGTCGACACAGCCCTGTCCGACGGCACCCTCTGTCGGCCCGATGGGGAATGACCACGGCTAGGTCCTGAGGTTGTGGGCACATGGGCGTGTGCGCACTCATACACAGTCACACCCACACAGGAACACACAGACACATGCACACTCAGACACAGTCACACCCACACAGGAACACACAGACACATGCACACACACATGAACACAGACTTGCATAGTAACATGCACACTCACACACACAGACATGCATATTCACATGCACACTCCTCACATGCGCCAATGCGCACACTCGGGCACATGCACACTCACACAGGACCACACAGACACTTGCACGCTCACACACGAACACACAGATGTGTGTTCACAGATATTCACACGTACACTCCTCACATGCACCAACACGTACACGGGCACATGCACACACACAGGAACACATTGACACTTGCACACTCACACATGAACACACAGATGTGTGTTCACATATATTCACATGTACACTTCTCACATGCACCAATATGCACACGGGCACATGCACACACACAGGAACACATTATTTGCACACACACAAATATGCACACTCCTCACATGCACCAACGTGCACACTCCGGCACATGCACACTCACACAACACACACTTGCACACTCACACACAGATATTCACATGTACACTCCTCATGCACCAACACGCACACTTGGGCACATGCACACACACAAGAACACAGTGACACTTGCACACTCACACACAGACTTGCACACTCATACACGAACACAGACACATGCAAACACAGACACATGCACATACATGAACAGACACGCACACACACATGAACACAGACGTGCATATTAATGTGTACACTCACACACAGACGTGCATATTCACGCGCACACCGCACATGTGCCAATGCGCACACTCTGGCACATGCACACTTAGACACATGCACACACAGACACATGCACACACGAACACAGATGCACACACACAAACACATGTGCACACACATGAACACACTTGCACACTCGCACAGACACTTGCACACTAACATACTTGCACACTCACAAACGCAGACATGCATATTCACGTGCAGACTCACATGGACCAACAAGCACACGTGGATGCGTGCACACGCATGCTCACACACACATTCAAATGCGGGGTCACACAACTCATAAACACACACAGCTAGCCGGAGCCCCTGCTTCCCAGGCATGGAGGTGTGATGAGAGGTGCTGTGGGCCCTGCTGCCTCCTCCTCGCCATCAGCTGCCCTCAGGGCTCCAACCTGGCAGCAGAGTGGTTTGTCACACCCCAAAACACTAGGGAAGACCTGGGTCGCCCTGGTGGCACAAGAACTGCCTGGGGGCTCTGAAAATCCAGGCGTAGAAATGGGAGCTCCGTGTGGCCAGCATCAGGATTTGGTGGGGTGGCTTCTGGACTGGGTCTGAAGTCGCACCGACAGCACATTCTGCCATCTAGCAAAGCCCCATGCAGGTGGGCACCAAGCAAGGGGACCTGTGTGCGGCTGGGTCTCCTGCCGAGCCTGACCTGTGCTGGCCTGCATAGAGGCCTCCAGGCTCAGAATCCACCCACGCAGGCCCTGGCACCCGCTTCCTCTGAAAATGACCGCAGGGCCTGGGTGCTCCTCCCCAGTCTCCCCAGGCAGGTTCCTCTCATTCCTGCCACATCCCAGCCCCTCCACCCCAGCCCATGTCAGGACTGCCACCAGAGCCTGGAGCTGAGCTGGCAGAGGCAGGGTCGGCAGCCACGGCTGAACAGCTCCTGGAAGAAGGAGCCAGTGCATGGGCGAAGGGACGAGCAGTTGCACCCCCAGCGCTCTCTGTGGCCAGCCGAGGAGCCTCCATCCTGCAGTGCGTGGGCAGGCGGGGGGGGGGGGGGCTCCGGCAGCTCAGGCACTGGGATCCTGCAGAACTGCCCCTCGGGGTGTGGACGGCATCTGGGTGGAGTGTGGACGGCATCTGGGTGGGGTTTGGACGCATCTAGGTGGGGTGTGGACGCATCTGGGTGGGGTGTGGACGGCATCTGGGTGGGGTGTGGATGCATCTGGGTGGGGTGTGGATGCATCTGGGCCTGTCTGCCACAGACAACGACCTGCAGACCCTGCTGCCCGCTCTCCTGGAACTGGAGGAGAATGAGCAGACCACCCCCAGACTCCCTGACTCCCGACCATCTCAAGTTCCAACATCTGCCTGAGGAAAAGCCGGGGTCGGCACCCGGAAGCTGCTGGGAGGTAAAGGGGTGGGCCTGCCTGCTGTGCCTGGGCCTGACCCCACATCCCACAGGACAGTCTCCCCTGGCCTCCACTCTGCAGGGAAGTGACAGGAAACTGACAGAGTCCAGCGGCAACCTTGGTCCCGCAGGACCGTGTGGCCAGAGGGGCAGCCCGCACTGCCCGCCTAGTTCTGTAGCCCTTCTGGGGTCTCCACTCTGGTCCCCTGGGCAGGGCTGACTCCTCGCTCTCAGAGCTTTTGCAGCTGGCTTTGGATTTTAGATGGTGTGAACTGGCTGGGCACCATGGCTCATGCCTATAATCCTAGCACTCTGGGAAGCCATTGGGGGAGGGTCACTTGAGCCCAGGAGTTCAAGACCAGCCTGGGCAACACAGTGAGTGCTGGGTGTGGCGGTGTGCACCTGTGGTTCCAGCTACTTGGGAGGCTGAGGTGGGAGGATTGACCTGAGCCAGGGAAGCTGAGGCTGCAGTGAGCTGTGATTGTGCCACCGCGTTCCAGCCTGGGCGACGGAGCAAGACCCTATCTCCAAAAAAATTAAAGTAGGGCCGGGTGCGGCGACTCACGCCTCTAATCCCAGCACTTTGGGAGGCCAAGGCGGGTGGATCACCTGAGGTCAGGAGTTCACAACCAGCCTGGCCAACATGGTGAAACCCCATCTCTACTAAAAATACAAAAATTAGCCCGGTGTGGTGGTGGGCGCCTGTAATCCCAGCTACTCGGGAGACTGAGGCAGGAGAATCACTTGAACCCGGGAGGCGAAGGTTGCAGTGAGCCAAGATCATGCCACTGCACTCCAGCCTGGGGGAAAGAGTGAGCCTCTGTCTCCAAAAACTAAATAAAACAAAAATAAAAGGTGCTAATTGCACACCTGTGTTCATAGATCCATCAGTGGGTGAACAGATACACAAGACATGGTTCATCCACACAACAGAGTATTTTACTCAGCCTTAAAATGGAGAAAAATGCTGACACTTGCTACAAAATGGATAAAACCCCAGCACACTCTGCTGAGTGAAATCGGCCAGGCGCAGACCAGCCCAGCGCACCCCCACTCGCACTGGTTCCCAGCGCAGCCCCACTTAAAGTCGAGACACCAAGTGGAATGGGGCCGTCGGGCTAGGGGAGAGCCACAGGAGCCAGAGTTTAATGAGCAGGAGCTTCGGTTTGGTGAGACGAGAACGTTCTGAAGGCGGATGGGGACGACAGCTGTGCACCGCGGATGTGCATATGCCACGAAGCGTGCCCTTAAAAACGGCTACAATGGCACGTTGTGTGTCATGTAGATTTAGTGCAAGGTGAGGAGAGAAACACACTCTCAGCGCACAGGCCCCACCTCCGAACCTGGCCGCAGGCGCCTCTCCTGGATTTGGCTTCGCAGTCTCCAGACGGCAACTGCCAGGCTTCTGGAAGCCCTGCCTCCCCCGAGACTCCCCAGCGTGTCCAGCAGGGCCGTCCCGACCCTCTGTGGGGGAGACACTCTAGCTGTACCCATGGGACCACAGGGTTAGGGCTGACCAAAACTGGGCAGACTGTAGCGGAACATCTGTGCTCCAGTGGAAAATCACCCTGTGTGTTTGCACAGCACAGCTAAGCTGTCTGACTCCATGGGGCCCGGTCTTGGGAAAGCTGGGTGGACAACTGATAGGGCAAATCGCTGTCCTCTGTGGACATGCAGGACCTGCCGGCGAAAGAACGCCAAAACCAGCCTGGCTCTGCTGGCGCATTCACTCAACACCCCCGGCCCAGGAACGTGTCTGTTCCTGTGATTCTCCTTTGACCTCGGTCCAGCATGTCACACCGCTTCCTCATGAATGATCTACAAAGTCATTAACATGTGTTCACTCTTCAAAAGCAAAGGTGTTGGCCGGGCGTGGTGTAATCCCAGCACTTTGGGAGGCCGAGGCGGGCGGATCACAACGTCAAGAGATGGAGACCATCCTGACCTACATGGTGAAACCCTCCTCTCTTTACTAAAAAATACAGAAATTAGCTGGGCGTGGTGGCACGCGCCTGTAGTCCCAGCTACTCAGGAGGCCAAGGCAGGAGAATTACTTGAACCTGGGAGGCGGAGGTTGCAGTGAGCCGAGATCACGCCACTGCACTCCAGCCTGGCGCCTGGTGACAGTGGGAGACTCTATCTAAAAAAAAAAAAAAGCAAAAAAAAAAAAAAAGCAAAGGTGTTAATAAAGTAACAACCTTCTTTTTGAATAGTTTAATAGTTATTATTTGAATAAGGCTTCTCGTGCTTTTCCACATTTTTGGGTTTTTTTTTCTCCACATGGACATCTTGCAGGATGTATCATTAACTCATGAAACCACCAGTTCCTCAGGGAATGAAAAGGGAGGTAGAAAGAACGCCAGAAAGGTGAGTCTGTGTGTTCTGGGGTGCATGGGCGCCCCCCCCCACCCCGAGGAAGGTGCCGACCATCCCTGGAGAGCAGAATCACCAGGCCTGGGAAAGCCGTGCGTGTTGGAGCGCCTGCGCCACAGCTGTGCTGGGCAGGGCCAAGGGGTGCCCAGGCGTCTGCACAGTGAGAACACGGTGAGTGCAGAGAGTGACGCCAGGGTCCCAGCGACGGGCAAGGGTCTCTAGCCCACCACCCACCCATTGCCCTGGGGGTCTCTGTCAGGCTGCTGGGAGATTCTGAGGCTGTGTCCAGAGACTGGCTACCGGGGAGGCTGGGCAGAGTCTGGAGACACTTCTGGGTGTTGTTTGACTGGGAGGAGGGAGAGGGAGGGTAGGTGCTGCTGGCATGGGGTGGGTAGAGGCCAGGGATGCCTTTAAGCCTCCTGCAGTGCACAGGATGGCCCCCACCATGGAGGACAGCCCACCAGAGACACAGCAAAGTGGGCTGGGGCTGGAGAGACTGCAGCCTGGCACGGCCCCACATTAGCAGGCAGGCCCTGCAGGGGGCTTGCTGGGACCACGCAGGGTAGCTGGCAGCAGGAATGAGGCTGTGCCTATTAACAGTAACCCCACTCACCCCAAGAGCCACACCAGCCTGTGAGGAGGGCAGGGCCAAGTCTGCTGGCAGGTGGGGAAACTGAGGCCCAGAGAGCAGCGAGCTTGGTCTGGACCCAGGTCCACTGCCCGCTACCCTGCCAGAGGGTGTGAACTCCTCAAGAAGCCTCAGTCTCCACAGTGGTTTGCATTCCTCTCTGCTCATGCGTCTGAGATGGAGTGACCAGATCTCTCAAATTGAGTCCCCTCTGTCCCAGGGCTGCTGGCGTCTGGGTCCTGGGAGAGGCTGTGGGGTTGGGAGCTAGAGGTCCTCGTGGGTGGGGCTCAGGTCCACCCTCTGGGCCTGTCCAAACACCAGGAAGGTGCACAGCCCCAGGTTGCTGATGATGGCCACCAGGTTGAACAGGCACGTCCAAGAACCCGTGGTCTCGATCAGGTAGCCGCCCAGACACACGCCCACAACACCTGCCCAGGAGAGGACCGGGTGGGCTGAGCGCTCCCAGGTAGCCCAGGCCCCACATACCAGCCTAGTTCCCAGGGCGATGCCAGGGGAAGGGCTGGGGGGTCTAGCACCAGATAGAAGCCTCATGGTTCCCAGGGCTGAATTCGGGTGTCCCAGCTGTGGGTCAGGCTCAGAATTGGGGGATCTCGGAGACACAGAGATCTCACAGGCCATCCAGGAAATGGTCTCCTAACGAGTCCCCCTTGTCCTGCTGAAGGGGAACTGAGAGCCACAGGCCAGCCCAGTTGTGGTTGAGCTGGAGAAGGAGCCCCCATCACCCAAGGCACTCAGTGGGGCCAGGTGGCATCCCGGGGACCCTGGGCTACCAGGATTGGACCATATCTGTGCGTCAGGGCAGACAGTGACCCATAGCCGCCTGCCGTCAGCAAAGTCCAGTGGAACCTGGAAGGCGGCCACATCCTCCTCTCCCTGGGCCCACTCTGGGGTCTGTGCCCTCCCTGGACACCGGGGAGGCACACCCCCACACCCCCCATCCTGCAGCACCTCGGTAGGCTGGAAGCCCACAGACAGGGGAGCTCCTGGGCACGGAGGCAAGACCCTCACCTGCCAAGGCCCCAGCTGTGTTGGCCACACCTGTGAACAGGCCAGAGGGAGAGAGAATACAGATGTCAGCGAAAGCCCTCCGGGAGCTTCCATAACCCACCCGCCCAGAGGCCCAGGGAGGGGCAGAGCTGGGGTGGGCAAGGTCCTCACCAAACAGAAAGCCGGCGCAGGACGGGGCCAAGTCCTGGATGTTCACGGAAATGCCACTGTGGGGAGGAAAGAGGCTGTGAGTGGCCCTGGCCCTCCCTCACCCGTAGCCCGGAGCTGTCATGGGGGAGGCGGGAAGCAAGGTCTGGGGGAGGTGGGAAGCAAGGTCTGGTGGAGCCACGGGAGGGGCTGGGAGACGCTGGGGCCTGCTCCCTGGCCAGAGCTGCAGCCCTGCACACCTCACCAACCTGAGCCCCAGCCGCCCGTCTTCACGGAGAGCCCAGTGCAGGAAGCTGCTCATGACGGTCAAGTGCTGCAGGGAAAGCACGTTCCCAGGGCGCACAAATCCCGTGCACACGCAGGATTCACTGATGTGAACCGCGCTTCCTAAACAACTCCCACTGTGGCCTCAGTGCAGTTGCTGCCCAGCAGCTTGGGAAGGAGGTGAGGTGAGAGGAAGAGGCCTGGAGAGAGGCGGACAGAGCTCCCTCTTCACGTGCGCGGGCCCGGGGCGTGCGGGCAGCACAGTGGCTCTGGTGGTTGGAACGGTCAGCCCTCACCTGTGGTTGAAGGTCTGGAGGCAGATGGAGGCTGATGCAAAGACCACGGACTCACAGAAGCTCGAGGTGTGGCCCAGGCGCAGAGCGAAGATGCTGGAGAGACCAAGGCCCATGCCCTGCAGGGGAGTGCCACTGTGACGGGCAGGTACCCGGCCGCCTGCAGTTGCGCCCTCTCCTGCCCCACCCCGACCCGCCTGCAGCCCGGACCGCTCCTGACTCGGCTGCCTGACAGCCCCCTGGGCGCACTGTGCAAGGGTCAGGTTGGCTGGGACCCGAAACCTCTCTCGGACCAGGACCCCTGGAGGAGATCTGGGAGGATGCTCCCAGTGAATCAGCCCCACTCCAAGGGTGAGGCCCTATTCGATGTGGGCAAGCTCAGGCCGGGCCCAGAGGGGATGCTGACCTCAGCTTGCCCTCCAGCAGCTGTCTCCACAGCCCACTCTGGCCCTGGTGCTGGGCACGTGGGGAACCCTCGCATTTGCCTGGTCCCAGACATCAGGTGACTTGGGGACATAACCTGCAGTCCTGGGAGACCCTCAACAAAGCAGAGACATCCAGAGAGGTCTGGAATGCTTCTCCTACCTGCATGAGCTTCCGCACCGTGATGGCTCTGTAACCTACAGGGGAGGCCAAGGAAGGGGCTCCTGTTAGCCTGTTTGTGCTGACGCCCCAGACAGCGCCCAGAGGGGACCCCATGCCTATCGGCTGCAGAGGGGCAGCAGGGGAGGAGGCCTGGGGCGGCCCAGAGCAGCAGCTTGGGCTCAAGACAGCTATCGTGTGCTGCGGGTGAAAGCATGTGCACACGTGTGTGTGTGTGGCGTATCCACAAGGCAGTACATGTGCTGTAGGTGAAAGTGTGTGCACATGCATGTGTGTGGCACATCCACAAGGCTGTACGTGTGCCCCTGGGAGGTTCCCAAAGCATGAGTTTGGGCAGAAAGCACAGAAGAACAGCCACAGGGCGGTTTTGGAGGCGGACACGGGCGCACAACCCACTTCCTCTGTTTCTCCAGATTTTCTAGTTTTTCCACCATGCGTGTGTATTCTTTTTGCAATTAGGAAAAACATTCTAAGAATGTGCATGAGTGTGCGGAGCGAGCGTGTGGCCGCATGTGTGCCTCCACCTGTGTGTGTCTGTGAGGACGCCGTGCTGGGAAAGAAACACGCAGTCCACTTGGGCTCAGCCCAGCTTGGCCTGGAGCACACGGAGCAAAGACAGAATCTCTTCCAAAGGCTCAAGGACACCTGCAACCTCTGACCCCTCCAGGCGCCTTCCCAGGGGCTCAAGGGCTGCATCTGGCCCTGGTGTGAGCTCCACAGCCACTGTGAGACCAGATCCTCTCACCACACTCCAACTCCACCCTTTAAAGAGGAGGCTGAGCCTCGAAAGAAGTGCCCGGCTGGGCAGTGCCCCTCTGCCCCAGTTCTCCATGTGCTGAGGCGGCACCCCTGGCCCCTCAAAAGTGCACTGAACCAGGGTGTGGCCCCAGCCCCATCCCCTCCCTGGGGCTCACCCTGATTGATGAGATGATCAGAGAGAAACCCGCTGAATACACTGGCAGGAATCGCCACCAACCAAGGCACCACATTGAAGATCCAGCCCTGCAGGGAGGGGTGTGGCCTCAGAGGGGGACAGGGCCCGCAGGGAGGGGTGTGGCCTCAGATGGGCCAGGGCCGGCACCCAGCCATCTGGAAGAGGATACTCAGGCTGGACAGCCCCCATGCCCACCACTGCCCAGGAAAGCTCTCTGGTAGGGCCAGCCCCACCCCTGGGCTTGTGCAGCTGTGGAGTCTTGGCCACCACCTGGGAATCAGCAGTACAGCCTTGGAGGAGGAGCCGTGCTGACCGCAGGTGACCCCTCTGTCCACATCCCGGCTCCTGCACCGGCCTCTGCGGGCCCTGAAGTCAGGCTCTGCAGGCCAGCAGGTCACCGTTACGAGCTGGAAGGGCCGCAGCCACAGCAGGAAGGCATGGAGTGCCCACATTGTTTTCAGATTCAAATACGGACACCTGCCCCAAGCCCGGACAGGGTCCTCTCCAGAGGAAGAGCCCGGCAATGCCAGGACCGTCAGAGTCCAGGAGGAGCCAAGGGTCCCTCCCATCTGCAGGCCAAGGACCCGTGGGGCCTGGTGCAGCTCAAGCCTCGTGCCTTCTGGGCACTCCTTCACCCTGCAGGAGCTCCCGGCTCGGCTTACCTTGGCGTCGGGGAAGGTCTCCTTGAAGAAGGTGGGCAGCCAGGAGAGGAGGACAAAGAAGGAGCAGGCTGCGGACAGCTGGGAGAAGACGGCCGCCCTGCAGGGCCGGGCAGCAGACCATGACTCTGGCACCACGCAAGCCGGCTGAGCTGTGGGACCCACCCCTCTCCCCTGGGGGCCAGAGCCCCACCTCTGAGCCCTGGGCCTTGGAGCCTGTCGGGTCCAGCCAGGCTCACACCCCATGGTCACCAGCCCTGCCGCTGCTCTGAGGGGCTCACCAGACAGCAGGCTTCCGGAAGAGCCGCCTCCAGGGGACTCTGCTGTGCCTGGACACCAGCAGGCCTGGGGCCAGGACACCCGAGGCCGGGACAAGGTCTGTGGGAGCAACGGTTTCAAGGTGATGGCTAGCAGGGCGGGAGGCAGTGTCCATTCCCAAAGGACTGGGGATTTGGGGGCGGTTCCAGGGGGCTCAGCAGGCCTCACACACACCCCAGGCTACACGCAGGCACCAGCCTCCCTTGTCTTTCCCTACCAGGCACCAAACGGGCAGTGTCACCTTTGAGAACCGGGTTCTGAACGCCCTCCCCACGTTCAGGGGCTTTGGGGAGCCCCTCCGGGCCACCCACAGACTCGGCTGCTCCTGCACCCCCCTTGACCTGAGCCCAGCAGGTCTTCCTGGGTGTCTGCCTGAGCCCTAAATGGAAACTTCCAGACTGAATTTGGTGGCAGAGCTGCTGAGAGCTCAGCGCCTGTGCGCCTTTCCTCGGGCTGGAGTCTGGTGGGTTCTTTGGGAGGTCAAAGCTGCCGTCTTCAGGCTCCTGCTCCAGGCTGCTCAGTGGCTGCCGCCACGGGAAGAGGCACTGGACAGCCTGGCCGCCCAGGACAAGCCCGCCCGGCCTACGTTACCTTTTTCACTCAGCAGGTACCTGTACACGTACCACACCCAAAGTAGGGTGAGGCTGCCGGAGAAATAGAAGACACTCTGCCAGCTGTACCATTCCAGGAGCAGGGAGCCCACCGCCCCGGTCAGCAGCGTCCTGCAAAGACAGGGGAGCGTGGCCAGGCCCCCTCCGACAAGGGGGGGGCCTCTCAGAAACCCAACCCTGGGGCAGGTTGAGCCCCTGGAAAAGGGTGCTTTCATAGCCTTTAGAGCAGCAGCTCCAAAGCCCCCATCCCGGCCTCTTTTGTGAAGGATTTTGGGTATTCAGAGGAGATTCAGGCTGGGGTAGATTTAGAATCGGCCATGCATGTCCCAGTCAGGGGCGACGGCTGCAGAACTCAAGTAGTTCCTCACATCCTGCTTCTAGGCCTTCAAGCTGGCCTAGGATTTGTCCCGCGGATCCTTTTAAACTAAAAATGGCAGCAGGGAGGAGACGGCGATGAGAATATTCTACAGTGAAGCTGTACAGGGTTCTTCTGCTTCAAACATCATCGAGGATAAATTTCAAAAACATTTCTAGATGCAAGAATTCCACAACAGCCAAATCCTACAACCCCATCCCCTGTCCCCACGATATCATTGTCCCAAAGATGCCCTCGCAGGCTCCCTGCTGGGTGCAACCTGGCTGGCCCGAGCCCCCATCTGCTGCTCCACTGGCACTGGGGAATAGTTACCATCATGGCAAAAAGAGGAAGAGAGGGAGAGACCCAGAGCGGGGCCTGGCATCCAGACGGGGCCTCCTTCCTCCTGCTGAGCCTCTGCAGGCGGGCACAGCTCCTGGCAGCCGGGCTCAGGCTTGGGCGCCAGGGTGGGCTGGGGGCAGCACTCTTCCTGCCCCTCCCAGCGTGTACTCTACCCCCTCTCTGCTCCCCACCTGAGTGCAGATAGAGCGCAGGACACCCAGTGAACCCGGGTTTTGGGTCAGTGAGGACTCATTCTTTAGTAGAAGTATCTCCCCTCTGGTTTATCTGAAATTCACATTCCTCTGGGCAGTCTGTTTTTATTTGATGACTCTGGTCACCCTAGACCTGCCTGAGGCTGCCCCCAGCCCCACCCACAGGAGCCACCTCCGCCCCTCTGAACCTCAGTAACTTGAGGGTCTGAGCCCAGCCACTGAGAAGCCCCTGTCAGCTCATGCACCTGTGCATCCTGCTACAACCATTGGGAAGGCCTCCTACCCCAGGCCTGGCCTCCACCAGGCCACCAGCATCACTAGAGGGTCTGGAGCTGCCCCAGAAGCGGCCCTGGGAAGGAAGACTGAGGGGCCAGGGTTGCCGCGTTGTGGTTGAGGACAAGTTGCCCTCCAGCCAGGTGAGAGGCCCACCCTGGCCCAGACGCTAGGGGCTCGAAGACTCTCCTGTCAGGGCAGGGGCAGGGGGAGCAACGGAGGGTGGGAAGGGCTTCTGGCTTTGTTAGCACAGATGGAAGAAAATGAGGTAATGTGGCCACTCCCCGCACCCACATCCCCAAGTCCTAGCCTCATCACCCCCAGCCACCCCAGAAAGGCAGATATATGCACCAGGTGAGCACGGTGCCTGGGGTGTGCACCTGCACAGCACGGCCTCGGGCTGCAGAGTCCAGAAGACGCCCATCGGACCCACCTCACCCCTGGTGGCCCTGCAGGCCCACCTGACCCATCTCCTATCTGGACCAGGAGCCACCCAGCAAGGGGCTCACCTGGTGGCCTCTCCTGGGCCCCATCTGAGGCCAGAACTTACCCAAACTGGGAGCCAGCGCCCACGGTGCTGTAGGTGAAGGCTCGCTCGCTCTCCCGCACCTTTTGCGACAGCAGGCTGGTCAGGGCAGGGAAGTAAACCCCTGCAACGAGTGGAGGGAGGGTCTCTTGGGTCCATCCAGGGAGGCTCGGCCCGCCCCATCTGCTCAGGTTTGGGCTGTGATTCCAGAGGACGTCCACCTGTCCCTCTCACTCACCTCACCCACCCGAGGGACCAGCAGGGCGGGCTTTTGGTGCCACTGAGGAAACAGACTCCTTCTGGGCGAGACACGCTCAGGATTGTGCCATCCACATCGCTGTGGGAAACATCCCTGCTTCCAAGCCAGCCCTCCCACCCACGCTCGTACACATGTGCACACTCTCACCACCGGCCTCCAGCTCCCCGCTGTGCTCTGCAGAGTCCTCGCACCAACACACACACACACATGGCATGTGCACACGTGTCTGCACACACGTGTCCACTGGCACACCACTTCTTGGCAGTGCTGCACAGTGTTCACACTGACGCAGACAGATACAGGCATATGCACAAGGATACACACGTGCATGCACAGAAACCCGCCAAATGTGTGCACAGATACATACTCCCCCAATGCGGATACATACTTTCCCACACAGACAAACAGTCCCCCCACGCAGATAGACACACACCCCCCACACACAGACACACACTCCCCCTACGCAGATAGACACACACTCCCCACACACACTCCCCCCATGCAGATAGACAGACTCCCCACACACAGACATGCACTCCCCCTACACAGATAGACACACACTCCCCACACACAGGCACACACTCCCCCCACGCAGATAGACAGACTCCCCACACACAGACACGCACTCCCCCTACGCAGATAGACACACACTTCTCACACACAGGCACGCACTTCCCTGATGCAGATACATACTCCCCCAGGAAAGCTGTCCCTGTCTTTTCCTGTTTTATAAACCGAGCTTCCTCCCAGGATTTCTTTTGGAACAAGTGTTCTCCAGCCTCTTTAAAAGTTTGGAGGCTGTGTGCAGTGACTCTTGCCTATAATCCCAGCACTTTGGGAGGTTGAGGCAGGTGGATCATGAAGTCAGATCAAGACCATCCTGGCCAACATGGTGAAACCCCATCTCTTCGAAAACCACAGATAATTAGCCGAGTGTGGTTGTGGGTGCCTGTAGTTCCAGCTACTCAAGAGGCTGAGGCAGGAGAATCACCTAGACCCACCAGGTGGAGGTTGCAGTGAGTAAAGATAACGCCATTGCACTCCAGCCTGGGCAACACAGCAAGACTCAGTCTCAAAAAAAAAAAGTTGGAAACTGCCTTACAACTCCATGTAGCCCCACATCCACAGGGCTCTGGAGCCCAGCCTGGAGGGGCTCTGTGAGGGGAGGCACCACGGAGCCACCGTGACAACCATGGCCCCTGTCTACAGGATGCTGAAAACAGCCGGCCACACACAGGGAGCGCCGGCCTGGCCAGCGCCTGTGACTTTTTATCACAGAGCGCCCGCTCACAGGCTCACAGCTCAGAGGCAGGTCCATTTCCTGGCTCCCTCGGGGGAGGCTGGGGGCCGCCTGCTGGAGCTCTGTAGGGCTCCCTCCAGAAGTCCGATGACCCTGCCGTGACAGCCACGGGTCTTGGGACCCCCCCAGTGTCTCTGCTCTGCCCGAGGACAGTGTGCACAAACACGTGCCAGCCGCGGGTGGTGCCCACGGTTACCACGCAGCCACCATGCAGCCTCCCAGACCCCCAGAGTAGACTCGTGGGCATAGGACGACACCTGACATTGAGATGTACCAGACTTTGAAGGTTTCTAGAAAACAGAATGTGCCTCAGGTGCCAAGTCGCCATGGCACAAGCTGGCCCTGCAAAGGAAGCACAGCCAGAGCTGGCACGAGCCCACGGGGTCTGGCTGCCCTGCTGGATCCCCAGAGCTACCCACGAGGACAGCCGACTGCCCAGAGCCAAAGGCCTTCTCAGCGACACCTGAGAGGCATTGGTCAGCTCGGTCTGAGGCAGTGCTGCTGTTTTCTACACAGCTTCAGCCCCAAGACCCGACTCCCTCACCCCGAAGTCCCTCCAGTAAACAAAGATGAGTCTCCACCCCCGCAGGCCTGTCCTCCTTTCTGGGCGGTTGCTGATTCATTCATTCCTCCCCTCCTCCTCCAGCTCTTGCGGTGGGGCCCAGGTCAGTGCCTGGGGAGGCAGTGATGCTGGAGGGGCTGGCTCTGGGATGGGGCGCCCCAGTAAACACACAATCCTAGTCCTCACACTCACAGCACCCTCTTCTAATGGTGGGCCACACACAGGCCGGGTGAGCACTGGTGGTGGGGCCTGGGCTCTCATGTGACACCTGTGACCATGACAGTGGCCTCTGTCCTGGGCAGAACCCCTTCCTCTGCTATGGAGAGAGTCCCAGGCAGCGCCCTCCAGGACTTGACCTCAGGGAGTGAGAGTGTGGAGAGGGAGGGAGGACGACGCTCGGGAGTGAGCTCCCCAAAGACTCTGGACTTGGAGGAGATGGGGGGTGGGGTGGCTGAGGTTCTAGGGGACCCATGGCTAGGGCTCGGAACCTCATGCCGGCTCAGGAAGGCAGGGGAAGCCCTAAGGAGGGGATCTGGATGGCCCAGGACACTAGGGAAGGAGTGGCCTGGGCTGGAACCGCTGATGGGGGAGGTGGCCAGGCAGGCTGGGGTGGGGCGGGCAGGCCCTGCAGACTGGAGGCCTAGCTGTTTCTCCAGCAGACCCCAGCCAAGAAGGGACCACCCCACAGAGCACCCTGGGACCCCGCCTCACCTTGTTTTCCTGACGATTAAGGAGCTCCAAGGCCCTAGTATGGGAGGCATGGTCAGCATATGTGTGGCCAAAATGCACAAAACCCTGAGTCCCACAGCAGAGCCCGCGAAGCGAGAATCTACCACTGAACTAAGGTGTTTGCTGACAGAGTTCGGGGACAGGGGCAAATTCACTACTCGGTGATCCTGTGTGTCACTGCAGAGTGTGCACCCACAGAAGGCACATGGATGGTCACACAGTCACCAACACACATGCACACATGCATACGAGCACCCGCACACATGCACACATCATATGGGCACCCACATGCATGCACACGTGCATACAGGTACACACAGGCACACATGCATATGGGCACATGCATGCATACGGGCATGCACACACATGCACACATGCATATGGGTGCACACAATACACACGAGCACACACACATACACATGAATATGGGCATGAACACACGTGCACACATGCATAGGGGCACACACATGCACACATGCATACGGGTACACACACATGCACATGAGCACATACACATGTACACATGCATACGGGCATGCACACATGCACACGTGCATACATGCACCCACATGCACACATGCATACGGGCGCACACACATGCATATATGCACACACATGCACACATGCATATGGGCATGCACACACATGTATACATGCAAACGGGCATCCACATGCATGCATACTGCCTGCATGCACATGTGCACACTCACACACATGCACCCACACAGGTGTACACATGCATGGGGGCATGCCTATATACACACACTTGCACACCACCTGCAGGCACACGTGTACCTACACAGACATCCAAGCACAGTTCCCTTGTCTGCCCCACCTGGTGCCAGAGCATGAGGGGCACCTGAGCTCCCCTTACCTTGGAGCAAGCCCATGAGGATGCGTGAGAAGGTCATAAAGGCCAGATGGGCACTGCCCAGGTGGGTGAGCAGTGGGGTGACAGCTGTGATGGAGCCCCAGGCAGAGGCTGACAGCAGAATGACCTTCTCACCCCCAATCCTGCAGGGGAGACAGAGGAAGGTGAGGATGTGGCTGTGCAGGACCAAGGGGCACCACCCTGACTCAGGGGAGCCCTCGAATGGGTGCTTGGGGCTGGGCCTGTTCTGTCTGCCTCTATAGGGCCTGCTCATGAACCCAGAGCTGCGTCCTGAGGAGGCCAGGTGCTCCAGGGAAGCTGCCTGCCTCCTCTGCCTCCAGAACCCTGGGGCCTTGCCAAGCCTGGCCTCGGCCTCTCCCCTCCCATCTTCCTCCAGGTGGGTCTTCTGCCCAAATTTATCCACCAAGCTCCTTCCCCAGGAGCTGCTTCCTCCGTGCGCAGCAGCACAGCCAGCCCACTCGCCCCCAGAAGCCCCAGTGGGGCAGCCCCCACCAGCCTGGAGATGGGGACGAGGAGCAGTTACCGGTCCCCAAGGTGGCCACCCACAACCTGCGTCAGGCAGTAGCCCCAGAAGAAGCTGCTGAGCACGATGCCGGCCTCTTTCTTGTTCCAGCCGAAGTCCTGGCTCATGGAGACCGTGCAGATAGGCATGCTGGCGCGGGCGCAGTACAGCAGGCAGGTACCCAGCAGCAACGTCCCCGTCCACGCCTGGCACTCGGGCCTGCGGGAGAGGAGATGGTCAGGCCCTGAGGAGGCCCCACAGATGGCCCTGCTGCTTCGAGCCCGTCACTCAGAGACCTCCCCCAGAGCTGGGGGACGTGGGCCTGTGAATGGGGACAGCTCTGATGGAGGGCAGCTTGACAAGCATTCAAACACCTCATCGCACCTGTCTGCTGACCCCCCGAGAACACAGGCAGCCAGAAATGAGGTGCAGAGGGGAGGAGCCGAGGGGCCAGCACGGGCAGCTCACAGCATGTCCCCACTAAAGGTGCCTGGGCCTGGCCCTGCTTGTTACCCATGACGGGTGAGCAGGCATTCTCAAGCCGCCCTCGGCCCAGGCAGGCACCGGAGGGAATGACAGCTGAGAGCCCACTGGGGGGGCGAGGTGTGCTGGGCAAGGGGCCCCCAGGGCTGCAGGGCTGAGGCAGCACAGGAGGTCCCAGCTGAGGACCTTGGGGCAGGCGGGGTCGAGTGGCCAGGAGAGGACATAGTGCCAGGAGGACGGTGGGGCCTTTGGAGGGGGCTGGGCAGGGGTGGGCCTTCCCAGCCAGAGCTTCTGAATCCTGCACTCGGCTTGCGCACGGGAGGTTCCTCAGCTGCCGCTGTCTCTGAGAGGGCTGTGGGGAGGCTCCGTGACTGGGTCCTGTGGCTGAGCCAAGGTCATGGCTCCCTCTTCCTGCCTCAAGTTCTGGTGAGGGGCTCATGGGGGCACCGGGTCCCCTGGAGGGCTCTGAGGCCAGGCCGAGCTCGTAACCGTCATGTCTGGTCAAGTGGACCCGAGGCAGTGGGTGGGGCAGATCAGATCTTGAACCTGCAGCTTCTCAATACAGCATGAAATTGGTTCAAAATAAAGTCCCTCCTTTTGGCATGCTGGTTACAGGAAGGACTCCTGGCAGCGTGGGTGGTCGTCAAAGCTGGGTAAGAATCCCAGTCTCCTCACCTTTGGCACCTGGGGGTGACCTGGGGTCGGTCTCTCCTCCTCCTCCTGGCCAGGGGAGTCCTGGGTTGGCCAGGGGCACGGGGTGCAGGAGGAGGGGAAGAAGGCAGGGAGTGGGAGTGGGAAGGGTCGCCAGTCCCACCTCAGGCCTTAGGGCTGGCTCCACTTTCGGGCCCCCTGCGCCCGGCCCAACAGACAGAGGCGGTGGGCACAGGATGGCAGCCCTGGGGCCCTGGCTCACTGGGAGCTTTGAGAGGCAGGGGCGGAGGGAGGACCAGCACAGATGGAGGTCACGATGTGGACACAGCCCTTCCCTGGCCCTGAGCAGCCGTGTCCTCTGGGAGAAGCCCTCCGCACTGACCTGTCAGTCAGCCTTGGACCCTGAGGTGCGGCTCTGGGCCGCAGCCCCCCGACTCAAGGCACAGAGGCCTGCAGCACCACGGACACCTCCAGAACGGCCACTCTGCCCAGGAGGCCTTGAGGTCCCAGGTCCTCCCGGTAACCACCGTGCCAAATGGAGGGACTTTATTTTGAACCAACTTCAAGGTTACAGAGAAGCTGCAAGTTCAAAACAAAGACCAGACGTGCCCCACCCAGGCCCCACCTGCTGCGCCAGGTCCACTTGACCAGACGTGACAGTCAGGAGCTCGGCTGGGCCCCAGAGCCAGCTGGGAAGGTCACCAGGTAATAACCAGTCTAGGAGCAAGGCAGGGCGAGCATCCTGCCCCAGGCATCTGCGGAAGGGCGGAGACTCCAAAGACATCCCCCGACCCGTCCACTGAGCCACATAGCCCTTCCCGCCCTCGTCCCCCACAAGCACTGCGGATGGCCACTCTGGAGCAAAGGCAGACACTGGCCCTGCTCGCAGAAAGTGACCCATAGAAACCAAAGGACAAAAAGAGAAAATTGCTCCTCCTCGGGCGCCAGGGCCTTGGCTGAGTGTGGAAAGGATTCAGGAGGGTCGATGCGGCCAGGAGCTGCTCCTGGCAGAGGACAGGGTGGGCACAGGACCAGGCAGGGCTCCAGGGCATGGAAGTCCAGTGGAGCCTCCCCCGCCACCTCCTAAGCATGACCTCACCATGCTAAAGCACCCTCGAGGGTGAGCTGGGGGCTGCTGGGACGTGCAGACGCGTGAGGAGAGGCGCACAGGCTGCAGGGGCGTGGGGGTCAGCAGGGCGGCACAGGGCTGGACACGGAAGGTCTGCTAGATACCAGGCTTCTCACCGTGCCCTGGGATGGATGGAGGCACCTACTGGAGCCCCAGATGGGGAGGTGGCCAGGGGAGCTGGGTTTCAAATTTGCTGAGTCAGACGCTGGAGAGACGGCTTGGGCAGTGTGGGCACAGGATCATCTGACCCTCACGGACGAGGCAAGGGCATGGGAGGCGGGAGTGCCCCTACCCTGGCCTTGAGCTGGGGGAGGCGAATTAGAGGAATTCCCACTGGCCACTTCCGATTTTTGTGAAGCCAGAGGTAAGGATGTCCGCTTGAGAGTAGGGGGCTGTTAGGAAGGTAACGAGGACAAACAGCCACTGTGGGGTGGGGGTGGGGCTGGTCCTGATGACACGCTGGGTGCAGGTGTGGACACAGCACTGGAGTCAACCCGGTGGGCTGGGTCTGCGCACGGGCAGTGGGGAGGGGAAGCTGATCCAGGGGTCCCGCTGGGGCTCTGAGCCAGGGGCCTCAGTCCTGGCCAGTGA
Organism: Cacajao melanocephalus; assembly: GCA_963573385.1. NCBI lineage: Eukaryota > Metazoa > Chordata > Mammalia > Primates > Pitheciidae > Cacajao > Cacajao melanocephalus. The sequence continues at coordinate 86,431 of CAUYLG010050390.1, forward strand.
ACCAGAGGTTGCAGGTATCAGTGCTGGAAGCCTTGATGAAGGGCAAGGCTGAGGAGTGGCAGGCCAAGGAGAGGAGAAGGTCAAGGGTGAAGGCCAGGGTGCCGCTGTGGACTTCAAAGTCACCCAAGAGAATGGCAGGAGTTAGCCGAGGAGGCTGCAGCCAGGAGCCAAGAGCCAGCATCACCAGGGATGGGAGGCATCCAGGAGGAGGCGGCCCCATGGGCCTTGAAGAGAACAGGGCAGAGGGTGACCAGGAGATGGAGGCAGCGGAGTTGGATACTGGAGTGTCTCACCCCACGTTTCCTGAAAGGTCCCGCCTGCCCCTGCGGGGAGCTGGCTACAGCCCAGGGCTGTGCTCCCAAGAACCTTCCAGAGATGAGTGAGTGGACGAGGGTGTGCAGTGGACAGACGGGCAGGGACCCGGCCCTGCTGGTGCTCTCCACGAGCCTGCGCGTGGACGTTTCCCAGGGGAGCAAAGACCACCAAGTCTGGCGCTGACCATGCCTGAGGTCAGAGAGTCAGGCCGGCCAGCCCACATTCCCAAGCCTGGAGAGGGAGGCCTAGTGAGATCTCAGAGGCAAGAACAGGCCGCCCAGAAGCCCAGAGCTGTGTCCTGACACCTCCCACTCTGCCAGAGGCTGTCCCAGCTCCAGGCCCCTCCCCGCAGCAGGGTCAACCATTAACCCTGGAGTTTGGAGAAAGTGCTGCCTGTCCTGGGCCTTGGCAGCGAGTGTGCCTCCGCCAGCATCATTTGCAGCCAGCTTCCACATTGGGGACAACTGGCTTGTCCCATACCTGGCTGTGGCCTGGGTCTGGGGACCAGGTCTGCTCCCTGGGTTACCACAGAGGGACACAGTCCTCACGGCCAGCCCGCCTAGCCCAGAACGGCCCTGGCCTCCACACCCTGCCCAGGCATGGCTGATGCCCACAGGCCTATTTACCGGGCCTCAGGCTCTCTGTAAACAGTTTTCATTGACTGAACATACAAGGCTTGCAGAAGGGACATGGGGGCCCCACCCTTAATTTTCTGCTAAAAGCCACACAGTCCAAAGGTGCCTTTAAAAAGGAGAGTTAGGGCTAGGTGTGGTGGCTTATTCCTGTAATTCCAGCACTCGGGGAGGCCGAGGTGAGCAGATCACTTGAGCCCAAGAGTTCAGGACCAGCCTGGGAAACATAAAGAGATACCCGTCTCTAAGAAAAAATAATAATTTAAAAATTAGCCAGGGCCGGGCATGGTGGCTTATGCCTGTAATCCCAGCACTTGAGGAGACCAAGGCGGGCAGATCACTTGAGGTCAGGTGTTAGAGACCAGTCTGGCCCACATGGTGAAACCCTGTCTCTACTAAAAATACAAAAAATAGCCAGGCCTGGTGGCAGGCGCCTGTAATCCCAGCTACTTGGGAGGCTGAGGCAGGAGAATCGCTTGAACCTGGGAGGCGGAGGGTGCAGTGAGCCAAGATCAAACCACTAAACTCCAGCCTGGGTGACAGAGCGAGACCCCATTACCCCCTCAAAAAAAAAAACTAGCTGGGTGTGGCTGTATGCACCTGTGGCCCAGCTGGGAGGCTGAGGGAGGATTGCTTGAGCGGTCCAGGAGGTGGAGGTTGCAGCGAGCCAAGACTGCATTATTGCACTCCAGCCTGGACGACAGAGATTCTGTCTTGATAAAAGAGGGGAAGTGGGACACCTGTATCCGGCCGGCACCTGCCCGCACCGCCTGGCTGTTAAACACGGCAGGAAGCTCAGTGGCACTGATTCTCAACAATCAAGGCCAGCACAGTACTGAGAACGCAGAGCCACTCCCTGGCCTCCTTGGGAGGAGGAAGTCAAGAACAGCCCTTCCAGGCAAGCAGTCCACCCCAAGCCAAACAGGAGGCCCCAGGCCAGGTGGGAGGTCCCACATGCTGTGTGGGGTAAAGGATTGTCTTCCTCCTCCTTGGGCTGTGGAGGCCAGGAGGCCCCACAGCCCCTTCTCTGAGCTAGGCAGATGGTACTGCCCAGGTGGGCACAGGGGTACCCTCCACAGCCTCTGGGGAGTCAAGGAAGTCTGGCTGGAGAGGAAGACCCACACAGCCAGGGCTGCCTGAGGGCTGACTAGAACCCCAGGCCAAGAATCCTCCATCCTGCTGGTGGGGGTGCTGAGAACCAGCCTGAACAGCTTCCTCCCACCAGTCCACACTCCCTAAGCCCAGCAGGCTGCTTCCTGTGAACTCAACTCTCTAGAGCCTCTGGCTTCTGGAGAACGGCCCCTGTGCAGAAGCAGCATCCACGGCTGAGCAAACAGGTGGCCACATGGCCCCTCAATTCAGAAAAGGGAACTGCCGGTGCCGGGCCAGGAGAGCGGCAGGCCGGAGACGACACTTGAGCGTGGGTGCTGCCCCTCCAGCTCTGCCCCAATGTGGCTGCAGGAGGGAGGGCTCTTGCCCCAGCGGACCTTGGCGCCACCCAGTAAGGCCCTGCGAAGGAAGTGGCAAGAGTTGTGGTAAGGGCTACTTTTTAAACAGCGAGCCTGGGAGGGAAGGAGGGAAGGCGGGGCCACTCAAACCCGCCTCCAGTGAGGAGGCCCTGAAGCCCTGGGGAGCTGGCCCCGCCCAGCAGGCCTGGGTCGGGGAGAAGGAAGAGAGCAGAGTGAGCGGGGGCAGGCTGAGCTGAGGGCAGCCCTCCCCTCTAATTGGAGCCTGGCAGGAAGACTCTCCGGCTGGGATCTGGGCTGCCAGCTTTTCCCACGCAGCCAGCACTCCCTTCATGTGGGCACCGACATCTGATGGTGGCACTGCCCCTTTGGGCCTTCCTGCTACTCTTCAGCACTTCCAGGGTCCTCAGTCCTCACACAGCTGAGAACTGGTGGGGCCAGAAGGTGCCATTACCTTGCCATGGTCAGGGCAGGTACCCTGGGGACTCAGAGCGGGCAGGACACTGGCTCTGGAACCCACAGGGCCTGACTCTAGGCCCAGGGTCCAGCCACTCGAAGCCTCAGCCCACAGACCCAGAACAAGGGGGTTCAGCAGTGTGGGGGCTGCTCTCAGGAGCTCCCTGACAGAGGCTCTCCCCAGCTGGCCGATGGCCCGCAGGCACCATCCTGCCGGGCGTCTGAGGCGTCACCTGCCCGAGGAGCCTCCTGCAGGCAGCAGTGCTAGTGGCCAGGCCCCACTTCTGTCCACCACCGAATGTTCTGAGGGCCGAGGCCAGCCGGGAGCTCATCCCCAGCACACAGCTGGCATGTGATGGCCAGACCCTCCATCCAGCTGCAGGCTCCAGCCTGTGCCCTCATACCCGGCCTCCTGATTGTCCCAAGGTCTGCCTGCTGGGCTCATGCATACACAGGGTGGTCCCACCTGGCGGGGCTATGCCTCCTCTTCCCTGCCTGGAAGAGCCTCAGGACCACTGGCTGGGATAGGGCGCTTGCCAGGTCCGGTCCTGGAATCTGATGGCAGGGAGGAAGGACAGGGCCACCTCCCACAGAAGCACAGGAGGCCCGGCAGCCAGAGAAGCCCGCCCCAGCTCAGCACTCCCCACCTACCGTGGTCCCACCAGCCAGCGTCTCAGCTCCCTCCCCACAGCACCACCCAACCGCTCCCCCCACCCCCACCCCCACTCCCCTGCCACACCTGGACCACTGGGTGTCCCCAGCCATGTCCCTGCGGGCCTCGTCTTGGGGTGGCTGCATAGGGCTTGGGGTGCTCAGATGGCGTGGGCACAGCAGTGTCCCGGGGCTGCCTCCCAGCAGCACCGCCCAAGTCCACGTGTCAGTCCCAGCGGCGCTTCCGTCTGGTGCTCCCCAGACTTGTCGCCCCCAGATGGCCACCAGGGCGGGCGGCGGGGCGGGGCATACCACTCGGGTGCCCGCCTCACCCTGCTGACGTCCCTCCCTGCTGCCCCACAGGAGGGGGGCCGATGGCTGCTCCAATGCACTCTAGCTCAGCCCCAGCTGAGGTTAGCGTTGGGGCAGCGGGGGGTTCCCGGCACAGGCCGGTCTGACTGGGGCTTCAGAGAAGGACTCCGGTGAGGAACCTGGTCCCGGAGATGCCACCCATCCCTTGGACACAACAGGGAGCCATGGGGACCTCTGTCTATAATAAATGGGAGGTGATGGCAGTGCCCGCCTCACAGGACTGGGTGCCAATCAAATAAAAGTAGGGATAAAGTCTTAACCAAGTGCAAAGACAGAAGTCCAGGGTCACCAGTTTTTAAAATGGATCTTTCAGGGCGGGGATGGGTCCACTCCTGAGCCCTCGGACCAAGCGTGGGAGAGCTGGGCAACTCTGGTGCTGGCCAGCGTCTTCGCAGCTGATGCTTCCAGGATGAAACCAGCAGGGGAAGAAGGCTTGACCATGCAGCCCCACCCCGCTACACCACACCCACCACAGCAGCCTTTCCCCAGGAGGCGGCAGGGTCTGCACCTCAGGCCCTCACCCCTATCTTCACCAAGGTCGACCTCAGTTCATCCTCCAGGCCACAGCCACTGCCCCAAGGGTTGAGGGGCCACAGGTGGGGTCCTGCACTCAGATCAGAACCACATTTATCCCTGCCCCTCCCCCTCAGTCCTCAGGTCTCCAGCAGCCCAAACCACTGCACCGACAGGGCCTGCTCCCAGGCCTAGCAATAAACAGATCTTAAAGACACCAGCACCTTAAAAGGCAAGGCCGTGCTTTTACCCATCGCTGATGTAGGGTATAGTGAAAAGATGGTGGCAGAGAGGTTTATCACCCCAAAGAGCCCTCGCCCACAGCCAGGAAAAGTGTTGCTAAACGTATTGCTGTCAACTGCGTCCTTTTCTCTTTCCGGTGGTTCGCTTCCATTCACTCTTTGACGGTGATTTCCTACCAAGGAAATCATGCCGCAGCAGACATCTGCCATCTGGTTACCTAAAGTCCCCTTCCTCCTGAAGCTGATGTTCTGGGGCAAGTAGACAAAAATCAAAGAAATGAAAGGGGTAGAGAAGGTGTGTTACTTCAAATAGGTTGGGCTGGCCGGGCATGGTGGCTCACACCTGTAATCCCGACACTTTGGGAGTTCGAGTTCGAGACCAGCCTGATCAACATGGAGAAACCCCATCTCTACTAAAAATACAAAATTAGCTGGGCGTGGTGGCTAGCACCTGTAATCCCAGCTACTCTGGAGGTTGAGGCAGGAGAACTGCTTGAACCTGGGAGGCAGAGGTTGCAGTGAGCCAAGATCACGCCACTGCACTGCAGCCTGGGTGACAAGAGCAAGATTCCATCTCAAAAAAAAAAAAAAAAATAGGTCGGGCTGAGGAGGCAGGCACCCCTGGACACCTGAGTGAAGTCTGGGTGAACTGAAGGAACAGGCCATCATGCAGGGAATGGTGGGTGGGCGAGGAGTCCATCTCACAGGGACGTTATAAAGCTGGGTGCTGGTAGTGGCCAGATGGAGACTCTCCAGGCTTCTGGTTGATTCTGTGAGCCGCCCCACACCCAAGCATCTTTGAGGCTTAAGGTGAAAAATTATATATGGACAGTAGACAGTGAACACCCGGGTTTTCAAGGACAGAGGGTGGCCTTGCTGACAGGGCAGTCACAGCCAGCGCCCATCTGCCTTCTGCTTCTGCAGGGCTGCGCTGCCCCTGCTTGCTGGGCCTGGCCCACCTCACATCTGCTTGTTTATCCAGTGCTGCTCTGAGGAGAGGACGCTAGAGATGTTTTAAAGCAAATCCATGCCTCACTGCACGTGTGGCATCCCTGCTGTCAGCCTCCACCTCCACGCACCCCTGCAGAGACCCCAGCACAGCTTCTTGTCAACCAAGACAAGCCAGCCAGGAGCCTGGGGCTCCTCCCTGCACCCCTTAGCCCTGCACCCTTCCAGCCCAGCTACAATTCTCAAGACAAGGAGACCAAAAAAAAGAGAGACTGACAGACGACACCTTCCTCCACCACGACTGACCGGCAGCAGCAAGAGGGAAGGCCGGGGCACCGAACACCACGTGCGGGAACTGCCTGCAAAGGTGGGCACCTTTCGGGCTGGGCTGATCCTGTCAACAGCAGACTGGAAAAAGACAAAGAACTGTGTGAGACGGCGCTCGAAACCCGAAAAGATGAACTCTGCAATGACGACAAACGGACTCGTGCGGCGCGGGCGCTACACGGAATCCTTCCTCCAGGTTCCGGAGCAGTTCATATTTTTCAAAGTGTTGGTGAACTTGCTGAATTTTACAAGAACTAGTGTTCAACATTTCTAAACCTGGAGGACCCAGTGAGGACTGGACGAGCACACAAGTCTGTAGACGAGCAGGGATGAACCCTGGGCCGGGGTGACTGCCAGCACCTCTTCCGTTCCTCCATGACCCTCCACGGCAGAGAATCCTTGGTGATGGGTCTGCTTGCTTCACTTTCAAAGCCAGTTGAGAGAATTATCACAGCTATCAAACACCGCCATCCGTAAGAGACAGAAAACCGTGTTTGTGTGAGGAAAGCCTGCGGATGTGTCTCCAGAAGCAGAAGTCACAGCCAGGTGGAGAGCTTGCCTGACAGGTGGCAGCTCAAGGCGGCAGCCGCTGCACCGATTCTCCCCGGGTCCCAAGCTCATAAATTCCTTCTCAAACACACCAAGATCCAAGCACAGGAGGCGCTGCGGCACCCAGCCGTCTTCAGCTCTGCAGTGAGCCTGCAGCGTGACAGCTGGGCGGAAGAGCCTGCAACGTGACCTGCATTCAAGAATGTGAGAAAACGCACATGGAGGAAACCCACTCACCTTCAGTTGCGCTCCTTTTGTTAATCCTTTTGGTTACAGCTGTGTGCAAGAGGGTCTACAGGCTTCACCTGATAAAGGGTCTTCTGTGCTATGGACAATTTGGACCCGTAAACCTGGCCTTCCAACTAGGCAACACTGAAATGTTGCAGGCAAATCAGAACGTCACATTCCCTTTATACATTCCCCATACACATGTTCCAGGCTGACTGGTGGATACTGGGGTGTGAAATGAGAGAAACAGCCCCTACCGCACAGACACAGGGACATTATTATTACCAATTAAACACAGGCTGCACCTCAGCTCCTACGCACCAGGTGCCCAGTGCTGGGGCTCTGTAGCACAAGCCCATTTATCTCCAGAGCCATTCTGTGGCTTCTGGAAAAGGCCACAAATGCAGCTCAGGACATTATACCCCTAAGGAGCCCATCTCAAAAGATTCTTGCCATAGCTAGTTACACCAAAGGCCTATTCAAACCCCATGTTCTGCTTTTACAGAAGTGAAAAATCGCAGACAAGGATGGCATTCCAAAATAAGGCAGAATATCCAAGACAGCCAGGCCATGTGTGCAAGGATGGTGTGAGCCTCCAGACTGTAGTGTGGGAGCTCATACCCAAGCACCCCTGGTGATACCCGCCTCCACCAAAAACCACTGTGCTGCCTCCTGTCCAGTGATGCCAACGGAGTGGCAAAGGCATGTGGACAAGAAGAACACTGGAACATGCCACTGCCCCGTAGGGAGGGGTGGCAGGCGGGGGGAGGCCTTCTCTGCTCTCTGATCCCCAACAAACATGCAAGTGCTCAACACCTCGCTCCACAATGCCTGCTGCTCAGCTTCTGTGCACAGGCGGGTTCTGAATTTCACCTCAGGCCCCTGAAGCTGTCAGTCTGAGTCCTGCCAAGAACCCTACAACTGCCTTCCACTCATGAAGGCGCTCATGGCCCTGAAAGCCTGGGAGCTACCCAGGATCAGACACCTGTGGTTCTCTCCTGCCTTGGGCTCAGGTCGACTGGCGGATACTAGGGTGTGCGAGCGTATTCCGTCCATTTTTAATATGTTTGGAAATTTTCATTAAGTAAAACAAAACAAAAGAATTACTCAGCCTACTCAAATCAGTTTAAACTCACGCAGTGGGTGGCTAAGTTCTACTCCCTTCACACCAAGGAAACTAGCTGATGAAACGTTAAGTGCCCAGTCAAGAGAGCAGCTGACAGGCTTCCAATTAAACACACACAGCACTAGATGGGGCAGCACTGCCAGAGGGGGCAGCGCAGACTACAGTTCCCTGAGGCGAGCTTTCTTCTGTCCTTCCATTCCAAGATACTAACTTTGAATACAAATGTGTCAGTATTTGTTATTAAAATACCCTTAGGAAAAAAAAGCTTCTGAGAAAAGCGTGAAAACTTTTACTGTTATATCAAGAACAGGCAGTAGCAGCAACCTCTTCTGCACTTTTCAAAAGATACTGGGGGGCACATATGCCACGCTGGAATCGAGAACACAGAGTCAAACACGGACAAAGGTCCCACAGCAGGTTATGGTTCATACAGGACTTTAAATGACCTAATGCTGACAATACAATTTGCAAAAAGTATGAAAAAAGCAATACATATTTCTGAAACAAAAACATACCTGTTGTAAAAAATAACACGCATAGTATCAGAACAGAACAGTCAATGGAGCAGCCGTTACTGAAGACAGTCGCCAGCAGGCAGCTGCGCCGACCGAGGTCTGCTGTGTGTCCACACCCGTGAGGCCCTATTGTGAAGAACGCACTGTTCTCCACTGGCGGGGAAGCACACAGACCGCTGGGTCACCATGCTTTCCACCTGGTCTGTTCACGCTGAGACTTAGCAGTGACAGCCCAGAAGGGAATGGAGCTCCAAACTCCGAAGACATCACTATCTTCAACACACGTCTAAGATTCTTTCTGGGACCCCCCAGCTCCTCCACTCTTCAAAGCTAACGGAAATGGAAATAAGAACATGAAGACATCACATTGCCTTAGAAAAACCGTCCTGAACGTTTCTTCAGACCATGTCTTGCAAGAACGGAAAGAGCAGCTCCGCCTCCCTGAGGCTTCCGGGGACTCCAGACGCACACGACCACCCGTCTTCAATCATTAGCCACGGAGACTTTGGTCCCAACCAATGTCAGCCTTTTTTAGAAACTGGAGACCCTGATTCAAATGGCAAGATGTGTTTGTTCCATTTGCCTTGCAATAACCCTATGCTTCACAGAGATTCCGGACTAGGGGTTACCCCCACCCAACTCCATGCATCAGGAACCAGAATATTCTCACATTTTATTTCAAGGCACTCTCCACCAGAAAGTGTAAAAAGAATAAACTAAGCTGTAAAATGAAACTACATTTTTATAAACACAACAGTGAGATACAAAATGAGACAAAGTAGAATTATACTGAATGCTCATTATCCCAAAGTGGCTTAATTTCATTTGTTTGCTGCAAAGACAAAGACTGTAAAAAGGAGCAGGGAGAAAGTGTGCAAAGTACTTCCTTGGAAGACCTCCAGTCCACTAACAGACCATGAGAAATGCAAGTGCAGCCCCTACATGACGGGAAGGAACGAGTAACATTGGAGACTTCCGAGTCTCCCTGACATCTGCTCGCGCTGGATGCTAGCAATGGCTTATCAGCCACCCACCGGCTGAACTTGAAATCAACACTAGCACTTTGTGTGACAGCCACACAGTGACAGTCCAGGCATGTGAAGACCCCACTCGTATTCCCCCAGTTCGTGGACAGACTTCCCATTGCTATACATCTCACACTCTCTCGTTTTAAGAATAAGTCAAATTCATTATATATTATACACTAAATGATCTTATATACACTAATAATAAAATGTAATTAGGAATATGCTGAATGATCTGGTGCTGTTAAAGAAAATGTGCAGATGTATCTCTCAGCTAACAGTTTTCTTCTAGCTTCTGCTGTATTTCACTTATCAGTTACTCTCCTTCCCTCCAACTTATCTTCACCCTCAAACCTCAGAGGAAAGAATACCAAGGAAGGGTCAGGTGTAGGAGAGCGGGAGTTGGAAGGTGGCATTTCTAGGGGCAGGGAAGCGCCCCTTCCTCCGCACTGTGCCCTGACAAAGTCCCAAGGGCAGCCAGGTGGTGAGTCTGGCTGCCATGCTTCCATAAGGACTGCAGCAGTTTCATCTTTACATCTCTTACTAATTACATTAGCCATCCAGGTCAAAGTCAACACCGCTAAAAGCTCCTACCCACTGGAAAGAGAAGCAGAGGGCTTTGAAAACATAACCTCACCAGGCTCCAACGGAGAAAGCAGTGTCATTCAGAGACGAGAACAGTGCTGTGGACGCCTCGCGATCAACACTCAAGGGATCCATGAGCGCAGTGCGGACGGCCCCACGGAGGCAGATCACCTGACCAGCTCCGGTACTGCTGAGCTGGCCACCGCACCCAGAGACTGTGCTTGTCAAGATACCTTGCTACTTGAGAATAAGGCGAGATCCCAGATTCAAGTGCTGGCAGAATTTCGCCCATCAGATGTACCTGCAGTATCCACTGCCTCCAAAGGATGCCTTCAGATGGGTCAGAAGTTCCATGAACATCCACAAAACCAACACCTAGCACCACTCAGTGGGGTCAACAGTGCCCAGTGGCCCACTGCGACGAATCCAAACACGTCTGCACCAAGAGCTACACAGGCACGTGCCATCAACTATCCTGACTTGCAGGCAAGGCACACAGCCCTGTACCACTTCCCTTCTGCCCACCACAGAGCAGGGGACAGATCTGGGAGTGCAGAACACCCGCAGAGCCGCCAACAGCGGAAGATGAGATGCTGCCAAGATGCTGAGAGGCAGATCACTAAGGCTGAACACGCTTCCTTCTGCCAACGGTTGCGCACCAGCAGCTGAGGCCCTGTGTCCCCTGTGGCCAAGGGCTGCCTCGCTCTAAGGAAAGCCGCTCACTCAGCACAGGGCCAAGAGGCCTTTCCAGCTGCAGGCACCAAAAAGGCCACTGCCGCCATCACAGGGGAAGAGCGTCCCAAAGACAAAGGTCGTTTCAGATGATGAACACTTTTTAGAGGCCATTTTGGTCATTCTTGAAATCAAAGAGAAACCTTTATTTTCAACAAAACTGCCCAGAAGAGATGGTTCGTTGATCCACTATGAACAAGTCTCTCACCACGCACAGCACCAAAATATATATTTAAAAAAATTAAAAAACACATAGCCCCTCACACACATCTCCCAAAAGCCACACAACCCAGACCAAAGGGAAAACCAAACTGAATGCCCTCACACACAAGCCGTCTTTGAATTAGGATTTACAAATTTATATATTCTTTCCTATGGAAAAAAAAACAACACAAAAAAACCACAGGCGTAAGGAAAAACTTGCAGGTGAAGGCCTGACAAGATTTAGGGGAAGTCAGATGTAATGTCTGCCTAAGCTAACAGAAAGCAGAATCATGATTCGTGCTTTTCCTGTATTTGGAGTGGGATGCAGCCTAACAGCACAGCCCTCTGGGCAGACCAAATCCTTCCAAAGCCAGAGGCCCCGGGAACGCCGGAAGAGCCAACCGCGGACTGCCAGATTCTTCAGCGAGTACCGGGCTGCAATGTCTGCATCAGACTGACAAAGAGACAGCATCTTTCCTTGCAAGTTTCCATTGCCTACAAAGGCCATTTTTCCCTATAAAAAAAGATGCCAGGTCAAAAAAAAGTACAAGGGAGAAAAAGAGTTCTCTACTGCAGTTAAGAAAGCCGCAGTCGCCGGCTGATCCCAGGCAAGCCCCACGACGCAGGGGTGCTGTTGGGTCCACCACACAAGCGCAGGTGCTACTTGGGCTCCTCGATCACACCCTTGCTGAGGTCTGTCATTTTGGGATATTTTACTTTCTTCTGGTCCAGCTCATTCTGAGCCCAAAGTAGTAGTTTCAGTAATTTTGCCAGTTTGGGTGTTGACTCGCGATTTTCATAGTCGAGGACAGCTTGGTTCACTTCACTCCACACCTAGAACACAAAGACATCTGATAAAACCACCACATGCGCAGAGTGTCAGCACTCATTAAAAACGTGGTTTAAACAAACACTAAGCCCTAAATGTGAGACACGCTCAGGATATTAACACATAGTCCTTGCCTGGGGAAGCTGGTCACATCCAGCCTCGATGGCAGTTAAGTGCCAAGAGCAAGGCCTGAACCAAGTGCTGAGGGGACTAAGAGAGGCAAGACCAGCACAGCAGGCCACACTAGCAGCCTCCGCACACGCCTCAGAAAAACATCTCCAGTGGACTCCAGGACAGGCTGTCCTTCCAAGACAGTGCAAGGAGAATGGAGTCATGGGAGAGGACCTGGTAGGAGACAGTGCAGGGAAGAAAGGGTCCTGGGAGAGGATCTGGGGTAAGAGGGGCCTGGGTCTGGAAAGGAGAGGAGCTGTCATGTTCTGCCAGACACAAAAATAGCAGCAAGGAGAGAAAAGTTTAAGAAAACAGGATTTTAAACGAAAAAATACTTGGGACATAAGCAGGAAGAAGGTTTAGCTAAATATGAGAAATCAGCAAAGAGTGAGAATACTCTGCAACAGTCATGAAGTCTAGCTTAACAAGATAAAAGATTAAAAGACAGGGAGGGGCCGGGCGCGGTGGCTCACGCCTATAACCCCAGCACTTTGGGAGGCTGAGGCAGGCAGATCACCTGAGGTCAGGAGTTTGAGACCTGCCTGGCCAATATGGGGAAGCCTGGTCTCTACTAAAATTACAAAAAGTAGCCAGGCTTGGTGGCACACTCCGATAGTCCCAGCTACTCGAGGCTGAGGCAGGAGAATCACCTGAATATAGGAGACGGGGGTTGCAGTGAGTCGAGCTCTCATCGCTGCACTTCAGCCTGGGCGACAGAGCAAGACTCTGTCTCAAAAAAAAAAAAAAGCCAGGGAGGAACCACTCAGTGTCCAGACCCAGAAGCCACCTGTCTCTCAGTCCACAGCACAAACCCACCCATGTGGCGTCTTTGCGAATCCCCCTTGGAGCACGTCAGCAATGGAAGGAGGCTTCCCTCTCACGGGCCCCACCTTCTGCCTCTGCATGGTGTGGAGGAGGTCTCCGAAGGGTGACTCCTCGGGACTGTCAAAGGCCAGCAGAGCCAGGGTGCGCTCCATCTCCGTGAGGCACTCCCGGCTCTCCTCGCCCTGCTCCGCTAGCTGAGTCTGTGCAAACTCCAGCGCTGCCTCTGTCTCCCGCTGGCGGATCAGCTCGATCAAATGCTGCTGCTGAAGGCAGAGACAGACAAGACTGACCCACACACACCCAGCCCAGGGACCCAGGGTGGGCCGCACCAGGTTCCCATTAAAAGTACATCACAGAGAGAAGACTTTTCTTGCATCTCTTGAGTTATCAAATTTGCATTTTTAAAACAAAAAACAGCTTCTGAACTACATAAAACAGCAAATTCAAACCCCTCCCCCGACATGCATTAAAATATTATTATCGTGGCTGGGCACGGTGGCTCACGCCTGTTATCCCAGCACTTTGGGAGGCCAAGGTGGCCAGATCATGAGGTCAGGAGATCAAGACCATCCTGACTAACACGGTGAAACCCCGTCTCTACTAAAAATACAAAAAATTAGCCGGGCGTGGTGGCACGCACCTGTAGTCCTAGCTACTCGGGAGGCTGAAGCAGGAGAATCACTTGAACCCAGGAGGCGGAGGCTGCAGTGAGCTGAGATCATGCCACTGCATTCCAGCCTGGGCGACAGAGCAAGACTCCATCTCAAAATAAATAAATAAAAACAATAATATTATTAAAGCAAATTAGCCTAGTTATTTCTCAATCACTGCAAATAACTTTAACTTCTTGAGTATCTGCAAACCAGACTCCTCTCTCCTGAAACATACCTGCAAATGGAAGTAAAGATACCGGTTTGTGTCCAAGAGCTCTGGGTGGAGGCTGTTGATCAAGGCAATGGCCTCCTGAATCTGACCTTTCAGTATCATCTCCCGGATCTTGATTCGTTCATCAAGTGTTTCCAGATCCACGCTAGGTTCGATCCCAGATTCCATTCGAAACTTCTCCGCTGCTTCTTTAAAGCCCTCTGAAAATAAAAACCATCTTCACTGCTAAGAAAGTTAGCAAGGAATTAAGGCAAAGACTTTGTATCTCCAGAAACTCTGAACACCTCAATTAATCACCTCTGATGTGAACCTCACTTTCTCAGGGACTCGGTATTAATATCTTTGTAATTTACAAGTTATGCTCTCAAAATACATATAGAAAACAAGAAGAGTATACCTCATTCCTTGTTATCCCATCCAAAAACTCTAAGCAGTTAGCCAGAGGTCAGAATGGCTGCTGGCCCAGTGCGTTGGTGTGGGCTCCTTTGAGAAGACAGATAATAGGTCCAGACGCCAGCAGCTGCAGATCTGGTGCCAGGTTAGGCAAAACACACTGGCTCCACCTCCACAGCACAGGGGCCCTCCATGGCCAGCTCTACCTGCAGTGGCCTGGTGACTCACACCTCAGAGTGTCTACAGTTCTTCAAAGCCAGCATGTGTGCCCCTTCCCCTGCCCCTGACACAATTATAGGCCTAAATTTCCTCATCACCTTCCAAAAATATTTTTTTTGAGATGGGGTCCCACTTAGTCACCCAGGCAGGAGTGCAGTGGCACGATCTTGCCTCACTGCAGCCTCCGCCTCCCGGGCTTAAGTGATCCTCCCACCTCATCCTTCCAAGTAGCTGGGACTACAGCAAAAGCCACCATACCCAGCTAAATAAAACATTTTTTTTCTAGAGACAAGGTCTCACTATGTTGCCCAGTCTGGTCTTGAATTCCTGGGCTCAAGCAATCCTCCCACCTCTGCCTCTCAAAGTGCTAGGATTACAGGCATGAGCCACCACAGTTGGCCCAAAAAATTTTAACAGAGATTAACCTCGGAGTGGGAACTGGGGACTAAAAGGAAGGAGATTTACTTTTCATGTCATGCCTTTTATTTACTTATTTTTTGAGATGGAACCTCAGTCTGTCACCAGGCTGGAGTGTAGAGGCGCCATCTCAGTTCACTGCAACCTCTGCCTCCCGGGTTCAAGCAATTCTCCTGCCTTAGCCTCCCAAGTAGCTGGGGCTACAGGCACACGCCACCATGCCCAGCTAATTTTTGTATTTTTAGTAGAGACAGGGTTACACCACGTTGGCAAGGATGGTCTCGATCTCTTGACTTCGTAATCTGCCTGCTTTGGCCTCCCAAAGTGCTGGGATTACAGGCATGAGCCACTACACCCGGCCATGTTATGCCTTTTAAAATCATCTGGATTTTCTTGCCACATATAGCACTGCCCTCCCTCCAGCCAACATCAAGAACAGCCTGAGTGTTATTTCCCTCTGCACACTTCTGCCCTTCCCCATTCTCATCCTCTGAGTTGGGCATACCCTCTAGAAACAGGCCAGCATACTTTACCAGACTGGCCAGAAGAGATCAACTACTTGGGCGTTAAGTATACTTAACTTCACAACAGTCTCACTTATCTTGATTATCTAACAGTAAAACTGTCAAAGGTTGAGAAATGGGTTTGTGGTAGTTCTCAGAGACCTGGAATAATCTGATCTCCAGAAAAGGCTATCTTTTACATGATAATTTACAAACTTACCAAGTTAGCATTGTGTTTCTATAATGTCTGAACACAAATAACTACACCATCAAACCTCAGGGCTATAGCACTTCTTACGTGTTCACAAAGGGAGAGCCGCATTCACGCAGCGGTGTCCTCGCTGTAAGCCATTACCTGTGACCAGGTAGTTCATGATGAGGCGGTTCATGTCTGCTCTCTGGACATGTAAGTTATTGAGCTTTTCCATCCACTCATCTTTCGTGATTTCATCGGGTTTTTCTGCATAACTCATTCTGATTTATTTCTACAAGAAAAAAATAATAGCTGAGGGAGGGGTGTAGATTCTCCTCTAAGTGCAAAGGGCAGCACTGGAGAGCCGTGAGCTAGAGAATCCCACACTGTGAGCCTATACCAAAAGAGAAGGTTGCCATGGGACACCTACCAGACTGAGAATGCCAATTCTTAGCAAAGACATAAGTTCACTCTAACTCTTCTACTCTGGTGTCAGGAGAATGGACTGTACTACGAAAATAATCTGGCATCCATTGCAAAGCTGAACATGTGTGCTCCTTACAACCCAGCAATTCTACTTTTAATACATTTATATTCTAGAAAAATTCACCAGAACGCACCAAACACAGACAACCCTTTTCCCAGCAGCACTGTTCAAGTCGGCAGAAGTGTGGAAGCCACCCACCTGCACAGAACCACACCGCATGTTAAAACCCTTGGGCAGATATGTTTTGAATTTGGAATTCTTCAATGTACAGTGATATTTGGTGCAATTCACCATGGAACAGCCTCCTTGGGGTTTGGGAGAGATCCCCATCATCAGAGGCTACTTCTTTAGTGAAATGTGTAAGTATCCATACGAAGTAGCAGGGGCTATTAAACTTGACCTGGTGAGGTTTGGGCCAAACAAAACCATAAACTTTGGTTTCAGAGATGTTTAGACTTT
Organism: Cacajao melanocephalus; assembly: GCA_963573385.1. Taxonomy (NCBI): domain Eukaryota; kingdom Metazoa; phylum Chordata; class Mammalia; order Primates; family Pitheciidae; genus Cacajao; species Cacajao melanocephalus. The sequence continues at coordinate 102,698 of CAUYLG010050390.1, forward strand.
AGCATTGCTGAGAAAGTTTTGTGGTCATGTACTCACACAAGAGAATTTCATAAAACAGATAAGATAAAGTCACACAAAGTCACAAAGATGACTGTCATACAACAATGCTAAATGAAAAAAGTGAGTTGCAGGAGAGGCCAAATGTGGCCTGAGTTTTATAAGGCACAATAAGACAAAATACATGATACGTGCTTTAGCAACAAATATGTGGCAAAACTATTTTGTTTCTTAAAATAGGGGCATGAAAGCTGACACTCAGGAGGGGTTACCTGCAGGAGGGGCAGATGCCTGAAACCCAAGAGGCAGCTGTTCCAGCTTTGGGAAAAAGGCTGGGTACCTGAGATGGGCAGTGGGCACACCAGTGTTCACTCTGTCTTCATCTTTTGTCACTGATATATGTGTTACGGATGCTACTTTATACAAAGGACTCCTAAAGTGCTTCAATAAATTAAAAAACTAAAAGATGATTTTGGTCTCCTGGCTGAAAACGGGATGAATGCAGGGTGGTGAGAAATGACCAGCAAGTCCATTAAAGAGACACTCAAGTGAGAGAGGACATTGGCAGAAGAGATGGTGAGACAGGTGCGATCAGGACGCTTTGGTCATGGAGTCAATGGCTGCTGCTGGACAGAAGATGACGGGACAAAAGAAAGGCAAGAACTGAAGACGGTCACAGGTTTCAAGCATGAAAGGCCTTGGAAGATGGGGCCACAAATGAGGAAGGACTGGGAGAAGAACAGGTTTGAGGAGCAGGGCAAGTTTGAGGTGACTATTAGACATGCAGCTGGAGAAATCAAGCAGGTGTCTGGATTCCAGATCCCGAGCTCAGTGCTGGAAACATTAATTAGGAAAATAGGGCGGGGGACAGGGATATTTAAAGCCAAGAATTCAGCAAAGACCACCTAGGGAGAGTGCAGCCAGGGAATGAGAATCGTCATAACTTGGAGAATGCCAACCTTGACGGTCAAGCAGAGAAAGTGGCATCAGCAGAAGAAAAGTTGCCGTGGAGCGGCAGGTAAGGTGGAGTGACCAAGAGCTGCCGCCAGCACCAACACCCACCTCCCGCACTTAGTCAATCGCAAAACGCACTGAGACCAAATTTTTATCCATGACAATCAAATGTAACTTAAGGACCTTTTTTTTTTTTTTTTTTTTTTTTTTAAAGTCAAGGTATCGCTCTGTTGCCCAGGCTGGAGGGCAGTGGTGCGATCTTGGCTCACTGTAGCCTCGACCTCCTGGGCTCAAGCGATCCTCCTACCTCAGCCTCCTGAGTAGCTGGGACTACAGGTGCGCATCACCACGCTTGGCTAATTTTTTTGTTTTTGGCAGAGACTGGGGTCTCGATGTTGCCCAGCCTGGTCTCGAACTCGCGGGCTCAAGTGACCCGCCCACTTCGACCTCCGCCACCGCGCCCGGCCCCGGCCCGGGCCCTGGCCCTGGCCCTGGCCCTAGGACCCACGTGAAGAGCTCCCTAGGAAAGGCACCTTTTCCCTTGGCCCATTCGGTGATCGGGACTCATAGCGCTTCCACTCCCGGGCAGTTACATGCCCCCGTGAAAAGCAACAACTTTGGAGAACTGGCCCGTCCTGTTTGCAGGAAGAACTAAAAAGTCTCAGCTCAGCATAAAAAAATTCAACAGAAGGAGATTCCCCGCGTGCTGCAGACTCCTGCTTTCCACGCCACGCTTCACGTCCTCGCCCGCCCGGTTTCTGCTTTCAACCAGCAAATTTTGTTAAAAGACTCCGTTACAGACGTCGCTCCACAAAGACGGCTACCGCCGCCCCTCAGGCTGCCCGGACCGTCCTGAGCGCCAGCGCCTGGGGCCGCGCGCCTGGAAGCTGATCCCCGACTGCCCCCTGGGCACCGGCGCGGGGCGGCCGTCCGGGCCGGGACCCACGGCGAGCCCCAACTCCGCACCAGCCCGCGCCGGCGCCTCCAAGGCCCCCAGAGCGGAGGCGGCGCGCACCCCGGCCGCGTCCCGCCTGCCCCAGCCCCGGGAGACGCTCGGGCCGGCAGCCCAGGCCCGCCGCCGCCATCTTACCGTGCAGATCCTGCCTCCCGCGCTGCGCGGTCTAGGCGGCAGCGGCTCCGCAACCGCTCCTGGGCTGGGGAGGGGCGGCGGCAGCTGGGGCGCCCGAGTAGAAGGAGGCGGAGGCGGGGGCCGCAGCGGAGGCGGGGGTGGGGGCGGGGAGCGGGAGGTCAGGCGCACCGGCGGCCGCCCCTCAGCACCTCTCGCGACAGCACGACAGCGCGAGAGCGCGAGGCGATGACCAATGAAGCGCCCCCGCGCAGGGGCGGGACTGACAGCCTCCCGGAAGCGTGGGATCTCAGCTTCCGTCCTTGCGCACAACTCCTCTCGCGGCGACCTCGCGCTACGGGTTGGCGCGAGAGTCAAAAGGCGTCGGCCGCCTCTGGGCAAGATGGCTGCTGCGGAGGCGCTGGAGTGCGGAAACCTGGAGCCGGGATGGCGACGTCTGCACTGAGTCGGAGGCGAAGGTGTCAGCTCCTTTCCTGTCGTTTGCGTGAGGCCGGACGAGGTGGGGCAGAGGAAGGGCGCCGGGTGTCCGTGGTCGCCCGAGAGACGGGGAGGGAGTCCCCTCCCGACAGGCTGCTTGCCAGGGCTGGTGTCCCTGAGGCCCAGGGAGAGGCCGCGGAACCAAGGCCCGGTCGGGCGGGAGCTGTGCTCTCTGCCCGTTGAAGTGAGTTCCTCGGCTTTACTCGAGATGAGATTGAGCGCGTCCTCACTCGAGGCCAAGTGGGGAATCCGGAGGGCCCTGCCCTCGGGGCGCCTCCCTGGGGTCGCGCCGTAGGGGCCGGACGCGGCCCGGGCGCGCGGGACAAAGGAGACTCCACTTGCTTGCAGGGCGGAGTCCCAGCGGCGGCGCGGGGCAGGGCCGGGCACTCGGTGACTGGAGCCCGCCGGGAGGAGGCGGGTTGAGGCCGTACTTGGGTGTGTGAGCGTTGTTTTGCTTATTATCGTCCGCTCGGGAGGAACGCACGCTCCGGCGTGGCGGGGTCCCCTGTCTCCGTGGCTGGGATGTGACTTAGTGCGTTTGATAGAGCGAAGGAAGAAAGAGCCCTTGAGGGGCGGCCGCCAGGTTCGTCTGAGGCGTTCACAGAACGTCTCCGAAGCGCAGTCAGGGGTGAGGGGTGTCGTGCGCTTGCTGACGAGTGAGCAGAGTAACCCGTAAGCATGTCGGTCGGACTGCTCGGCTTCAGTAGGTCGAGTTCGGCAAAGAGGCTGGAAGAAGACGACCGGTTTTGGACATTTTCCGTTAATCGAAAGAGCTAAATCGAGAGGTCTAAGGTCTCGACAGAATTACGCTTAATAACGCAGAGGCAGTACACGTCGGTAATGACGTCATTTGCAACTACTTAACCCTACGGAAACAGTTCTTGATCTTTATTTTATTTATTTATTTAGAGACAGAGTCTGACTTTGTCGCCCAGGCTGGAGGGCAGTGGCGCGATCTCGGCTCACTGCAACTTCCGCCTCTTGAGTTCAAGTGATGCTCTTGCCTCACTGTCCGGAGTAGCTGGGACTACAGGCGCCCGCCACCACGCCCGGCTTTTTTTTTCTTTTTTTTCAATTTTTCTTTTATTTTTAGTAGAGGCGGGGTTTCACCATGTTGGCCAGGCTGGTCTCAAACTCCTGACCTCAAATGATTACCCACCTTGGCCTCCCAAAGTGCTGGGATTACAGGCGTGAGCCACCACAGCCCGTGTATTTTTATTTACGTTTTTTAGAGACGGGGGTATTGGCTTCTTGCCCAGGCTGGTCTCGAATTCCTGGGCTCAAGCGATCCTCCCGCCTTGGCCTCTAGAAGTGCTGGATTTACAGGCATGAGCCACCATGCACAGTTTGAACGTCAGCGAAAAACTGTGCAAGGGGGGGATGCACGAGCAAAAAATTGAGTGCTAGCGCCTTCAGGAGGCATTCGTAACGTTCTGGTCCAAAGAGGCTTTCTCAGTGCCTGCCTGTGGGTCACAAGTTAATGCCCCTCCTCCCAGCATTCGACAGTTACTTATTCCCACTTGTGTACCCTCCTTCATCCTCTCTAGAAACTGGCTCCTTTGTGCCATTTCCCGGCCTCTTCCACTGTAACGTGGAAGCCATCGTCTTTGCTTTCCGGATTGCCAGGACGTCTTCCTAACTCGTGCGAGTGCTGGAAGTCCTGTCGCCACCTTCTCACATGACAGACAAGGTGATCTCCAAAAGCCATCACTCACTGACTCTGTCCTCCTCTGAGCATCCCTTGGGGACCGCCCCCACCATTGCCCACGTAAAGTTAGCGCAGCTCTAAGTCTTCACTCCTGATCTTCACTCCTTTTTTTTTGAGACCTAGTTTTGCTCCCAGCATCCCAGCCTATGGGAGGTTCTCTTGTGTCACCAAGCTCTGTTATTGCTGTACTCTCACAATCTGGGTCCTGTGTGTAAAACACTTACCTAGGCTAACTCCTGCTCACCTGCTCAATAGAGATGCGGCTTTCTTGGGGAAATCTTCCCTACCCAAAGCTGGATTGAGTGCCTTTCCTTTATGGTTGCACAGAATCCTAAACTAGCCCTTTATAGCTCTTAGCACATGGTCTGTGTTGTTGCTGCCTGGTAGGATGTCATGATTCACCATAAAAGGGTAAGCTTCGTGCGAGCTGATGATGGCTGAAGTCTAGTTCGTAATAGGAGTTCCATAAATGTTTATTTGTTGAGTAGATGAAGGAGTAAATGAGTGAATGATTATGAGGACCTTAACTGGAAGCAGTACCTTCAGTCAGAAGGGAAATGAGCAGTCCTTGGTGACTGACAGTTTGTGGGAGTGAAGAGGACAGCCCAGAGTGATGCTGGTGAGTAGCCCGACTGGTGAGGTTGTGGCGCCAACTGAGAATGATCATGAGGAAGGAGGTGCAGCAGCTAGGAGGGAAAGGCGATGAGCTCTGCGTGGGCCTCGTTGAATTGTTGAATTGGAGGTGCCTGTGGGATAGATCTAAGCTCAGGGGAAAGAGCAGGGCTGGAGTTGAGAGTTGATGGGTGTAATATATTCAGAGGAAGTCCACGGAGGTCCAGAATGCAGAACTGCAACCTGTATTCACTGAGGAAGAAGCTGCCAGTGAAGGGTAACAAGAAGTAGCCAGGAGGGCCTGACAAGAACCAGGGGCTTAAAAGGTGCTCCCTGTAGCCGCAGGGGTAGAGTTTCAAGAAGGCGCGTTAGCAGTGTCTGTGCTGTAGGGAAGTCCAGGGTGAAGCTGCTAAAACTGCCCATTTCATAGCTTTTGGTGACAGAGCAAGAAGTTGATGATGTGGTGGGAATGGGCGACATCCAATTGTGGCGGGTAGGGGTGAGGTGAAGACCGTTTAGTGTGTTGAGGTGTTCAGAAGCGGTTAAGGCCATGCGGCATATGTACTGAGAAGTGAGCAGGGGGCTAGATACCACCAGGCGCTGCAGTGACATGAGCAGGGAGCTGATGCCACCAAACGCTGCAGCCACAGGTGAGGAGACTGAGGAGCAGGGAGGGGGTCAAGGATAATTTCTCAGCTTCTGGCCCATGCTTTTCTAGGGTGGGACCATCCTCTGGATAGGGAATGCCAGAGCAGAGCCTGGATGTCGTAGGGAGGTCAGAAGTCGTAAGCTCATTTGTGCATGTTAGGTAGGTTTTGAAGTGCATTTGAGGCATCAGCGTGGAGACGCCGGGGGGGCAGGTGAACGATGGTGCAGGCAGAGATAAAGGTAACTACAGCCAGGTATGCATGAACTCTCCGTGGAGAGCGTGTGGGTGGAGGTAGAGAAGGAGAGCTTGGGCCAGAGCCCTGAAGACACCAGCATGTGGGGTCACTAAGGGTGCAGAAAAACAGAGGTAGGTGGGTCCTGGGACAGGAGAGGGTGCAGGGCCACACCGATTGACATCTGGGACCGTGACCAAGATTTCAGCCTGGTGGATTCATCAGCTGCCTGAGCTTTCCTATGACAGAGGTGGGCCTGTGGACAAGACAAACCACAGGCTTGGCACTTACAATCAGCTGAGGGGCGGCCAGGTGTTCAGAGCCTCTAGTGCTTTGCAAGCTGAGGTGGTGGCTTTGAACTTTGAGTTGTTTCATTTTGAGAGAGATGAACCAAAAGAGGAGTGCTAAAGGTATATTAGTCTTTGTTTTTTTGAAGATGAAGTCTCGCTCTGTTGCCCAGGCTGGAGTGCCATGGCGCGATCTCAGCTCACTGCAACCTCCGACTCCTGGGTTCAAGCGATTCTTCTGTCTCAGCCTCCCTAGTAGCTGGGGTTACAGGCATGCACCACCACACGCGCCTAATTTTGTATATTTAGTAGAGACAAGATTTCTTTATGTTGGTCAGGCTGGTCTCAAACTCCCAACCTCAGGTGATCCACCGGCCTCAGCCTCCCAGAGTGTCAGGATTACAGGCAGGAGCCGCCACTCCCAGCAGGTATATTATTAAAGGAACATTAATGAGTTTTTAAAAACGGGAAAGCCGTTCACGAAGGCTGGAGTGCAATGGCGTGATCCCCACTCACTGCGACCTACACCTCCCAACTAATCCTCCTGTCTTAGCCTCCTGGGATTACAGGTGGAAGCTACCACACCCAGCTAATTTTGATAATTTTATTTTTAGAGAAGAGGTCTCACTATGTTGCCCAGGCTGTTCCCAAACTTCTGGGCTCAAGCAGTCCTCCTGCCTGGGCCTCCCAAAGTGCTGGGATTACAGGTGTGAGCCACTGTAAAGCATCTTTACTATTGTTGGATATAGGTGCCGTCCCTCTCCCACTTTTGTCTGATTTTATTTCTCTTTCTAGATTATACTACTAAATCAGAAAGCACTGAATATGTTGTAAGTTAGTTTGGGTGAGAGCAAGAATAATTTTTTCCTGATTTTTTTTTTTAAACCTTTAACTCCTGCTGAGGTTGAAACATAAACTGTGTTCAGCATACTGTTACCTGAAACAAATGTGGTGGGAGGTAAGGTACAGTCCTGCCATTGCAGACCAGCGGGAAAGTCCAGACTGAGGACTTGAGTAGCAGTGCACATGGTCAAAGTATCGGTTATGCACTATTTCGTTTGAGTTTGATTTTGCACTTGGGACCTGATTGTTCAGGGTTTGATGGACAGTTAATAGTTTGGGATCTGACTTTTCTTTTTTATAAAAATTAACTATATATATACATATATATACAGATACATGTGGATAGTTTAGGCTGTGTCTTAAGTTCTTTGTCTGCATGCAGCTGTTGTGAGCACCTGTCTGATTAGAAGGTAGAATTAGAAATAGAGTTCCTGTGTTTCCCAGGCTGGCTTTCCAACTCCTGGGCTCAAGTGATCCTCCCTCCTGGGCCTCCCAAAGTGTTGGGATTACAGGCATGAGCCACCACGTCTGGCCCTACATTTACTTTTTTGTATTTGAATGAAAGAGGCAGGGTGGTTCACACCTATAATCCCAGCATTTTGGGGAAGCTGAGACAGAAGGATCCGTGAAGCCAGGAGTTTGAGACCATCCTGGTCAACAAAGTGAGACCACACCACTCTTAAAGCAGGGAAAAACCTGACATCTCCACTTGGGTATTTTTTGGAACCTGCTAATAGGTCAGCCTTTGCTGTTATTGGCATTTCCTTCAAATACACTCTCTCAATTTTACCATTTTGTTCTTGTGAACTAGGCAAAAACAGGAATTAATTTATACAATTATTCCTATCTGGACAAATCCTGGAAGTGTTTTCATTGAAGAAAAAAATCTTCAAGTGTAGCCTGCACAATTGTAGCCCCATCTGTCCCCCTAAGGTCCCACACTCCGGAGGCATTGAGGTTAGGCAGAAGGCACAAGAATGGGGCCAGGGCCCATTGCGCCTGGAATGCGGTATGAGCTGATCGTTGTCTGACCTCATGGACATCCCTACTCCTTCCTTCTGGTGCTCACCAGCAGGTGTAGGAATTCATTCAGCTCTGGGTTCGTTTCTACTTTTTCGCCGGTCTATATTCCGTGGTGTGAATCGCCTATAAGGGTAAATGTCCTATTTGGGCACAACCAGTTTACTCTTAAAGTACCTTTCTGTCAGAATCTGTGAAAAAATCTGTGGTTGTTTTTTTTTTGCTTTTTTGCTTTCTTGTTTGCTATGTTCCTTTGCTATGTTGAGATAAAACCAGTCAGAAAAGAAATAGTTCTTTTGCCTTATACTTATTAAAATATTAGTTTATTCCAAAATTGGCTTTATTTACTTTTCACTGACCCCAAAGAGAAAACTTAGACACCTCAGAAACATGAAACGTTCTCAGAGGAAGGAGTAATGAGCAGGGTTCTGTATTAATGTGTTCACTCCTGTTTAACAGCAGAGGATATAGAAATCCTGCAGCTCAGGCCAGGTGCAGTGGCTCACGTCTGTAATCCCAGCACTTTGGGAGGCAGAGGCCAGTGGATCCCTGCAGTTCAAGACCAGCCTGGGCAACATAGTGAAACCTCATGTCCCAAAAAAAAAAAAATACACAAATTAGCTAGGTGTGGTGGCATGCGCCTGTAGTCCCAGCTACTCAGGACGCTGAGGCAGGAGGATTGCTTGAGTCTGGGAGGCAGAGATTGCAGACAGCCAAGATTACACTACTGCACTCCAGCCTGGGTGACAATGTGAGACCTTGTCTCAGGGAAAACACCACCAGCACCACAAACTGCAGCTTATTCTTTATAAAGATATCTGGGAAATGACAGAACTGAGAATAACACATCTAGATTCAATTCCCTGCCGTAAGAAGTTCCTTTTGGCTTGTTTGTGGATATTCTAATTTCAGTGCTGCTGTCTCGAGTAACTTACAGAGGCTAATGTGACCAAAGATCCATCCCTTGTTTTTCTAGTTAAAAGTTAGGCGTAGCCCAGGTTTCTAGTACGTTCGAATGATAAGACAGTGTCCATAATGCTAATCACAAAAATTCAGAGTGTATAATAATTTGCTACAGCATTAAGTGGGGTGATTTCCTCCTCCTATCTCCTTTCCCTCCCTTTTTTCCTATTTCACATTTATTCTTTTGCCTAAAAGACAAAATTGGTGAGAGTCTCATATGCTGCATAGAACATGTAGCTCCGTCACCTCCCACAGCTCTCTAGAGGTCTTTGGGGTTGGAGCACAAAGTTTAACTTCTGATTCTGTTTTTCCTTTAATTCTTTTGTTTCTTGTCCCTTTTGCATCCTGCCAGTTCCCCTTAACTTACCCACTATGGTCCATCCTCTCCTGCTATGTTGGTTGTCTCAAAACAACGTTCAGTGGAATTCATTGAGTGGGTGAATTCTGTGAAGTTGCCTTTTCTGGCAGTGCTGTTACTCATTGATGCACAAATGTAGCATTTGCCCTCTGGTAGATAAAGATTTGGTGTGTGTGTGCGCACATAGATATAATTTTTTTTTTTTGAGACAGAGTCTTGCTCTGTTGCCCAGGCTGGAGTGCGGTGGGTTCAGGCGATTCCCCTGCCGTAGCCTCCCGAGTAGCTGAGATTGCAGGTGCCTGCCACCACACCCAGCTAATTTTTGTATTTTTAGAGATGGGGTTTCACCATGTTGGCCAGGCTGGTCTTGAACTCAGGACCTCAGGTGATCCACCCGCCTCGGCCTCCCAAAGTGCTGGGATTACGGCATGAACCACTGTGCCCGCAAGATCTGGTTAATATTCTTTAAAGGAGCCAAAGACAGTGCTTTACTGTTTGCTTTGAGGGGAAGTAGTAGCCAATCTGATTGTGACACCTTTTAGCATTGGTGAGTTGATTTATCTAAAGTTAACTGTTAAAGCTGGGTGCCCTTATACAATGTAAAAGTAATGAAAATTCATCCGTTTGTCAAAAAAAAAAGCACACACAGTGGTTGACGTTTTTGTTAACAATAAGAAAACAGTAGGCATATATATACACACACACACATTTTTTTCCCCTCTGGGAATCCACGTTCTCCTCCTGGGTAAAGGAGAGGGTTGTGTTTTGTGATTCCTTTTTCCTGCCCCAAGTGGCTGGCGACACAGCCCCAGCGCGCCGGGCACTGAGGCCCTGGAACGCAGCATCGGAGGCCTGGTGCGCAGACACAGCTCAGGACTGGGCCGATCTCCCGCCAGAAGGAACAATGCTCCGGCCGAGTCGGGGGCCTGAGGTGCAGCCCTGCAGTCCTCCATCCTGGCTCGCCTGAGGTCTGCGGGAATCTTGGCGGGCGTCCTCCTGAGCAGGCAAAGGAGGAGCCCAGCGCCGAGGCCCAGGCGCGCCCCGCTCCCCCCTCCCCCCCACCCTCCGCCGTGTCCCTCCCCCACTGCCCCCCTCTCGAAGGCCAAGACCTGGACGCTGCCCGGTGGCCTCGGCGGGGCCCCTGTCCTTGGCCGCTGCCTCTGAATCCCAAGTGAGAAGAATAAAACCTGACGCTGTCCGGCTTCCGGTTCTTGGAGAGGGCGGGACGTCTCCGCCGAGAACGGTGCGGAATCTGGAAGCGCTAGTGCTCCTTCGTTTTCTCGGGACTACGTTAAATGAAATAAAGCTGGCTGCCTGCTTGAGTATTTTTGTCATAGTATTTTTATTTTGGGATCAGGGTATTGTGCTCCGGAACCTGAGTCCCAATGAAGGAGGCTTATAAGCCCGGAAAGCTATTTTTTTTAAAAAAAAAAACAATTGCTGAGTTTCCCGAATCGTACTTTCAAAAACTTTCCCTAAACTTGGCGTGGCATGGGGTGGCAGAACCTGGTGTCTACACATTACAGAAATGTACTGTTGACCCCTGTTTGTGAGGCACCCATGGTATTTTCCCCAGGGACCACCTATTAAGCTTCCTGCTGGAGGGCCGTTCCTGCCTTCCGGCCCACATCCTGTTGTAAATCGGTTCTACTTGTGGGGTTTTGTTTGTTGATTGGGGATATTTAAGGAAAAATTTATTGAAACAACTGAAGACTTTGTCTCCTCCTTTGGGTTTTACTTTTTAAATAAATTAGGTTAGGAAGAAGTATTATTTTGCTAGTGGAGTTCAAATACAAATACCCAGACTGTAGTTTCTCCAAATGCCTTTCTCACCAGGGAGGAGGAGCTCCCAGGTGTAGTGAAGGCTGGTAAACTGGGATAGAGCTGACTTCGTCACCTTGTAGGTGGGTAAGGCCAAGATGGATAGTCTGGCCAGGTGTTCACAGGAGAGCCAGCTTCTGGGGGTGGGGGATGAGAACCAGAAGCAGGTTCCAGTATCTTCTAGACTTGCTGGAAGGAAGGCATTCTGCCGATTGCTGCGCACTGCGGTGAGCTGAGTGAGGCTTCCCTTTCCTTATGTTTTCCTGCGTTTTCCCTTCTGTCCACTTGGTTTTCTCATCCCTGAGCCGCCTTGTGCACTCTTTCCATCTGTCTCCCTGAGCGCCCAGCCTGAAACTGCACTCAAGAGTTAAAATCTCACCGTCTTGCAGAAAGAAATTGCTGCTGGTTTAAATAGATCCCAGCTAAAGAAACACTGGCATTTAGAGAGAGCCTCTTGTAGGGAGGCCTCATGTGGTCTTCACCTGGGCCCCAGCACCTGCCCTCCTTTTACAGAGAGCTTGCCCAAGATCACACTGCTTGTTAAAGGTGGTCTCAACCCCATCTGTCTTCTAAGCTTCCCACTACCCCATGCCTGAGAGCAGAAACCTCTCTTTGGAACCTGAAGACACAATCAAGATGGAAGACTGTCAAGTTCATCCTGCCAGATTCCATTAATATAGTCCTAATGGGTCACACCAGCCTAAACAAGCTGTGTTGTATTCCTTTGAAGAAAACAAAGTCAGCCTCAGAAACTGGCAAACCTTATCTTCAGAGGTGTTAATAAAAAGCACACCTGCCTCAAAGCCCCTGGTTCACCCATGGGAGTATCACAGAAGCCTCTGTGTTAGGGACAGCTTTACAGCACTCTGGGCCCCTTTTGCTCTTGGCCAGGGCTGATGCCAAAGGTTAGATGGTCCCTGCTTCCAGGTAGTGTATCACTGTTGACAGAAGTGGAAGCAAGTAATGAGACAACGCCCCCTCCCAGTCGCTACCCTCGGGGCAAGTGGCCAGTGTCCATGGTGCCTCAAGGCAGCAGCTGCCCCTCCTGCCCCCTCCCAGTCTCTTTACTGGGTATCTGGGGATAGACAGGTGATGGGGTGTCACTCTAGTCATTCTTGAGCGAACTGAAGACAATCCACATGGAAAGCTGACTCTATCATACTTCACTTTCCCCTCTCTTGATAGTAAATGTCTAATCGTTTCCTCCAACCCCTGTGGGCAAACATGCCCAGGCATTCTTTGAGTTCCAGCTCCTGGTAAGTAGTTCTGAGTGTAGGATTGACATGGTGGGAGGAGGCAGAGGTTTGGGGACCACACCGCCAAGGACCCTGGGGCCTAGAGGTCCAGAGTGCCCGCCTCCCTTCCTCGCTGTGCTCCTTCCGCTTCCCCCACTCCCACGCCCCTTGTTTCTGGCGCGGAGCTGGGAGCGGGGCGGGGAGGGGGTCTTCAAGTTGGGGAGAAACCCCCGCTCACGCCAGGACCTCGCTGCTGGCTGTGCTCGGTCAACTCCCAGCCGAGGCCGTCAGGGACTTGAAGTTTGAGAAATACAGTTTGGAAGAGAAAACCTGGGCCTTTTCTTCCTTTATTCTGTCCTCCCCCGCCCCACACTTCTTAAAAATTTAGCCCAGGAACTTCCTATCCCCAACGACGAGAAGGGCTTAGCGTCTTAAGAGCGAAATCCTCGTGGAGTGCAGCGCCTCGGGGCTGGCACGCACCCTCCGCCTGCGCCCTGCCCGGGCTGTTCCGAGGGATCTTCGCAAGGGCACTGCCCCAGCTTTCCCCCTTGGGGTCAGGGAAATAAGGTGTCCACAAAGGATGCTACCAAGTCATCATCGGTGCACATCCGAAGGGCGCGCCTGGAGTGCAGGTAGGAAAGGCGGACGCATGCGCGCAGTGCGGGGGTCGGGCTTTCCAACCCGGGGCGCCGCTCTAGCCTCGCAGCGTCTCGGTGGCCTGCCTCGTCCTCCGCCTGCCGCGCGGGGGCGCCGCTCTAGCCCCACGCCGTCTCGGTGGCCGGCCGCCCACTCCGCGGTGTTCGGGGAAATGGCTGCGGGACCCTAGAGGCCTGCGGTAAGTGGCGTCCCGTGCGCCGGGTAGAGGAGCCGGCCGCCGCTTGGGCCGCCTTCGGGAGCGGGGCGGGGCCGGCGTCGGAGCGCGTCCGGCGAGAGCCGCGGATTCCGCACAGGCCGCTCCCGCCGAGAAGATGGCGGCCGCGGAAAGGAGCGAGCGAGCGAGCGAGCGAAGGAGCGGGCGGGCGGGAGGGGCCGGGTCAGAGCTGGCGCGGGCCTCAGACGTCGGCCCCGGCGGGCACTCAGTGGTCGCGGCTGGAACGGTTTCGAGGTTGGGAGTCGAGGCGGCCGCCCGCGGGGAGGAGCGGAAAGGTAGCCTGGGCGAGAGCGGCCGGGGGCGGGGGGCTGCGGAGCTGTCTTTTAAGCGCAGCTGGCTTCTCTAAGCATCCTTGGAGGTCTCGGCACTTCCTCCCGGGCCTTGGGTGCGGTCGGGGTGGCCGGCTCGGCCTCTGGCGTGCGCTCTGGGGATTCTGGCACTGCGGGGCTGCTGGCGCTGCAGGAAGCGCGAAGAGCGCGGATTCGCTTCCTGAAGTGTGTCTTTCCTTCCCCGCGCTGGTTGTCAGGGTTTTTGTGGAATCGTTTGTTGCGTTGGTGTGTACTGGCCATATTTGTGACACGTTTTGCCCTCCAGTGATCTTGGAAGCCGAAAGGACCAGCTCTTGTGCTTGGCGTGCCTGTGCTGCGGTTCGGGCCCCTCTGAGACAGTGGAGGTCAGGGCCGGGTTTTCTGCTCTAAATAAAGCGCCTTAATATATAAGCTTAGAGTTCGGGCCATAGGCAGCAGTAGCTTACTGCGTTACCACCTATTGAAAATACTCGTGTCTGGGCCATCGATATCTCTGTTTTCTGTCTGCTGATGGAATGAGACTTGAGCCTAGTGTACATCAAGGACTTAGAGGAGGAAAAGGCAGATCGGAGCGTCTTCTCGGTGTAGTCACATAACCTTGTACCCTGTGTTCCGTGGTTTTCCTAGGGCCACATATTACTTTGTTGAGATACACTTCTGAGAAAGGCACTTAGTACTAAACACAGTCTTTGATTTTTTTTAGTGGACATTCATTGCATACTGTGTTAGCACGAGGGATACGGCAGTGACTAAGCTGGCCCCTGTCCCAGTCCTCCGGGAGAGAAGTTCACTGGGGAGCTTGAGAGGTTATTCCAACTCCTTCCTTTAAATCAGGTGTTGCCAACCCTTTTACCTTAGGGCCTAGAGCTCTTTAGTGGCCCTTTGGGTTGCTGTTTGTATATGTATGTGTGTCTGACTATTTTACTGTTTTCCCATATTAAGCACAGCATAGACATCTCAGAAATGTAACCCCGGAAGACAGACAACCCTGTTGTGAAACTCCCTGCGTAATGCTCACTTGTTTTCCTGATTGCCGCGTACATGGGGAGGAGATGTTTGTTCTTGCAGACTTGTTTCAACAAGTTTCATGAATGAGAGGCCTCTTACCTTGTTTTGGAAAAGCCTGTATCTTGAGTTTTCTTCAGGCTTTCCACCAAAGGCTGTCCTTTATTAGTATTTGATTGAGTGCTGGGATGAGAAGACGGCACAAAAGATAATTTGTGATTGACTGCCCAGCTGGTACACATGGTTACCAGACAGCCCAGCCATGCTACATGTATATGTGTGAGCATCACAATGGCTTGTTCAGGACGTGTGTATCGTCAGGTGGGCCTTAAAGGGTGGTGAGGTTCCTTCATGTAAGGGAGGGAGTGATTGGAATGGGCATTGGCTCCTGTTCTGTTTTCACGGTGGTTTGCAGGTTCTGCTGTTGGTACTGTGAGTTTTTCTACAGCCTTAGGTTCGTAATCCCCTTGAGGTCAGTTCTGTGGAGCCCAATGGAGTGCAGCTCTTCAGTGTTTATTTTTAAGCTGTGTGAAGTCTTCATTGTTTGGTATCTCCGTAAACAGGACACATTTTTCTTTTTTCGTATACCTGTCCCATGATGCCAGATGGCTTCTTTTTGGCTCTTGAAGAGCAAAGATTGAATGTGTTTAACAGGCAACTCCCTGCTACCCGTGGGTCCCTGCAGTGTACACATGCCTGAGGCCGTGTGTCTGATCTCTCTCGGGCTGGCGGGCTCAGAAGACAACCAGGAAGTTCTCTCTAAACAATCTCCCACTTACGTTTCTTATTTAAGTGATGGGGCCTTTACAGTGGATATCTGAGTTCTACCTCTTTATGGCTAGTATCAAATTACGTATGTTAATTGCATTACAAAGGTTATATGATTAACAGTTAACGGAAATGTTTGGGAAGAGGAGGTCAAAGAACAAAGTCTGAATTGCTCATGTCACGTAAGTGTACACACTAGTCTGTGAGACAGTCTGTGCTGCCTAGACCTAATTTTTTTTTGAGTAGTAATTTTGAGGGTAAGTTGTTATATGAAGTTGAGTTGGTAATTGTGCATATTTTAAAAAGAGTTCTGTAGCCATGACCATAAAACTTAATAGGTGGTACTTGATCGTATGTAAGTTATAAAGCAGGCACTTCCTTGGATGTCAAACTTAGATGGCATGGTTTGTTTTGCATGTGCTAATGGAGACGTTTACGTGATATTTAATATACGTTTATAATAAGGTAAACCAATTTTTTTTCCAAAATGAAGATACCTTAATGTGTTTGGTACAAAGATAATACACATACAGAAAAGTTAAACGTTATGTAAAAATAGAAAGTAAAAACACCAGAAAGGGCACTGTCCAGAAAAGCCCCACGGTACAGCTGTTTTGCACTAGAGAACGGGATGTGTTGGAGGCTGTGGCCGCTGCCCTGGCCGGCTTGTCCTTGGCTCTTCCACTCAAGCATCACAGAGCTTTACTCATGGCTGTGCATGTGGTGATTCATGGCCCCTCAATTTTGGCCTTAAAGAATTCCCAGCCTGGCACAGTGGCTCACGCCTGTAATCTCAGCACTTTGAGAGATCAAGGTTGGTGGATTACTTGAGGTCAGGAGTTCGAGACCAGCCTGGCCAACAGGATGAAACCCCTGTCTCTAACCAAAAATAAGCTGGATGTGGTGGTGCATACCTGTAGTCCCAACTACTTGGGAGGCTGAGGCGGGAGAATCGCTTGACGCAGGGAGGTGGAGGTTGCAGTGAGATCGGGCCACTGCACTCTAGCCTAGGTGACAGTCAGACCTGTCTCAAAAAAAAAAAAAAAAAAGAATTCCCTTAGGCCAGGCATGCCAGTGAACTCCTATAGTCCTGGCAGTTTGGAAGGTGAGGCCAGAGAGAGGATCCCTTGAAGCCAGGAGTTCCAGGCTGTAGTGAGCTGTAATTGTGCTACTACTCTCCAGCCTGGGTGACAGAGCAAGACACTGTCTACCCTCACTCTCCCAAAAATTAGTTTCTCTATGTAGATGCTTCTTGATTTTTCAGACTGGTCTGTTAGTTTGTGTTCGGTTTGTTACCTTTGTGAGAAAAAAAACACTCATAAATTTGTGTGTACTTCTAGTTACTTCATCTGGGTCACAGTGAAGCACTCCCTGCCCTCCTTGAGAACAGTATGTCATCTGCTCTCTTCCCTGTGCTAAGCCCATAAGGTGCTGTTAGCAAATATGTCAAGAGAAATATACTCACCTGCAAGGGCCTTTTTCTCCAAACCCTCGCCAGCACAGGCTGCATCACTTTCCTAGATGGCACCTGCCATCTGTTGCACACACTTGGCCAGGTGCTGTGCTGATTTGGCACTTGACATGTCACTTCAGAAAACCTTGTAGGAAATTGTGAGGTCATTACTGTCCCCATTTCACAGACAGGAGAGTGCATCCCTTAGATGGATGCACTGCCTGCTACACCGTGGCCCCCACCTGCTGTTGATGTTTGCATCTGCGTTCATAGACAGGTTCTCCCTTGAGCCCCCAAACTCCCCATCTGCTTAACTGAGGGCTTGTCCTGGTTGTAAGTGTCTGGATGGGGGTGGGAACTGCTGGCTGCAGCTGTCAGGGCTGGGAATCCTGAACCTGCACCGAGGGGAGTGGGCCGTGGAGATGCCAGGTAGACACTGGCCTGGCCTCTTGGGATTTGCTAGGCTGTAACTAAAAGATAATGCTTTTCCTTTCACAGCATGTTTGAGTAGTCAAATGCCTTTCTGTTCACTTCTCCCCAACCATGCAGCAGTGATGGCGTCCTGGGAAGTTTCTTCTCATACGTGTTTGACTCTGTCAAATCCAGCTGTGCGTGTAAAGACGGATACAGAAAACCCTTTTATGTCAGAACTCCTTTGTCTTCAGCTTACCCCCTAAAACAAAACTAGACTTTGGCCTCTCAATCCCAGAGAAAGAAAGGAAGATTCCAGCTGAAATACAAAGTTAATTCTTGACTTGAGTTTACAAGGTCCCCAGGCAGTAATTTTGTCCCTTGGGCTGTGACTTTTATAAGTTGGACTTTCAGGCTGGTTGTGGGGTATGATGTCTGTAATCCTAGCACTTTGGGAGGCTGAGGCGTGATTGATAACTGGAGCCCAGGAGTTGGAGACCAAACTAGACAACGTGGCAAAACCCTGTTTTTGCAACCAAACAAAAAAATTAGCCGAGTGTGGTAGTTCATGCCTATAGTCCCAGCTACCTGGGAGGCTGAAGTAGGAGGATAACCTGAGCCCAGGGAGAATGAGGCTGCAGTGAGCCATGATCAGTCGCTCCACTGAACTCATACCTGGGCGACAGAGAGAGACCCTGTCTGAAAAAAAAATTAGCTGCAGCTCCAATTTGAGAAGCAAATTTTTGGGAAGGAAGGGTTTTTAAAGAACTACCACCATTCCCTCCACCTGAACGTAGGTGGCAGTCACTGCCTTGTCTGTAATCACATGAAACTGAATGAGAATAGACAGGGGGTGTCTGGAAAGACAGGATGCTAAAGCAATACCTGTCACTGCCTGTAGGGTCCTGGCTGAACCAGAATGGCCTTGGGGTTACTCTTGCAGGGCAGCTCCCTATGGGGAATAGCCTTTCAGGCAGCAGCAGTGGAAGGAGCTGCGCTGTGTCACCTGCTCCCAGACTGGCTGGACCCAGGACTGCTTTACACTCCTAAAAAGTACAGAGGACCCCAAAGAGCTTTTGTTCTATCTATTGATAGTCACCATGTTTGACATTTAAAAATGAGTCATTTAAATGCTTAAATGCCTTCTATTTAAAATTGTAAACCAGCCAGCCACAGTGGCTCATGTATGTAATCCCAGCACTTGGGAGGCTAAGGTGGGAGGATCACCTGAGGTCAGGAGTTCAAGACCAGCCTGACCAGCATAGAGAAACCCTGTCTCTTCTAAAAACAAAAATTAGCTGGATATCACCAAGCCTGTAGTCCCAGCACTGAGGAGGCTGAAGCAGGAGAATCCCTTGAACCTAGGAGGCAGAGGTTGCAGTGAGCAGAGATAGCGCCACTCCACTCCAGCCTGTGTGACAGAGTACAACTCCGTCTCAAAAAAAAAAAAAAGTAAAACAAGATTGTAAACCATTATATATTAATGTAAATAACATTCTGTGGAACCTGTTATCAAAGACCAAAACAACCTAATGAGAAAGATGGCATTGTTTTGTTTTTGCAAATCTCTTTGGCTTAACTGACAGCTGCTGGATTCGCATATCTCCTTCCGAATTCAAACTTAGTATCATCTTCATTCAGCGTCTGGAATGCTCTAGCATGTACTCAGAGTGGCTATGGAAACAGCACAGAATGTTAGTGTTGTGCAGACTGCTTTGATCCTGGGGGCCTCCCAAAAGGACCCCGGGACCACCCTTTGAGAACCACTGCTCTAAGAGTTGTGAAATAGTTGGCTCTAAACACTTGGAGAAATTGATTGCTTTTAGGAAGGTAAGCTGCGTCTTGGAACAGTTTTTAGTGGCACAGCCATGTGCTTGCCACTTGGGGAAAGTGTGGAATCAGTCTGGTTTGCTGTCACCGGTAAAGCTGTTCCTGTGCACACCTCTTTCAGAGTGCCCTACACAGCCCCTTGCTGAATCCTTAGCAGCAACTCTTGCTGCAGTGAAAATCGGGGATTGTTGGGGGAGGCAAGAGTAGGCTGTGTTTGGGG
This sequence comes from Cacajao melanocephalus, assembly GCA_963573385.1. Classification (NCBI taxonomy): domain Eukaryota; kingdom Metazoa; phylum Chordata; class Mammalia; order Primates; family Pitheciidae; genus Cacajao; species Cacajao melanocephalus. Next base: position 121,807 of record CAUYLG010050390.1, read on the forward strand.
CCGTGGAATTATGCAGGTCTCTTAAGGATGTGGACCAAGGAGAACATAATCAGACAGTGATTGACGGAGGGGAAGCAGCCCCCACAGTACCCTGCAGGGGTGACCTCGCCTTTCCACGCAGGGCTGTCCTCCCCGCAGCACACCCCACCTCTCATGGTCCCCGGGGAGCTTACACTGCCACATGTGGCAGGAGGTGGATTTCTTCATGGGGACAAGAACCTGTGCATCATGGTCCTCACCAAGACCCAAGTGGTAACCTTGTATATTAAGAGTAACAGGAATCCTGGTGTATAGAATTGGGGCCGTCTCTTAGTGTTTGAAACCATATTTTCTTTTTTTACTGAGAGACAAGGGGAGCCCATCAAAGGTAGCAGTTTAGGAGACTTTATGTCCAACCATTAAATAGAGAACAATAAGCCTCACTTCTTCTCCTGAGTAAATGAGTGTATGTGACTGTTTCTGGTTCCTGGCTTCTATTTGGAGAGCTGAAATTTCCCATCTGAGTTGCCCACCAAGGTCACAAGCCTGTGGTTTGCACTAGCAGTTGGATAGAGGGAAATGGCGGGACTGTTGCAAGCTCACACCGGGAGCTCGGCGGCCTGGCTGCAGCCGGGAACAGCCAAGACTTTAGCCCTCGGCAGGTTTTTCAGGAAAAAGTTTTGCTTTTTGTCTCTGCGTATCTATAAAACACAAATACCTAAGAAACTTAAAACAGCAATAGGTTGTTTCTGGATTTTTCTGTATTTTTCCTTGTGAGAAACTTAACTGTGTTGTGGTACCCTTGATATTGATTGATTGATTGATTGAGAGAGAGGGTTTCTGCTCTTGTTGCCCAGGCTGGAGTGCAGTGGCACAGTCTCAGCTTACTGCAGCCTCCGTCCGCCTCACAGGTTTAAGCGAATCTCTTGCCTCAACCTCTCAAGTAGCTGGGATTACAGGCACCGCCACCACACTTGGCTAATTTTTGTGTTTTTATTAGAAATGGGGTTTCACATGTTTGCCAGGCTGGTCTCAAACTCCTGACCTCAGGTGACCCACTTGTCTCAGCCTCCCAAAGTGCAGGGATTACAGGCATGAGCCACTGCACCTGGCCCAGAATAATTTTAATAATGACAGTGTTGGCCAGGCACGGTGCCTCACGCCTGTGATCCCAGCATTTTGGGAGGCCAAGGCGGGCAGATCACGAGATTAGGAGATTAAGACCATCCTGGCCAAGATGGTGAAACCCCGTATCTATCTACTAAAAATACAAAAAATGATCTGGGTGTGGTAGCACATGCCTGTACTCCCAGCTGCTTGGGAGACTGAGGCAGGAAAATTGCTTGAGCCCAGGAGGTAGAGGTTGCAGTGAGCCGAGATCATGCACTCCACTCTGGCGACAGAGTAGGACTTCGTCTCAGAAAAAATAAAAAATAATGGCAGTGTTACTTGGTAAGCAGCAAAACTTTAAATTTGCCATCTGAAGGATTTAAATATAATCTACAATTGAGTCGGATTCTGTGCAGATACTAAAATAAATAAAAATTGGGTGTCTTAGTTTGCTTGTGGACCCCCATCTCTCTGTCCCTGTTTGGTGACTGGAGCACAGTGCTTCCTGCTATGAGCTGGTGGGGTTCTGAGTGGGCCGTCGTGGGCATAAACGGCTGCTGCTGGTGGCTGGAGAATGGGTTGTATTTGGGGATGTCATCTGAAGTTTCTAGGCATATTCTCCTAGTGGCATACCGTTGCTGAGCTGTGAAGGAGTCTTTGATTGAGTGATCTTTTCTTCATTTGTGGTAGTTTGAAGAACTCTTAGCTAGCGTCTTTTCAGTTTCTTTTCACCGGAATAACAAACTGATTGATGAGCTAGAAGACCCTGAATAGGCAAAATATTAATAAATGTAAACTTTGGCCTACTCTGTCAGAATTAACAAAAATAGTGAAGTTTAGAATAGCGAGGCTTTATTGTAGCATTATAATTTCTGACAGGCAGATTAAAATTGTTAGTTTTGAATATTGTTTCAGGGGAGCGGGAGGTTTGAAGAAACAGAACGTTTTGCCACCAGGCGAGGTAAAATATGCATTTGTGTGTTATCTTTCCGTTTAGAAGTCCGAGCTCCTTTCCTGGAGGTGCCATGTTATGAAAATAGAAACTTAATTATGGTCATATGTCAAATTTTAAAGTGTCTATGAGATTAGTTACTGAGAAATTAGTCTCCAGTTTTTGGAACTAAAAATCGTTAGGTGGGGGCTGGGCACCGTGGCTCACACCTGTGGTGTCCCAGCTACTCGGGAGGCTGAGGTGGAAGGATTGTTTGAACTTACGAGGTGGAGGCTGCAGTGAGCCCTGATGATGCAACTGCGCCCCAGCCTGGAAGTGGGCACACTTGAGTTACTTACTTCAAGCAGATTTTAGAGTAGTAAAAGTTGAGCATATAGATTTGCAGTGGTTGCAAACCCATGCGTTTATAATAGCTGTAGTTGGGCTTTTTAAAGTAACACATAGCTAACCTTTTGAGAGGATGTTTTTATTTGGTTTTTAAGAAATTTCACTTCTGGCCGCTCACTGTTTTGATGAGTTGAGGATCTGAAGAAAGATTGACAGGTGGTTCTAGAACACTTCTGGAAGGAAGGAAATGTTGAGAGTCTCTCCTGATGTCTGAGGCATGGTCTGTGTTATTGCTCTGCACATATCCCACGTACTCTTAAACTGGTAGAAATGGCAAGCTGCCCCGGTTCTCTGTGTTCCATAGACCTGTAGGGGGTGGTCCTTGAAGCCCTTTCTGGGGCTAAGAAGTAAAAGCTATGTCTGCAGTAATAACAGTCTAATAGTACAGGCCTTGTCTGTTGAGTTTGACATTTGTGCCGGTGGCACAGGGCAGATTGGAGCCCCCCCACCTCCCAGCACCATGTATGAGCACTGACTGTTTACAATATGCTGATTTTCCCAAAGAATGTCCCTGGTGATGCAGTAAATATTAATTTTATTCATTCTCAACCCCCAAACATACATCTTCTTTACTACCTGTGATTAAATGTCAATTTACATATAAAGCTTCTGCTGTGTCCGCTTGTGAGTGCTGTCTCCACGTACCCACCCTAGGGGTCTGAGCTGGGAGCTGAGTGGTCTCTGGGAACGCTGTCTGTCCCTGACAGAACAACAGACGGAGGACAGTTTTCAGACTCAGCATGTGACAGGCATTTTGTCCAAAGCGAATGATATCTCAGAGAACGAACAGTATTTGTTGCTAAGGATAAAATTTGAGGTTTGGGGTGAAAATTGGAATTTTGGAAAACCTGTATCAGTGACCCTTGATTGTGCCACTGCACTCCAGCCTGGGTAACAGAAAAAAAAATGTGTTTGTGCTGTCTGATGAGATGTGTGGACATTGAGAATCCCTGTCTGAAACTTGGACTCATGTCATCCAGGTGACCAGCATGCACACGGGTTCAGAGTGCGGCACAGCAGTCAGTTCTAATGGAAGAAAGTGAGAAGTTCATTGACAAAGGCTTCAAATTCTATTTTCAGCTAACTTTTATGAAACTGCTGCTTGGCGAGAATTGGTGTAGTATCAGTGAACATCCGCAGTTATGTGAAGATGGTTACAATACTCCCATTTTTAATGACCTGTCTGTGTGAGGCACGGTTTTTATGATATGTTTTAGCTGAAACACTGTGGGAGTAGGTTGAATGCAGAAGTAGACATGAACATGGAGCTGTCTTCTATGTTAAGCCAGAGATTTGCAGAAATGTACAGCAGGGCCACTCTGCATGTTCATTTTTGTTTGTTTTAGAAATAACTTTTTTTCATTAAAGATACTGTTAATGTATTAATTTATTTTTAATACATAATTAGAATTTTGAAAATAGCAATATATTCCACATAAACAAAAGTTCTTTGGTTTTACCAACTTTTAAGAGTAAGGGTGTCTTGAGACCAAAAGGTTAGAGAGCAGCCGTTGAAGAATTTGGAAGTCTGGGTGTCCTAGGCTTGAATCATTGATTGCTCTTCAGCTCCTTCTAGTTAATAGGAAGTGAAGCAGTTTTCAGCTGAGAAAAAGAAGATAATGTTAAATTCAGTGCATTTTGTTTTCACCCAGTTTCAAGGATACCTGCATTTTTCTCTCTGGGGAAAGGTTGTGACTGATGCAGTATGGTTGCATTTTCATGAGCACATTCCCCCTGCAGTGCTGTTCCGTATGCAGAATTACACACTAATTCTGCACACAAAAAAATTGTGTAGAAACTTAAAACAGTTTTTTTGCTTGGGCCTTGATATACATATGTTTTTATTTTACAAGCTGACTAAAATGTTATAGTACATTTTCTGTGTTTGAAGACATTGTAAAGTCAGTTTTGTAATATGCAGTGCTCTGATCTTTTCTGAAGGTGCGTCCTTCATCACATTCTGCTTAACAGAAATAACTTCATTTTTCTGATTACTCAGAATTCAAATCTAGTAGCATGATTACTTTGCAGATTAACATAAATTGAATTTTTGAAAATCGATTTTCATTCCTAAGAATATCTTAGTTTCTTTGCTTTTATAAATGTTTGGTGTTGCTGGGCATGGTGACTCGTGCCTGTAATCTCAGCAACTCTGGAGACTAAGGCAGGAGGATTTCTTGAGGCTAAGAATTCAAGACCAGCCTGGACAGCATACCGAGGCCCTGTCTCTAAAAGAAATGTTTTAAAAAATTAGCTGTGCATAGTGGCACACATCTGTAGTTGCAGTTGCTCATAAGGCTGAGTCAGGAGGATCACTTGAGCCCAGGAGTTTGAGACTATAGTGAGCCATGATCGGGCCATTGCATTCCAGCCTGGGCAACAAAGCAAGACACCAACTCTTTAAAAAAGAAAATAAATGCTCGGTGTTGTGAAATATCAAAGTTTATTTCCAGTGTTCTCTGAGCAGTAGTTTCTGAACTCTTGAAGTAGTCATTTTGAGGCTAGGTTTACCACATTGAAGAGATGGTAACTATGAAGATGCCATTTGGCTTATCAGAGGGAATGCTGAAGTCTAAGTGATCACTGTCTTATTTTTATTTCTTGTAGAGACAGGGTCTCACCATGTTGCCTGGGCTGGTCCCATAGAACTCCTGGGCTCAGGCAGTCCTCCCAAGCAGCTGGGATCACAGATGCAAAGCACTGTGCCCAGCTGTCACTGTCCCTTTAAAAGGAGGGGAGTTGGAATGCTTGTCCTTTTGTTCTGGGGTTGCCAGGGAAACCATAGAGGGAAGGCAGTTGGTCTTGTGGCTGCGACTAGGTGAGAGCAGGAGCTCAGCTTGGGAAAGCGGGCTTTGGGGCAAAGGACCTAGCTAGAAACCAGACCACTGAGTGTTCTGATGTGACTACTTGAAAGAGGATATGGAAGTGTTTTTTAAATACGGTGAACTACATCCTGTTGATTTTCGGAAGTCAAAAAGTCTTCTAAAATTTTTCTAGGGTTTTTAATTAAAATAATACAGCTACAGTATTAAGAATTTTCAATAATTACATTCTTATATAATTTGTGTTGTTCAGCCTTTTCACTTTTTGTTCTTGTTTCTCTGTTTTGTACTGGGTTTTATTGAATGGGGTCCATCTGAGACGTAAGCTCCAAATGAAGAGAAGCTGATGCCTGGCGACTCCTCTCTGCTCTGGTCTGGCTGTGCCTCTGCCTGCCTCCCTGGGGCAAGCCTGGGACTCCACTCCTTCCTGCACTGCCCTGGCCCCTTTCTCTCGGAGGGTGTTGATGGCATCTGCTGTCCTGAGTAAAAGTCCTTAAGGATGCTTATTTTCAACTCCCAAGCTGTCTTTGTGGGTCACACAGTGTAACTCAAATAATAGGTTTCTTGGGAAGTTTGGCACCTCCTTTTAGGTGTTATTGATACTTAATTTTCTTTAAAAAAAATGTAAGATGTTTTCTTATTTTCTTTTAGGAGCTTACTCCATGGGAGCGGCCTCTAGATAATCTGAATTGTTGAAAATACGAAGGCTGTTACTTGTGAACAGTGGCTGACGACAGTGGTGTTGTGAGCCTGGCTGTCTGATTGGACCAGGAGGTTTCATCTGCCAGGGTTTTTTCCTTGTATTTAGGATTTCAGGGAAGTGTCAAGCTTTCAGTGTGGAGCAGGTAAGGTATCAATACTGTTAGACAGTAGCAACAAAATTTTAACCTAATAAGTCTGCATTTGCTGTTTCTAAAGTGGCATTTGTTTAAAAAAAAAAAATAGAATGTAGTATTTGTTTTTATTTGAAATACACTTAGCCATTTGTATGACCAGTCTCTATAGCAGCAGATTCTGCATTCGTGGACTCAACCAGCTGCAGATCAAAATATTTGGGGGGCAAACAATAAATAATAATTGAACACCTAATAAAAATTGTAGAAAACAGTATAGTACAGCAGCTATTTAGAGGTGATTTAAATATTTGAGAGGTTTTGCATAGGTCATATGCAGATAGTCTGTTCTCTCTTTAATGAGAACTCAGTTTTGTAAAGTAGAGCTCTTCCCATAGAAAGCTGCCAGCTTGGTGGCCCTCGCCCTTTTCAGCTGCGTTAGAGTTTCATGGGCCCCAGAGGCGGGGAGGGGACACTACAACTTCATGCCCTTCTGGGAAAAGGCTGATGCCAGCCCCTCTAACTACATCTTTAGTAGAAACTCCAAGTGTTGCATGAAAATGAGGGCTTGATGACCCTCTTTTGAGGTGACTGTCACATTTGCTGCAAATATTTTGGCTTGCACAAGCAGAAAAACTTTGTAAATGTAAAATTTCCAATGAGAATGAATAAACAATTTTAACTGATGTGGTTTAATGACTGCTCTAGCATATATATTTGTAAGCATCATTCTCTCCTTTGCCCACAACTTTTGAGGTCAGCGTTGCCTCCTGGCTAAGAGCAGTTCCTTGTGTCACCTGGCTGGCGAAGGAAGCCTCCCTTTCTGTTTACCCCCGTCTCCAGTGCCCACCTCACACGGCGGCCTCTAAAGTTTGCACTCTGACTTGGAGTCACTCCTGGCACCCTGATTAGGTTTAGCTGTTTCCTTTAACAATGGGGTCACCTCAGGTAACCATAGAAATGGTGTGGCCCTTACCTCCAAGGCTTCTGCGTGGTGACCTGGGAGCGTGTGGGCCATGTTCACAGAGCACGGAGGCCACGGCCAGGCAGCATCTTTAGCTGGACAGGAAAATGAGAAGTAGTGACAGTATTTAGAGGGAAGCAGAAAGAACAACACAGGTTACAAGTAATTTTCCATTTTGTATATTTTTAAGACTTCCATTTTATACCAGTCCTTCCCCCAGGACAGAACATGACACAAAATCAGTCATCATTATCATTTAAATGTAAAAAGCTTGGACAGCTTGGAAAAGAATTCTCAAAGTATATACTATCTTCTTCAGCTTATGTCATTTCAACAAGAGTAAGTTTCACAAATAAAATTTATTTATTTTTTCTTTGAGACAGAGGCTTGCTCTGTTGGTCAGGCTGGAGTGCAGTGAAGTGATCTCAGCTCACTGCAACCTCTGACTCCCTGATTCAAGCGATTCTCCTGCCTCAGCCTCCCAAGTAGCTGGGATTACAGGCACGCACCACCACGCCCGGCTAATTTTTTATATTTTTAGTAGAGACAGGGTTTCACCATGTTGACCAGGCTGGGCTCAAACTCCTGACATCGTGATCACCCTCCTCAGCCTCCCAAAGTGCTGGGATTACAGGCGTGAGCCACCACGCCTGGGCCACAAATAAGATTCTTTAGTAATGTATTAGAATGAAAGTTAAAAGGAATACAGAAAAGAAATAGACCTTAAAGTGATCACCTTGACCATATTTTCTAACAGTATCTCCAAAGCTCAGTGGACTAAAACGAGGTTTATTTCCTCTCACACAATCTGTGGGTCAGAAGTCGGGCAGGTCTCACTTTGTGCCCATGAGGGTCATTCACTTGGCAGCAGCGCTGGTGCGGAGGGTTCTAGGTAGTTAGAGTGTCCTTCCTGGCCCCAGCCCCTGGGTGGGGAGCTGAAAGTCAGGGCTCAGCTTCTCCATATCCTCTTTTCAGCATGGTAGTGGGCAGCCCATTCTTACAAAATCCAGAACAGGCTTGGGTCTTCCTGCAGGCCACACCCATCCTGGCACAGCATCTTGTTCAGTGTGCTTGTGGTCGGAGCAGCCCATCTGCCTGTGGGAGTGCTGGGGAGCTTGTGCCGTCCCTGAGCTGGGCACGTCCTTACACCACTTCACCACTGTGCTGTTCATTATTTCAGATTTGTCGCTACTACCTGTCTTGTGAAGCCCTGGCCTAAGCAGTTAAATGAAGAAATTGTACATTTGATTCGCTAGCTGTGTTTTTGTCTAAACATTAGTTGTTGAACTATATTAAAATGATCTCTGAAATCATCTCACGTAGCACACATGAGAAAACATGGTCAGAAGGGCTTGCTCTGTGTGGAGGTCACCTGTCCATAGGAAGCATGTTGTTTATAAAGGGGCATTTAGGGAGATGGCCTGTGCTGTGTGTGATTGGTGGCTGTGTCATCTTTTGCTCCATGGTCAGTTGGTTACCATGTGCTTACGCTTTTACCGCTAGGTATGGATGACAAAGGTGACCCGAGCAACGAGGAGGCACCTAAGGCCATTAAACCCACCAGCAAAGAGTTCAGGAAAACATGGGGTTTTCGAAGGACCACTATTGCCAAGCGAGAGGGAGCAGGGGACGCAGAGGCTGACCCACTGGAGCCGCCTCCCCCTCAGCAGCACCTGGGCCTGTCCCTGCGCCGCAGTGGGAGGCAGCCGAAGCGCACCGAGCGTGTGGAGCAGTTCCTGACGATCGCGCGGCGCCGCGGCAGGAGGAACACACCTGTCTCCCTGGAGGATTCGGGTGAGCCCACGTCCTGTCCTGCCACAGACGCTGAGACTGCCTCCGAGGGCAGCGTGGAAAGTGCTTCTGAGATCAGAAGCAGCTCCCAGTCAGCTTCCACAGCTGTAACAGACAAGGCCTCTTCCGAAAAGGCGAAAGGAGGGGATGACGAGGATGACACCTCCGATAGTGACAGCGATGGCCTGACCTTGAAAGAACTTCAGAATCGCCTTCGCAGGAAGCGGGAACAGGAGCCCACCGAGAGGCCCCTGAAAGGGATCCAGAGTCGCCTGCGGAAGAAGCGCCGGGAGGAAGGCCCCGCCGCGACTGTGGGCTCTGAAACGGGTGACGCTGTGGAGGGCGTCCTGCCCAGTAAGCAGGAGCCTGAGAATGATGAGGAGGTTGCATCCCAGACTGGGAAAGATGAAAGAGAGACTAAGTTGGAGGGAAAGGCGGCTCAGGGCATCAAAGATGAGGAGCCTGCAGACACGGGCAGACCGAAGCCTGAATGTGAGGGCTATGACCCTAACGCCCTGTATTGCATTTGCCGCCAGCCCCACAACAACAGGTGGGTCATGTTTGGGCTCTCTGCTTCAGCGGCCACAGAAATCCCAGGGATAAAAACAGAATTTTCCATTTGTTTTCATTTTAAAGGGTTACAAAGCTGGGCCGGATGAGTAATTTGTTAAGTTGAAAAAGATGAACAAGTCATTGTCAAAAAAGAAACACGTAGAGTGGCTAAGGACTGCCTAGAGCCACCTCTCCACTCTGGTAGCCACCAGCCACCATAGCTGTTTCCATTCATGTGAGGAGAGAGTAGCTCCCCACCCCGGTCACATGAGCCACATCCAGCCAGTGGCTGTGTGTAGACAGCACAGAAGAGAATGGGTCTGTCACTCGGGGGTCTGTCTGAGACCGCTGCTTTAGATTGCTCCTTGGGAGACTTGGCAGAGGGCCCTGTGCAGACTGCAGCTGGCCTAGTACAGATGTTGGGGTAGCTCAGCCTCTGCCAGGACTGGGCATCAGGTGGTGCAAGGCAGCCTGTTGGCTTGCTGCCGTGATAAAGGCATTGTAATCGCGGTTCTAGGAGGAGACATGCTGAGGTACCTGTGGTGGAGTGCCTTACAGTTCACTCCTAAAATGCCTTGCTCTTTAAAAAAGGTGAAGCAAGTTTGGTCAAATGTTAAAATCAAGGGAAAGGCGTATGGACATTCTTACTCTCTACTTTTCTGTATAGTTGCATTTCTTCATAATGTTAAAACCAGTCGACTTACTAATGTGTTGAAAAGTCAGTGCTTGTCACTCGCTTCCCATTGCTAATGCCATTATTTTATAATTTCAGGTTTATGATTTGCTGTGACCGATGTGAAGAATGGTTTCATGGCAATTGTGTGGGCATTTCTGAGGCTCGAGGGAGGCTTTTGGAAAGGAATGGGGAAGACTATATCTGCCCAAACTGCACCATTCTGCAGGTGCAGGATGAGACGAATTCAGAAACCACAGATCAGCAGGAAACTAAATTCAGACCTGGAGATGCTGACGGCACAGATTGTACAAGTATAGGAACGATAGAGCAAAAGTGTAGCGAAGACCAGGGGATAAAGGGTAGAATTGAGAAAGCTGCAAATCCAAGCGGCAAGAAGAAACTCAAGATCTTCCAGCCTGTAAGTGTCTGTCCACTGAGACGAGCATTCAGGGTCGGCCTCACGGGTTTCAGTCTTGCTCTCGGTAGGAATTCCTTCCAGGACGGCGCTGCACTCATGCAGGGCTGTGCCTCTCCCAGTTTCCTGCCTTACTCCACCTGGGTGAGGCCTTTCTATTTTGATGCGTACCCTGCCTGCCTCCTCTACTATTCATGGCTTAATTTTGGGAATGAGCCCATCTTTGAGGATTTGGACCTTGCTCACATGTTCTGTGCGCACCAGCAGAATTGTTTCTGAGCGCTGGGAGTGGCGGTGCTCCTGTGTCACCTGCGGTCTGCAGCTGCCTTGTGGTTCTGCTGCTGGCTGCTTGGGGAACTTGTGTTGAGAGTGTGGTTTCTCTGTCTTGCAGCTGCGTTGACTTAATTGTCCTCTCCCTCTGGTTTTTATCACATTTCCCACGCACTGTCAGTTTCTGCTGCTGTCTCGTGTTTGGAGTCTCCATTCCAGTCCCCACAGGGCATGTGTGACTTGGTGTATTTTCACTCTGCGCCTTCCTGGGTCCCAGGCCTGCCCTCACCCTGTGTCTTAGAAGCTGCCTGCCCTCTGGCAGGTATTGGAGATTGCTGTGTCTAGAAGCATCTCTGCCTTGCACTCTTGCATTGTGTTTTGCACTGTGTTAGCTGCAGCGTGAGGATGTATGACAGCTGCGCCGTGCACATGGGGATGTGCCCTGGAGGCATTGAGAGGGGCTGCAGGCACATATTCCACATGGTCCACGGTCAGGACCACATTTAGACATTCAGAGATTAATGGAAATGTGAGTTAATGAAAATAGCCCTCGATTTTATGTCTTTATTTTTAAAATTCATTTACTTTGTTTTTTTTCGCAGTTGGGGCTTTGCTCTGTTGCCCAGGCTGGAGTTGAGTGGCACAGTCTTGGCTCACCACAGCCTCTGTCTCCTGGGCTTGAGTGATGTCCCAAGTAGCTGAGACTGCAAGCATGTACCACCACACCCAGGATTTTGTTTATTGTCAATGTGCTTGACATAATCCTACACAAACCTAAATTGTATTCTAAGTAAAACTTAAATTCTGGGGAGGAAAACCGATTAAGTATTTAATTTGAGAAATGAGGTTTTGCTTAATTACGTGTGAGGTACGTGTTTGTGTGTGCCGGCCTGATCATTGAGACAGACTTTGTGAACAGCAGCCACACTGCTTGTGGCGCATGAGTTTCCTCTGGCTGCATGATGAGTTACCACAGTCCTGGCTTGAAGGAGTACATGTTTATGCCTCCATTTCCATGGGAAGCCTAGGCCTGCTGCTCGGGCCTTACAAGACTATAGTCACAGTGCAGCAGGGGCTGACTCAGCAGAGGCTTGGCGGGGGCTTCCATTCCAGAAGCCCTCACACTTTTTTTACTGTCTAAGTGTGTCTGGCTGGGTGCTGTGGCTCACACCTGTAATCGCAGCACTTTGAGAAGGCAAGGCGGGAGGATCACTTGAGGCCAAGAGTTCAAGACCAGCCTGGGCAACATAATGAAACTCCCATCTCTACAAAAAGTAATTAGCTAGGTGTGATGGTACGTGCCTCTAGTCCCAGTTACTAGGGAGGCTGAGGTGGGAAGATCACTTGAACCCAGGACATCAAGGCTGCAGTGAGCTATGCTTGCACCACTGCCCTCCAGCCTGGGCAACAGAGCGAGACCTTGTCTCAGACAAAAAAGGGTATGTCTCATGCAATTTCGGGGGCATACTTATGTGGAAAAAGTATTCATTGTTTATCAGACATTCAGATTGCATTGGCATCCTGTATTTTACTTGGCAGCCTTGCCCTCGGATCCTAGCCGCAGGAAACCCTCTCAAAACAGGGCAGCTTACCTCAAGACCACCTATGAAGTCTCTCTTCATGAAGACCCAGTCCTTCTTTTAAGGGTTTTTATCTGATTTAAGTTGAACCCATTTGATTTGCAGTCATCCCAGTTAGGGCCTTAATTACATCTGCAAAATGCATGTGTGTTCTCTAGTGGGGCCTCATTGTGGATGTGAGGTCCCATGGGTCCCGCCTGCCCTTAGGAAGGGTGCACAGAGCTTGGGGCGGCGGCTGCAGGGCATGAAGGGCAGTGACAATGTGAATGCCTTTCCTGGTGCAAGGGGATTCTCTTAGCTGGAATACACAAAATAAATGTTCATATTAAAAATACTGTTAGTATCTTATTTTAAAACAGTGGCCATGATACTATAAATAGTGATTTTACAAAACACTTAACTGCTAAAAATTGGCAAGTACATTATTTGAAGTCATCTGTTCTATTCTGCAGGTGATAGAGGCGCCTGGTGCCTCGAAATGTATCGGCCCTGGGTGCTGTCACGTGGCGCAGCCAGACTCTGTGTACTGCAGTAATGACTGTATCCTCAAACACGCCGCAGCCGCGATGAAGTTCCTTAGCTCGGGTAAAGATCAGAAGCCGAAGCCTAAAGAAAAGATGAAGATGAAGGCAGAAAAGCCCAGTCTCCTGAAATGTAGCGTTCAGGTGAGTTGACCAAGACCAGCCATCCAAGCAGTGGACGCACAGGCGTGTGAGAGGGTTTGTCTCGGACCCCCTGGTTTCTAGAATGTGGGGGTGGCAGGTGTGGGTGGAGCACAGGTGGCATCACCTTGACCTCCATGTTGCACCTTCCCACCAGTTTTCCCTTCTCTGCCCGTTAGCTGAGGGGCTCATTAATGTAAGTACAGTAAAGCAAATGCTGGCAGGGGCACTGCACGGGGCGGATGACTTGAGGACACACCCTGCTGTCTTGCGAGAAGAGTTGGTAACCACCCGATGGAGTTTGTAAAACGTAGACTCAGGCCGGCAGGAGTGGGAAGTGGGTTCTGGGCAGGCCTGTGTGCTTCACTGAAGACCCTGCTCTCAGAATTGTCTCATGTTTGCACTCCATGGGACTTGGAAAGAATCCAGGATGCTTAGAAATCATCACCTCTTGTCTTAGACTTAAAGGCCCCTTCTGGGTCTCAGGTGGCCCTGTGGCTTGTCACTGCCCCTGTTATGTTTGTGACCAGCAAAGGATAACTAGCACTGTTTGGGGAGTTGTCTTGATTGTTTTCAAATGATTAGCCTTTGGATGACTTAATTTTTAAGGCTGGTCCTTTTGAACCCTTGGCGTTGGGCACAGCCCATGCGCAGGCCTTTCCTCTTGTTTGTCCTGGTTTGCCGCCCTCCAGTGGCTGCTGCTCCTGTCATCTTAGCAACCTGGCACTTCATCAGGGTTGCAGGTGACGCCGTGCCAGGTGCCCCTCGTGTAGCTCAGGTGGTTGAAGTCCTCAGTTTTGCAGGGGGGCACCGTGGGCCCCCTGGATCCATCCACAAGTGTGTTGAGCTGCTGCCAGGCAGGCGCAGGGTGGGTGCAGGGGCTTGAGGGCCCAAGAAGACACTGGGTCCCTACCTTCATCACTCAGTACAATGACGTGCAGGTGTCATTTCTTACCTTCTTAATGATTTGGGGTTTTAATGATTATCCAGGCAGGCATTAAAATCTCTTCTGTGCACAAGAGACCAGCTCCAGAAAAAAAAGAGACCACTATGAAGAAGGCAGTGGTGGCCCCCGCTCGGGGTGAAGCACTTGGGAAAGAAGCGGCTTGTGAAAGCAGCACGCCGTCGTGGGCGAGCGATCACAATTACAATGCAGTCAAGCCAGAAAAGACTGCTGCTCCCTCGCCATCACTGTTGTATAAATGTATGTATCACCTAGGGGTTGGCCTCCTGGACCCCTCCCGTTCTTTCTGGATAGCCATCCCCTGGGCCTGCCCAGGCCTGGGAGTTGCAGCTGTGTGTTAAGCTGATCACAGACACTGGCTGCATCGTCAGCGGGAAGCAGAGCCCAGGTCCAGGATGCCTCCTGCTGCCCCGTGTCCACCCTGGTCTGTTGGGACTTCCTGTCACTGTTTTCCAAAGCTGTACAAACCTCACTGGTGAACGTTTCACCTTAATGATTGATTGTTTAATCTCTGTTTTCAATGTCAGGCTCTGGTAAGTATTCGTATTGTCTTCATCCAAGTCTGATTGCATAGCCACACTGCCCGGCACTCAACGTTCATCCTGTCCCCACATCAGCTGTTTGATGACAGCCCTGTGTACACTGCAGTTTTTCCACATTATCCACACTCAGCACATGAAAGCATCACTTCTTTTTTATGTTGTGGGAATCTTTGCAAGTTAGTGTCACGTCTGATGCTCAACTTACATGTGATTTTCAGATGCTACATTTACTTTTGACTGGGCAGATGGGGGATTTTTTTTTTTTTAATGTCTGATTCACATGCTACACAACCGCATAAACACACATTCGGACTCTGAAGGCCACACACTCCTGCTTCGTAGTCCCCACGGTAAGTGAGTTCACACCTAGAACACCGTCCTGACCTCAGGACGCGTGGCTTGGACTTGGTATTCTACATGTGACTGGCTTTCTTACCTTCCTCTCGAATGTTTAGACTGTTAAGATCATACCCTGCTCCAAATTTCAAATTAATGAAATGAAGATATTTCAGACAGATCTTTGAAACCTCAGATTCTGTGGTGCAACGTGAATGTTTTCTTGTTTCTCAGTTTTCTGCTGTAAAACGATTTTCAATTTAGTCTTTAATACCTTCTGTCTATAGTGCATTTTGTGCTTTTTTCAAAAAGCACCAAAAGGTTAAATAGCCATCAATTCAAAGATGATCAAGGAGTGCTGCATTTCCCCTGTAATCAGACCTGTAGCAAATTCCCTAAGGGGAGATGCTTACTCAGGCAGAGAGATCTGTGCTATGCTAGATCTGGTGTGGTTTAAAAAATACATGAATTTTTTTTTTTTTTTTTGAGACAGTCTTGCTTTGTTGCCTAGGCTGGAGCACAGTGGCATTATCTTGGCTCACTGCGACCTCCACCTCCAGGTTCAAACGATTCTCCTGCCTCAGCTTCCCAAGTAGCTAGGATTATAGGCCCCTTGCCACCATGCCTGGCTAATTTTTGTATTTCTAGTATAGACAGGGTTTCACCATGTTGGCCAGGCTGGTCTCAAACTCCTGGCCTCGTGTGATCCACCCGCCTTGGCCTCCCAAAGTGCTGGAATTGCAGGCGTGAGCCACTGTACCTGGCCAAAAATAAGCAGTTCTTGAGTATGAGTAGTGTAGTAAAACAAGAAAATTATGTCATTTGTTTTGATCATATAAACAGCCTATACCTAAGAAATTGAGCTGCAGATAAATTAAACCATGTAATTATCATGAATCTTGAGACACCTTATGTTGTTTTGCGCTGAGAATTTTATGCTAGCAAATGATGTCTCCAGTGTTCATCAGATTCTAGTACTTCTCCAGTAGAGGAATTCTAGAGCTAATGGACTTAAAGTAAGTGTCACCCTCCTTGTGAATGCAGAGGGAGGGATTTTTAATGCTCTGCTAAAATTTAGCCCTACGTTGGTTATAGGCACATAACAGTCAAGAAAAGAAAAACTGGGGTTATAACCTCAGTTCACATAAGTGGATATAATTTCAGTTTGTTTAATTTCCATCTGTGTCAACCAAAATTGAAAAGCTGCCGGGGAAACTCCACACGTGGAGTTGCAGAAGTCCATGTACATTGCTGTACATTTCAGGGAGGCAGCATTGGTGGAAAGATGGGGAAATGAGGAGCTCTCAGCCCTGCGTTATTGCTTCCTGCCTGCCTCCTTCACTGTGAGCAGGGAGAGTTCAACAAGGAGGCTGGTGCTTTGCCCATAGCTGGGTCCTCTGACCTCTCCTCCTTTCGTTCTTTGCTACGCATCAGTTGCTCTGGGAAGCTGATTTGCCCCAGGGGCAGGAATTGGGGGAAGTTAATGCCTGTTAGCCTTCCCAGCACATCACCTAAAGTTAAAATCGGTAGGTTTCCAGAATTTATACAGGACGTGAATGGGGGGATGCACTTTTGAGCCGGTAGCTTCTTGTTTTGTTATCCCGGAAAGGTTGTCTTCCCAAAAGGTGATTGATTTGGAGCAGAGTTAAGGGGCATTGGTAAGAGCAGCTGCCATGTGTCTACCTCTCCCCTAAACACCTCCGCACTTTTGTGGGCTCAATAGCCTGTCACTGCTGTATGCCTTTGAGGCCCTTGCTCCGCCTCCCTGGCTAGCCACAGAGCTCTCCTTCCCTGTAGGGGGTGAGATTGGAAGTGGGGCTGGTGTGGGTCTGTCCTGTGAGTTGCTCCACACTTGCCTCACCACGCATGCTGTCAGAAGACCCAAGGGGTGGAGCTGGGCCCTTCCTGTCCTTCCTGTGGCACTCGGTTGCCCTGGGGGGTCCTGTGCACAGATGCTCTGCTGCTGCTGGGAGGAGGCTGCGCCCTGCTAAGGTATCAGTAGGTCCTTCACGGCCTCACCTGTTCCTCCCATTTGTTTTTAAAAATTATTTCTTATATATACAATTTCTTTAGCTTATGGAAACATTTGGCACATACTTCTCTGGAGGATCATGATGTTTGTGTTTTTATAAATTGTTCTTCCACTTTTTCTCTTTATTCTCACTGTTAGTTCACCTCCCATTATTGTCCAGGCATGAAGTCAGTTGGAAACTTTTTTCTTAGGTATACCTGACTGACCAGACTTGCAGTGGAATTCTGCTATTTATAGGTGCAGTTCCTCATGTTTTGGACTCCCTTAATGGCTCATAAAGTGACTTAAACACTGAGGATCTGAACAAATTTTGACTGGAAAGTAGATTCTACAGTTCATCTAGCCGTTGGAATTAAAATGGAAAACCTTTCCAGTTTGTAAACCCAAATCCAGACGCTGTGTTAAGCATGGCGCCAGGTGGAAGCACTGCCTCTTGTTCGCACGTGCTGCCACAGAGAAGGCCCTGGTGGCGTGAGAGGGACGGAGAACACCGTTCACGAGGAGAACTCATGGTGTGGGCTCCAGAAGCACGTTTCACTGAAATCCTCAGAGGATCCAGTTTCAGTTTTCAATAAAAAATACATGGGCGGTGGGGAGGGGGGGAGCTCTAGAACCTAAGAGTGTTTTGCAGGAATTTAAAGCCGAGAGAGGAAGGTGGCTTCTTTCACTGGTCACATGAGCTCTTCTGATGTGTCTCCTCCAGAGTTGTCAGCAGCAATAAAATGAGGCTGGGAGTCATCAGACTCTGCATCTCCACCAACCTCTTCCTCCCGTTTAGAGGGAAAGTCAGAATTTGTACTGAGAAAGGATATAGTTTGTTAGCTGCTTTTATGTTATCCACATAACTGGAAGTTTCTTGGTTGTCAATAATGACATTCTTTTGGCATTTTTAAGTGTTTTACTTTTTATAAACTTAAAGCAGCCTGCAATTGAGAAAACGACATGAGGGAAAGGTTGCACATCTCCATAACCCTGAGCCTGCACGGTGAAGCCCCGAGCCAGCTCCTTCCTGTGGTGCCCTCCATCCGTCCCTCAACTGCCCACTTTGTGCTGTGCTTCGGCCACTTTCGAGGAGGGAGGGGCGCAGGGATGGAAGTTTCCAGCAGGATCGGTCCCACTGAATTCACCACCTCTTCAGTGACCTTCATAGAACCTTTTGAAGCTATGGATCTGCTGTAATAGTTAAAGATTAATAGGAAAGCCCCTCTGGCAGTATCGGTGTCACAAGTGCAGAGGTCACCTCTGAAGACGCCTGCTACAATTCCCCCAATGTGGTACACAAGTTTAAGGTAGATTTGTATAAACTTGTAAAATAATCCTGAGGGATTTTTTTCTTATTAATGTGTCAACATACACATAGTTACATTCTTAGCTTCTAAAAGTTAGAGAAGTAACTTAGAAGATGGACAAGAATTTTTGCTACTTATTTAAATGAAGGTTGTGGCAACTTTGATTTGCCGCAAACCTGGAAGAGTTCGGCAAGAAGAACGTCAGGTAACTGGCTGCATACTCCTCAGCTGTGACCCTCCCGGTGCTGTCAGCTAGGGGGCTTTCCTACTGAATGTGGCCCTTTGGGACTGGAGGGATTTCGAGGGAGGGTTTTGGACTAATTTACGTGCCCCTAACATGTTGGTTTCAGTAGTACACAGTTTAGATGATCAGGGTTAAATTACTGGTGGGAGATCTCAGAAGAGCAGCAGCTCTGCTCCCAAATGGTTTTCGTAGCCAGGCACACCACGTGCAGCTGGGCATAACTGAAATTGCAGTTGAGTGGAACGTCCGTCTCTCCACGTGGCCCTCAGCATGTTTTATTGTTGTGGTTCTCGTTGAAGTCGGCCAGTTCTTTGTATATTCTCATCCCAACATGGATCAGTTTTTAATTGTTAAAATACTATGTGAGGCCAGTAAACCAAGGAAGGGTAATTTGCCTCCAGGTGTAGGCAAATTACTTTTTTTCAACTTCCTTAAGGAGAATCACACACCTCTCCAGTAACATGGAAGGCACTTGTATAGTAGGTATTAGTAAGAAAACTAACCAAGGAAAGCTTTGAGTATTCCAAAACATGGCAGCCTAGCTGTGGACCCTCTGAGGGCATCCTGGCTGCAGTGATGGTCTCCTCTGAGGAGCACCTGGGAGGTAGTCTGTGCCTGCTTATTTGGAAATTAACCATAGTTTCCCCCAACATGGAAGCAAACCAGTAACTTACTGTACTTAACTAAGGCTAATTTATTTGAAAACATTTCAGCATGTCGAGAGGAGCAAAGGCAGTACATTTTCTCTTGCCGTCACCTTGATCATTCACGCTAGGGGAAATCTTGATGGAGAAGAAATGGGTAAAGTGGGAAACTGCGTTGTACACATGCCTCACTGAGGGCTGGATATATGTCACAGTGAACAGAATTTAATTCCACAGATCCTTCACTGTCTCTTGAGTCTATTTTCAGGTGCACAGCGTAGAAACGGCCCTTAGAGCTGTAGCTGACAGTGACAGGCAGGATTCAGGACACCAGTGGAGGTCTGCCGCTGCAGCTTCCCTGAACCAGCCAGCAGTACCGGAACAGGGCAGGACAGTCCATTGTCAGTGCCTATGCAAGGGCAAGTGGTGGGTTTTTTGTTTTTTTTTTTTTTTTTGTTTTTATAACCAATTCCTTTCCCTGTGAGGAGCCATCCAGCAAATAAGGTCGCTAGACGTGGGCCTCTGGACAGGCCAGAACTATGCAGACTTGGTTTCTTGGCCCATATTTTAATCCCCGTCCTGCTATAACTTCCATTGGGGCAATTGCACGGATTCTACACAGAGGGAGCGGAGGAGCACCATCCTCCAGTGGGGGCCTGATTTTCTCCTCCCGGTCTCTGCTCATGTCCTGGTGCCACCCAGTGGCTAGCAGCGCTGTAGCACCTAAGCCTGCCTTACTCCTGCTTTGGGGGAAATTGGCCAATTAGAGTGTGCCGCTGCTCCATGTGCCCGACCACGACCTGCTTCGTTCTACAGTTGGCTGAAACCCACGCCCGGCAGCAACAACTTCATCTGGGGCCGTGGCCTGGGCAGGACCCCAGAATGTGGAAGCTAAAGGAGAGAGCGCTGCGGCCGAGGGGCAGAGAGGTGTGGGGAGAGGCAGGGAGCCCTGGCACTCAGGCATCAGTGCTGTGTGGGGTGACCAGGTCACCACCACTGCTGCCCCCAGGGAACCCAGCAGCATGTAAGGGAGGCTTGTGCCCTGACCGGCAGTGCTGTTTTCTACAGTGGGTTCTTTCCCAGGTAGGTTAGAGTTACTGCATGCCCTTCTCTAAAGTCATACACAACAATAGTTAAGAGTGACTTTGGATGAACTTGCAAATTCAATTTTAACTCTACTAAAAAGTGAGTTTCTGCCACCATTTCAGCAGCAGCTGACCCGAGTTGAGCACCTGCCATGCCGTCCACCTGGAGTGCAATGGGTGTGTGCGGGTCCCCGGAGCGGTTGCTGGGTGGAGCATTTCTCTTCAGAGCAGGAATGGGGCTTGCTTTGTGTTGCGGGGCACAGCTGCCATTCACTCTCCTGACGCTGCCCAGTTCCCTGCTCTTTGAAGCACAGATGAGGGATGACAAAGGTTACCTTCAGAAACTAGGGAGCAGTTAATTTTCTAAAATAGCAATGGTTAGTGAAAGCTATCTCCTGCTTTTAAAATAAATTACGTTCATCTGCTGTCTCACTCTTGGGTAATGGGTGGCTTTAGTTCCAGGTATTGGGATGCCCTAAAAATCATCTCTCAGCTTGGGTTTTTCCTGAGTGAGGGAGACAAGAATCCAGGTACACAAGTAGAAATCCTGAGCGTGGCCGTCTCATTCTCACTCTTAGATCTGGAGACACTGAGTTGGTGTTTTTGAAGTTAGCAGGTAACCCCAACTCGAAACAAGGTCAGTGTTAAACATCACTGAAGATCTCTTACAGGTCACAGCACACAGGTGCCCTGTGTGGTACTTCCAAGGCATTTTGTTAAGGTTTCTGGAAATGCCTTAAGCCAGCTTTTTAGAGTTATTTAAATGTGATATGAAAACACTCCACAGTTTCTAGTGTACCCACTGAACTGGTTTGAGGTTTCAGTTTGAATCATAATAGTTGGCTTCCTGGCAGGTGTCTGTTTGCCACCTCTAGAGACCAGGGTTTGGTTCCTGGTGCCTGGCTGGTGTCAGCGTCCTCGCTGTGTGCCCTGCTGTGCCTCTTCATTCCATTCCCACCCCCTTGTTGCTTGCCCCAAGAAAAGGTGCCTCCACTATTTCACCTTACTAACCTATAGCAGCCCTGTGGGTTAGATGCTGCAGACCTTGTTGGCCAAGTCTGACAAGTTAAACTGAGTCGTTAAAAATAGATCTCTAAGGTAGTGACTCCTTGGGTGAATAAACGATCTGAGAAAACGGTACACGCAGAATTAAAAGCAGAGTTTCCTAGACACAAAAACTATCTTGACACCTTTGTTCTTGTCCTGTTAAACATTGCTATTGCTTTCATGTGCATTTTAAGATCCAGTGCCCACAGGAATGAGTGTTTTGGGCTGCAGTTGTGGGTGAGCGAGGCAGGGCCTGGCAGTGTTGCCAAACAACCTGGACCACATCTGGCAAGGGTTAGGCAGGGGCCGTGAGGCTAGACGGGCTCTAAGGTGAAAATACAGGGTTCGTCTTTACTTAATCACCATTAAAATAGTTAGGAAAGAACACATGAAAATCCTTAAAGTTGGGATGGATATCTGTTAACAGTAACAGCTTTTTAGATCCATGTACTACTGGTGCAAGTTTTGTAAAATTTAAGGAATTGTACTTATCTTGGAAGTTGGGAAGACTTGCAGCCCTGAGGCTGCTGGGGAGGGCTGGCACCCTCTGCCAACGTGGCCAAGGCTGGCAGCGCCTGCAGGGCCAAGCTGGGACAGGCTGTTGAATCAGGCCTTATTTGTAGAGTCTGGGCTCTTTCCTGAGCTGTCAGACTTACCTCATTTGTTGAAAGCAGTCAGTAAGATGATGGCAAAGAAGCTCTTTTATTTTTAATCCCTGGGTTAAACTGAAGCGCTTCTGGTAGCATCTGTCACGTTCCCCTGTTTACGCCTTTGGAAGCTTTGGAGGCTTGCTGCTGCATGGATCGTTGGAAAAGCCTTTCCCTCGGGGAGGCATCTCTCAGGTGCCTTGTTTACTTGATCATCTGAGGTAGCTCCCAGGCACTTGCCCATGGAGCTGAGGCAGCCTGCCGTCCTGGGGCCCTCACAGGGCCCCCTATTCCTCAGGCGTTTCATTCCTTTGTCCCACTAGTTGGATTCTTGCCCCATCATGTGGTGTACTCTGATGAGCCCTGTCCACCAGCAGGCTGTCTGCTCCCCTGCTTGAGGGCCTTTGGACTCCGATGAGCTCACAGGGTTATCACGGGATTGATCTCTACTGGCATAGAAAGCTTTTTGTGGAAGTAGAAGGGTTTTGATGTCTGTCTCAGCTAGTATTCTAATCCTTGTTTGGATTAATACTTCACCACTGAATGGAATTACAGCACGAGGGTTATAAATGGAAACCTTGCTGTAACAGCATGGCTGTGTTCTCAGCATCTCACTCTTCATGTAACGGTTTGGCTGGTCTTCTTCCCGTGATGCAGGTGTATGCCAGCTTTCTGTATTTTCATTAATGGCGTCGCCTCCAATGAACTCTAGTCAGGAAGGATAATGAAGTGAGATGTGTAAACCCCACCCACCGAGCTAAGAGAACCTGTTTTCCCTTCGAAAAGATCTTTTTTAAGTTTACAAAAGTTCGCGCTTGGATTAATAATGACAACGCTGTTCTAAATCTGGCTTTTGTTAATACTGTGAAATTTCTCCTTCAGATTTGAAGTTTCACTAGTGATCAAATCAAGCCTTTACTAACTAGAGTTTGTTAGTTGAAGGTAAAAGATTATGTAATAATAAAGCATTTTTCTTTCTGAAATAAAATATAGTCACCATTGTAAATGCTGCTGGCAGCCCTCCCTTACACTCCTCTGAACGTTACGATTTTGCAAATCCTTTTCTCTATGTGTATTCTCTTCAGGAATGCCAGGTGGGCATTTACAGGTTTAAGGGCAAGTCTGCTTTTAGAGACAGGTGACAGCACCCTGTGGTGTCCTCCTCTCACTCAGCGCCTGTGTTCTCCTTTGCAGCCACCAAGGAAGACAGGAGGTCTGAGGAGAGAGCGGCAGCCTCCAAGAAAACAGCCCCTCCAGGCTCTGCGCCGGGCAAGCAGCCTGCGCCTAGAAATCTTGTGCCAAAGAAGCCTTCTTTTGCTAATGTGGCAGCGGCCAAACCAGCCATTAAAAAGTCACCCTCAGGCTTCAAGGGCACCATCCCCAAGAGGTCATGGCTGTCAACTGCCCCATCAAGTGGTGCTTCCGCTGCCAGGCAGGCAGGACCGGCACCTGCAGTGGCGACGGCAGCCTCCAAAAAGTTCCCCGGCTCTGCTGCTCTGGTGGGAGCCGTAAGGAAGCCCGTGGTACCTTCTGTTCCCACCGCCTCACCAGCCCCAGGACGCCTCGGGGCCATGGGCGCTGCACCGTCGCAGCCAAATTCACAAATTCGGCAAAATATCAGACGCTCCTTGAAAGAGATTTTGTGGAAAAGGTGGGCTGCTCTGCCTGATTTGTTACCCACTGAAATGGAGGGGCTTTCATTAGAGTGTGGTTGCAGGATTGCCTCACGGCTGAAAAGGTTAGATATGCACAAGTGGCTTATGTAGTTCCTTTTTCTGTTCCATTCAGAGTCAGTGATAGCGATGACTTAATCATGACAGAAAACGAAGTAGGGAAAATTGCCCTCCATATCGAGAAGGAGATGTTCAACCTGTTCCATGTCACGGACAGTCGCTACAAGAGTAAATACCGAAGCATCATGTTCAACTTGAAGGACCCGAAAAACCAGGTGTGTGCCTCACGGCGAGACATTGCGTTTCCTGTTCTGTTCGCTGGACACTAAAGGGACAAACCAAACAGTATTGAAACGTTTGTGTCCTTTCCAGGAAAGCTGAGAAGTCTCTCCCTCCTCTGTGACCCTTCTGCCAGCCTGGGTTGGGTTGTATTGGCGTTGAGGGTCTTGGAAGCGCCTTCCTTTCCCTGCCTTAGCGGGGGTCCTGTCTGCTCACTGGCTTCCCTCAAGTCCTTTTATCACTATATTGGTCTCTTCTAAACATTGCTATAAAATTACAAGCCAGTCACTTCACCAGTTCCAAAATCAAGTCCAAATTCTTTATCCCAGTATGGGAGGGTGTCTATATTGTGGCTTCAGTCTTTTCCACTCTGTTTCCTCATATTCCTCATCAGCGGAGTGAGCCTGAGGGTTTGGGCTGCTTTTGAGCGTTCTCAACACTTGGAGCAGGGGGCTGCTCACACTCAGGGTGGGGTCACTCCGTCCTCACTGCAGTGTGGGGCAGGCGGTGCTCATCCCACACAATGAGGACAGAAACCAGCTGGGAGGGATAGGCGTCTGCCCGGTGGGGTCGAGGACAGAAACTCCAGCTGGGAGGGATAGGCCACCTGCCTGGTGGGCTCCTCTTGCCGCAGGCCTTACAGCTTTCTGGTGTTCTCCATGGCCTGCAGACTCTTCCCTGTTTAGAATTTTAGGATATTGAAATCCTCCGACTTTGCATCTCACCATGGAACAGCCCCCAAGCAGAACTTGTTCCTTCATTCCTGACACTGTCTTTTTGACCTGTGTCCACGTTGTATACACGGTTGTTTTTCCTGAGGTGTGTGTTTTGTTGTTTTAGTAGAACCAGTGCAGCCCAGGCCATGAAAGCTGCTGTTAAACCTTTTAGCACCTGTGCTCTCTGGGCCTGCATTTGCTCACAGCAGGGATGGTCCGGGGCGCACTCTCACAAGGCCATTTAGAGAGTTAGAGGTCACACACTGCAGAGCTCTGCCCAGGGCCATAGCAGGTGGGCCCTGGGGGCCTTTGTCCTGTGCCCGCCGAACTTCTGGGCAGCTCTGTTTTCCATAAGCTCTCCGTATTGACAGGTACACGAATATTATTTGAGTAAATGAAAAATACTTGTTTACAGGGTCTTTTCCATCGTGTTCTGCGGGAGGAAATCTCTTTGGCGAAACTTGTGAGAATGAAGCCTGAAGAACTTGTATCTAAAGAGCTTTCCACGTGGAAAGAGAAGCCAACGAAATCTGTGAGTGCTGAGCAGGCTGCGGAGGCGCCCGGGACTCGAGTTTAATGCAAATCAGTTCACAGACAGTTTGCATTAGCGTTGCTTTCCTCCTAGAAAACAAGGCTTGAGCTTGGTTTTGTCTTTCTCATTTCAGGTGATGGAGCCCAGGACTAAAATGCACAGTGAAAGTAAGAAGGCGGCCACCAGGCAGGAGGTCATCCCCGACATGGAGGACTCTCCGCCAGTGTCAGATTCCGAGGTAAGCACTTGGGAGTTTCTGTGTTCACCAAGAACAGACCCATCCATCCCAAATGTGTTCAGGTATCTGAATGCTTGGGCAGGACACTGAGCTGACAGCAGGTGTATGCCATTGTGGTATTCCTCGGGCCTTGTATTCTTCCCCTGTGGGTCTCAGTCCTGTGAGACCGCTTTTCTTGTATGTTGTTGTTGTTGTTTTTTGAGACCAAGTCTTGCTTTGTCACCAGGCACCAGGCCGGAGCACAGTGGCGTGATCTCGGCTCATTGCAACCTCCGCCTCCCGGGTTCAAGCAATTCTGCCTCAGCCTCCCGAGTAGCTGGGAATACAGGCGCGCACCACCATGCCCAGCTAAATTTTGTATTTTTTAGTAGATACGGGGTTTCACCATATTGGCCAGGATGGTCTTGATCTCTTGACCTTGTGATCCACCCGCCTTAGCCTCCCAAAGTGCTGGGATCACAGGCATGAGCCACTGTGCCTGGCCTTCTTGTGTGTTGTTAATTTGGAGCTGAGTTAGGAAAATAGATGACCTCATTTTTTTCCTTTTACTTTTAGGAACAGCAAGAGTCAGCACGTGCTGTCCCTGAGAAGAGCGCAGCGCCCCTCCTCGACGTCTTCAGCAGCATGTTGAAAGACACCACCAGTCAGCACCGCGCACACCTCTTTGATCTCAACTGCAAAATCTGTACAGGTGAGCACAATCTGGGGGATGGAGCCTTGGAGCTGAGACGACACTTGATTTTGTTAAAAATCACTGCATCCTTCTCAAAGCAACTGCACGTGAGCCAAGCTTAGACACACAGGCCGGAACGATTCCCTGCCCTGCCTTCAGAGTGTTGCTTTCGGCTTTTTGTGAGAAGCACTCGTGGGCCGGCTGGGTTTCTCACGGATCTTTTCCTCGCCTTCTTCAGGCCAGGTTCCCTCCACAGAAGATGAGCCAGCTCCGAAAAAACCAAAATTGTCAGCTCCTATTAAGAAAGAAGACTTAAAACCCAAGCATGAGAGCTCTGCACCTGACCCTGCTCCTGATTCAGCTGATGAGGTGATGCCAGAGGCTCTGCCTGAAGTTGCCCCTGAGCCAGGCCTAGAAAGTACTTCTCATCCAAACGTGGACAGAACCTATTTCCCTGGGCCTCCAGGAGATGGCCATCCTGAGCCCTCCCCGCCGGAAGACCTGTCCCCCTGCCCAGCCTCCTGTGGGAGCGGGGTGGTCACCACTGTCACAGTGTCCGGCCGGGATCCCAGGACCGCTCCAAGCAGTTCCTGCACAGTCGTGGCCTCTGCAGTGGCCCACCCAGACAGCACCCACATGGTGGAAACCAGACAAGATGTGCCGAAGCCTGCCTTGACTTCTGTGATGGTGCCCAAGTCCATATTGGCTAAGCCGTCTTCATCCCCTGACCCAAGATACTTGTCAGTTCCTCCATCACCAAATACCAGGTACGTACTTCAGGTGTGGTTTGAACAAGTCAAACTTGCTTTTAGATGAACAAAAGGAAAGACTGGTGATTTAATAGTTGAACTCTGCAATTTAACCCGAAATACAACTTCACTCTTTCATCTTTTAGAAAGCCCCAGTTTTAGGGTGCTCTCTTGTCATTTTGGAAGTAAAGATCTTAGAAATTGAGATTTAAATTTATGCTCAACCAGTTTGTTGCCTATTCATTTTATTTTTCTTTACTTAAGATGTCTATGTTATTATAATTAAAGTAATCAATCAGCAAAAGTAAGCTGCTAAAATGTAAAACTGATTTTAAATATAAAGTCTTTGTACTCTTGAGGCTGCACACAGTGGCTCACACCTGTAATCCCAGTACTTTGAGGGGCAGAGGTGGGAGATTTGCCTGAGCCCAGGAGTTTGAAACCAGCCTGAGCAACAGGGTGAAACCCCATCTCTACAAAAAAATACAAAAATTTAGCCAGGCATGGTCATGCACGCCTATAGTCCCAGCTACTTGAAAGGCTGAGGTGGGAGGATCACCGGAGCCCAGGAAGTGGAGACTGCAGCCAGCCGTGTCGCACCATTGCACTCCAGCCTGTGCAACAGAATGAGGTTCTGTCTCAAAAAAAGCCTTTATGTTTTTGAAATTCTCATTGCACAGAGAGACATTGACTTTTATTTTTATGGTTTTGTTTTACAGCGCATCAGAATCACGGTCCCCTCCAGAGGGATACACGACCCTCTTTTTGTCTCGACTCAGCACCATCTGGAAAGGATTTATTAACATGCAGAGTGTGGCAAAATTTGTCACTAAGGCGTATCCCGTCTCCGGGTGTTTTGACTACCTCAGTGAGGTTAGAAACAAGAAAACGTGTGTGTGTGTATGTGCGTTTGCATGTATGTTTTTCATAGGAGTTTCTATACTAGAGTCAAACACATGACTTTCTCCCTTAATTCACGGAGTAGGAAAGAAAGAAAAATGTGTGACACCCTTGCAACTGACTGTCTGGATGCAGAAGCACCTCTAAATGCAAAGTGGCGATTGCTGTGATGAGTCAGCAGTTGGGACAGGGTCAGAAATGTGAGCCTGCAGTATGGCATCTCAGTGATGGGTTTTGCTGGGGTGCTGACCAGGTGGCTGTGCACACAGCCCCAGCACAGCCAGGTGTTCAGAGCCTGCTTTACACACACCTGGCCACATGTGGGGTGGCACATACGACCCTGTGGCAGTCCTTTTAGTTTTCAAAATTGACCAAAAAACAGCACTAACATTTATGACCTTCATGCAGGGAGTCACCCTGGCTCATATGTGAATCGCTACTCTTTGTGTATGTGCAGAAAAGATAACATAGAAGTGTTGCCCAGCCATTTCTAAACATAACCTTGTTTGGCAGAAGGTTGGCATCATACTCCCCTTGGATTTGGTAACTTGTGACCCAGGATTTAATATAGCATTTAGTACAAGTATGACTGTTTTCCTTGGAATTGTTGTGGTCTTCTTGAACCTTGGATAGTACAGTGCTTAAAATGACTACATTGATCTTTTTGTGACTACTACAGTTTCACCAGTTATTTACTCAAAATCCTTTTTGTTTAGGATTTGCCTGACACAATTCACATTGGTGGGAGGATCGCACCGAAGACAGTTTGGGATTATGTTGGCAAACTCAAGTCTTCTGTGTCTAAGGTATCTGCTTGCAGTATACATTCTGTAACCATGGAAGATAGTGTTTAAACACATCTTTTTTTAACCTCTTATTTTGATGGGTTAACACTTAAAATGTTTGCCAATAACTTATTAGATATTTCCAGGTGAATGTTAAAAATTAAGTTTTGCAGTGAGCCGAGATCACACCGCTGCACTCCAGCCTGGGAGACAGAGCAAGACTGTCTCAAAAAAAAAAAAAAAAGATTAAGTTTATATAGTTGTATTACTGTGTGAAGGTGTTTGAGTAATACAGTGATAGAAGGTTGTTTCTGATTTATTATAATGTATGTGCAGTTAAACTTTAGTAAGAAATATAATACTTACGTGGCAGGGGAGATACCATGATCACGAAGGTGGCTTTCCCAGGGCGAGGCTTATCCATGGCACTCTGGATGTGCTGACCCCTGCAATTTCCCCAAATGTGGGAAACTCGACAGCATAATTTGTGATAGTGAGGGACTATGTTCATGCTTTCCCCTGAATTACTTTTTTTAAAAAGAAATATATACGCTTTGTTTTCTTATTTTTTTTTATGATTGAAGGAGCAGAAGGTATCTTTTGCGGGGGTGATAAGGCTCAGGGCACTCAGCCTGGGCTCCTGAACGGTCTTGGTTTTCTGGGACCCCCTGAGATTTAGCTACAGCTGTGTATGTCTGTATGTAGTTTTCTTTGGGGAGACTCTAGTTTTCGTCATGTTCACGAAAGGACTAGACCCTGTCGTCTAGTTTAACCTTCTGGAGAGATCAACAGCCATTGCAGATCACACAGCTGGTTCCTCATGACCGGGGCCATCATGCACGTAGTAAAAGCTGGCTCTGCTCCAGACACTGCTGGGCTCACATGTCACATGAATTGCCTCACTGACACAGGAACTCTGAGGTCGTGGCTGTGAGTAGGAGAGATTTGAAAAGGTTGTGAATCGGGCAAGTGATGCCTGCATCTTCTTTATGAGTGCTTCCCACTCTCTGTTCCACTGCAGGAGCTCTGTCTGATCCGCTTCCACCCCGCCACAGAGGAAGAGGAAGTCGCCTATATCTCTCTCTACTCCTATTTTAGCAGCCGTGGCCGCTTTGGCGTTGTAGCTAATAACAACAGGCACGTCAAGGACCTCTATCTGATACCGCTGAGCGCCCAGGACCCTGTTCCATCCAAACTCTTGCCCTTTGAGGGACCAGGTAAGCGCCAGCTTTCTGGGTGGAGGTGAGGCCTACCTGGCACCTGCACCCCTCCTCCCACTGACATGCCCTGCTGAGTCTTGACCAGCCCAGGGCTCTCCAGGAGCAGGAGTTAGGAGCACAGACGCAGCCATTAGCAATAGAATTCATCTTTTAGGGCATAGGACTACGGCACAAAAAGAACCCCCTATTTGTAGCATAAATTATCTTAGAAGAGTTTTTTAGAGAGGGAAGAACCCACACCTTGCAGCCAGCTCGTCCTGGCCTCAGATCAGAGAAAACTCAGTGCCCAGGAGCCCGAGGGTCCGCTGGAAAGGGAGGTGACATCCCAGCGGTTCTGTTCTTCCCTGTAGATGGACTCGGGAGCCAGCACACACCAGGAAGTGGCTCCATCACAGGCCACTTCTCTAACAGGGATGGATTTCCAGGAGATCTAAAAATAGTGACATAGAAAACTATTTCTAGAAAGAAGTACTTTTAATCTGCGGCTCAAATTCTAATAGGTTTGTTCATCTTTGGCAGGCTGCTTTGTGTTTGCACATTCCTTGGAAAATACTGTATTTAAACGATTATTTACAAATAGCCTAAAATACATCTTACTTATCAAGGGTTTAGGGTGATTCCAGGGGCCACATGCTCTGGTAGTGACCAGCTCTCTCATAGCTCCTTCGAAGAGGCTAATGTGACTTCAGTTAGGGGATTCATGTCAGAGGCCGACTCAAGTGTCTCTGTGGCCATGCGGTCCCCAGAGGATCAGTGTTACCTAAACGTGGGTGTATGGATCAGTGTCCTTCCTCTAAAGTGCTTTGTCACAAAGGCAGGTGCTGTCTAGACCCTGGGCTTCAGTGCCCTCTGTCCCTGTCACCAGGCTTCGGCCGGTGTTCCTGCCACAGTGTGCAGGATGCTCCCACCCTCAGCCCTTGCAAGCTGGGGTCCTGTAGGGGCCACTCCACATCCTGGGCAGGACTTCTGTCGCCCCAGGCACAGCCCGCATTCCTACTGGGGTCCATTCTTCACACGGCGTGGCCTCGGCTTATGTTGTGGAATTATATGTCCATAAAAGTATTGGTTGGTATCAATAATTTCAGGGTTAAATATTTGCTGGCATGGTGCATTAAATTATTTTAGTGCCAGATACATTTTTAAAAGCAAAGTGCTTTAGTGTGTCCCCTCAAATTCTCCTTGGGGTAGAGAGATGCCATCTAACGGGTGGCAGAAAGGACCCTGGTAGAGGCTCTTGGTGACGCTTGTGAAGAGCTCTGGCCAGCTCCCACATGAGCAGGGAGAGGAAAACCCAGCTCTCCTGGAGGGGAAGACCAAGAAGCTGACCTCCGGCACCTGTGAAGACTCACTGGTCAGTCGCAAGTGCGTGCGTTTGGAGTCAGTGTGAGCGCCTCAGCACCCCCACCCCCACCGCGGGCTGGGAAGAGCATTTGTTATTCATAGATACCAAGCCTCCCCTTTTTAAAACAGTTGTGATATTTCATTCTTTTCTGAGCTCCTCTCCCTGCTCCATCCCCAAACCTGGAGCTGTCAGGTGAGCACAGGTGGTAGGTGTGTTGAGTGAGCCCCAGCGCATGCCGGGCACAGGTGCAGCAGGGCCTCGGAGGGGATCCCCGCTGTGGACATTGGCAGGGCCCAGGGAGGCCACCCGAGGAGCGGCACCCCATTTTCCCCCACAGCAGGGGCTGGCTGTGCAGGTGCAGCGCCAGGCAGAGGGAGAGGACAGGTCTCCTGGCACCTCCCAGATGGCACTGGGACAAGGAGGGCTGGGCTGGGGCACTCACCTTGTCTGCTGAGTGCAATGGCGCCAGTTACCCACACTATCAGCGACCAGCTGGGGGGGGATGTCACACTTGCCTACCAAGGCACTCACTGAGGCCATGACACTGCCTCACAGGGACACACAAAGGCCCTGGGGACTGCAACCCACGATAAAGATCAGGGACGCCTGGGTAAAGTAACACAGGATGAAGGGTTCTAGAAAAGTAGCAGTGAATGAAACTTTTCCATATACTTCAGAAACGTCTTAAGACTTCGGTATAATTTTAAATTCTCCTAACGCCCCTGTTGACATGAATATGTGTACGTGAAATCTCACACACTTCCATGGCCACTGAGCAGCCTTGACCCTGGGCCAGGCCATTGGCTACTTGGCCTGCTTCACGTATTGATTACTTGACTTGGCATTTTCTAGATACAAATATGTACATGTATGTCCTGGCTTTGTGGCGTGTGTGTGTGTGTGTGTGTGTGTGTGCACGCGCGCGCACACGTGGTGTATGTGTAAGGTTAAGTCCTGGCACGTTCCCACTGTCTCAGCGGACCCTGTCCTCACAGAGTTAGTCTCTGCCCGGAAGCCTTTGGACAGCACAGGCCACACCTAAGGGTACTGGTGGTGACTCACAGAGCCATGGTCAGGGGTGAGCTGTGCTGCACGGCCTGGAGTCACGACCTGGAAGTGGTGGGCGAGGGCCCAGGGGCCCAGCTCCATTCCAGACTTTGCTCTCCTCGCCAGGGCTATCAGCCTCGATTCTCCGTGCCGGGGGCGGCGCATGCAGTGCAGGCCTGAGGGAGACCTGGCACTCCAGCCTTGAGCTGTGCGTCCGCATCGGGGCGCTGACATGGGGGCGGATGGAGTCCATCCCCTGGGGGTGTTAAGGAGAAAGTCCCATTGGGTGTAAAGATTCATGCAGAAGAGTGACCAACTTATCTATGTGCCTCAGTTTATACCATGCAATTGCAGGTGTCCCTGCCTCCCAAACACGGGGGTCCAGTGGGGTTTAACAGCACGGTGTCCAGTCCCAGCCCCTCACTGCTTGCTCTTCACACTGAAGCAAGTGAAGACCTCAAGGTGCCCAGCTGTGCCCTCAGGGTAAACCAAGTCGCCTGCTCGGTCAGCAGTTGGCCCCTGTCAGGCAGGCAGTGAGAGTGGAGCTGCCCCCACAGCGTCCTCAGGAGCCATGCAGTTCACAGCAGTAGCTGGATCTCCCTGAGGACATTTGTTCTTGCATATCTTCATGATTTGCCCCCCAAAACACTGGGTTGTCTTACTTTGCCCCGCAGTGGCACCCTCCATAACTCAGCATCCCCGGGGGGGGCAGCTGGGAGGTCTGGGTGTGCTGGTCCAGGTGGCCTTCTCCACCTAGATGTTCACCCTACTCTACCAACAGGGTCCCCCGTGGGGACTGGGGTCGCAGTGTTGGCCTGTCTTGGGGCCGTCTTCAGAGAAAGGAGATGAGTTGGGTTGGAAGCTCATCATGTAGGGTTCTGTGTGAGGCTCTCACAGGACTGGACCACAGCCAGGATGCCTGCCTGTTAACCATGCCCAACCCCCATCATTTCCACGTGAAGCCGCAGGCCTCAGAGCCTTGGTCTGAAACTCTGTTGAGTAACCTTGGTCCATAAACACAGGTGCACAGTCTGCATCCTCCGCAAGTCCAGGGCAGGAGGAAATGCCACCCTCTCTGTAGCTGCTCTAGTGGAAAGGGCTGTTTTCTCTGAGGTTTTTATACACTAGAAAGCTCTTCTGGGAAGAATGTTTGAATCCATAGTGTCTTACTGTATTCACTTTTAACTGCTTTTTAAACTAGCTGAGAAATTCTGACTTGAAATATTGTCAGGTAAGCATTTCTTCAGTTTTCGTGTGTGTATGTAATAGTAGCTTTCATGGAAATTGTAATCAGAGTCAAATACAGTATTGAATCAAATGTACTGCCTTCTCCTCCTAAGTCAATAAAAAGTTTTCATGGAAACTGGTCCTTGTTTGTTTGAATTGGAACCATTTGGTGGCTCTTGGTCACCTATCCTAGGCCCCCCTTTGCTTTCCGTAAGCCAGTGCAGCACACTCTGCTGTGTCCCCAGCCCTGCAGCCCACCCGCGGTTGCTGGAGCTGACGCAGTGCAGGCTGGTGCTGCCCTGGGGCCCTTCTCGGCACCCGCGCGCCTGGAAGAAGATGGACGTCGCTCTCCCCGTCCCTGAAACGTGCTGGACCCAGTGGCTTTGTGCAGGCCTTAGGGATTCCCAGTTGGAAGAGGGGGCTCTGTGTGTGTGTGAGTGTGTGTGTGTGTGGTGGGTTGGGGGAAGTAGGCGTCTTCCCACCTGATTTGCTGAGTCTTTCTACCCAAGTCATACTTCACAACCCTTGTTGATTAACTTCAGTTTCTGTTCCAGCAGGTGTGAACATTTTGTTTTGACAGATGCAGATCAGTAAGAGAGTTTTCATTTTAAATAACTGATAGTAGGATGTGCTACTGGGTTTAGGGGTAAAGGCCTCATTGTGATAGCTTTGAGGTTGGGAGGAGTCAGATTTCGGGTGGTTCATTTAGTAAGAGGGAGTGTCTTCCTGCAGCCTCAGGTTCAGTAGTGAGGGGCTGCCTCCTGCATCTTGAGAAGCAGGTGGTGCCCTTCGCCAGCTGCCTTGTCTCCCAGCCCCTGTTGCCGACACACCTGGAGACAGCTCCTGGCTCAGTCTTGGCGCACTCCGCTCTGCAGATGCCCCCTTCGTCCTCAGTTTCTAGAGCCCTTTTCCTGTGCGTGTGGTCGGGTTCTGACCACTGGGTCTGCCTAGACCCCTCTATCATGAATGCGCAAAGGACACAGACGCGCTAAAAAGGCCTGTTTGCTTGCACATGATACGCCCTGAAGAAAACCATCCGCCCTCTGGCCTTTGAGAGGGTGTTGGGGGGATGTCCACATCCCTCTTCCAGGCCTGCTCAGCACCCTTCAGTGGAAGTGCAGGGGCACGTTTAGCCGCAGCTGGCGTCTCTGGGTCCTGGCCCCTGGTTGCTCATGGCTGCCTGCTTTATGAACTGAGAACCCTCAGCAGCCCTCAGGAGGGAGGTGGGTAAGTAAGCCTGCCGTGCCCTGTGCTGCCCGCCACCTGGCTGGTGCCAGCTTCACGCAGGCCTCAGTCTCTACACCTTCCCGGGGCGCGCTCCCTCCCAGGGCTCATACACACCACGGGGCAGCTGCTGAGGAGCGAGCCTGGGCACACCCTTTGGCCAGCCTCTACTGCCCCTCCCCAGGTGGGGGCTCTGTGGCCTTTTGACCTTCCTGCTCTTCTAGACAGGCCAGGCACTGTTGTGCACACCCTCTCCTCCCAGGGAAGATGGCTTCCAAGGTCCAGGCCAGGCAAACAGCACTGCTTCTTTCACGAAGAGTTTATTTCCAAGGTACCTGTCACATTTTACATATCCATGCAATCATAATAACAAACATGAGTTGGGTGACAAGATTTGACTGTTTCACAGTGGGTGTGCATTTGGGGACAGCACATTTTAAATTGTAAGTCTCGGAGAGATTCAGAACGCACACCCATCTGACTGCAGCTTTATCCAGTCGCCAGTGTCTGCAGATGAGAGCGCCTAGAGCTGGAGCGTCTACACGTGCCAGCCGCGTGCTGGCCGCCAGTCTCCAGAGGGCTGCTGTTTCCAAGATTAAAGAATCTTGCCAGGGCTAGGATATACTAAATTTTTTTTTCATTAACAAGCAAATTAGCCGTTAAAAGTTTGCGTTGGAGTGGCACATGACGAGACAGAGGCACGTAACACAGTGACTTTGCACAGCACACCACCACCCTAACTGCACTTTAGAAGCTGAGCATCTCCCTTTGGGTGGTATGGCTCCTCTGTGTCAACGAGCCAGCACTGGGCTCCCCTGGGCAACTTCCCCACACCGAGGCCCCACAAGCCCCACTGTCCAGGGCCCCTCCCGAGGCCTAGCCCACAGCTGTGTCTGTTCTGGTGTTCAGTTCTGTGGGAAAGGGCCTGGCTTACAGGAGCTCAGCCCGAGCCTCAGGGCCCCTCCCACCAGGGCGTGGTGGGCTCTGCAGACATGTGGTCCGGGAAAGCCGTAATAGCCAATTTCACAACCGACCATACCCAAAAAGCAGATTTCAGTAAGCGATGTAATAGCTTATTCAGTAAATAAATTGCTGTTGTGATGAGAGAAGCACTATTTTAAGCTAACCTGTGTTGAACTCGTGTTCATCAGAAATGAACTTGACAGGCTGCCCTTCACATTTGCTGAGCAGCAGAGCCCAGGTGCACCCCTCGGTGTGGCCTGCCTGGCTTTCCTGCTTCCCTCCTGTGCCCACCGCTGGCACCCTGCTACCATCCGGGGAACAGAGAAGAGGTGGAGTTGAGGTGCTGGGATACCTCACCCTTCCCGGCAGCCTGTGAAGGAACAGGCCCTTTGACCCTCTCTCCAGGAGGGAGGGAGCAACACGCTGTTAGACCCCATGGAGCAGGCTGGTCCCAACTCAGTCTGGCAGGCCTGGTGTTCCTCCCTTAAGGGCGAGGTGGACACCCACCCACCCTCCATGCTCAGCCTGTCCATCAACTCCTTGGTGGAATTTGGGGAGATCAACAACAAAGGTATTTAGAGCTACGTAATAGTGCCTGTCCAAATGACTACCTGAAGTGACCTGTGCTGATCTTTAACATCACCAGAAGCGTGGGAAATCGTACTGGTTTTCATTGGAAGGGGAGAAAAGGCTGCCATGTGAGCACCTTTTATATGCCACAGTAAGGTTACATGTCTGTACACTGAGTTTTTGCAGTTTAGTTTCAAATGCGCTGATGCTGCTGAGACCTGCCCCACACGCATCGCTTTCCCTGAGCTCCCATGTTGTGACTTGGGTTTTTTCTTTGTTCCCCTTTGGCACTCCTGATTTATTATGAGTATGGGGAGGGTCGTGACTGGAATGTTCGTGCTCCTGATCCAAGCTCCTGCAACTTAGAATGTTTAGAATAGTCCTCTTTTAAGAACTTTTTTAAACGAACACCGCGCCCTAACGCCCCTAGTGTGCGTCGTCCGCCTGATCTGCTCTTTGCCACCTGTTTGCCGAGTGTCTCGATGCTTTCCATGATCACGGTGTCCTGTGTTTATAAAGGCATGAGCCTTAGGCAGTCTTTGATATGTTCATGCTCACTGAATTTCTTTATAAACATAAAACATTTATTTATCTTTAGTTATTATTTTTTCCCCCTAGGCAGTCTTGCCCAGGCTGGAATGGAGTGGTACAATCTTGGCTCACTGAAACCTCCGCCTCCTAGGTTCAAGCAATTCTGCCTCGGCCTCCTGAGTAGCTGGGATTACAGGCACACACCACCACATCTGGATAATTTTTGTATTCTTAGTAGAGATAGGGTTTCACTATGTTGGTGAGGCTGGTCTCAAACTCTTGACCTTGTGACCCACCCACCTTAGCCTCCCAAAGTGCTGAGATTACAGGTGTGAGCCATCGCGCCTGGCCCAAAACATTTATTTTAGCCATTTCATTCAACATCCTTTTTTCTGTTTAGCTGTAATTCTCCCACCAGAAACTAATGGATGACCTCATGGCTTGAGCTTTATTGATCATTATGACTTTATTGATAATTCTGAATTGAGTTGAACTGGTACCTAATCAAACATTTAATATTAGTATATTTAGTGTAATTATGTGTTGCAACTCCTAAGTTAAAGACAAAAAAGGGGGCTGGGCGCAGTGGCTCACGCCTATAATCCTAGCAAGGTGAGTGGATCACTTGAGGTCTAGCAGTTTGAGACCAGCCTGGCCAACATGGTGAAAACCTGTCTCTACTAAAAATACGGAAATTAGCCAGGCATGGTGGCATGTGCCTGTAATCCCAGCTACTCAGGAGGCTGAGACAGGAGAATCCCGGAGAACCCGGGAGGCTAAGGATGCAGCAAGCTGAGGTCACACCACTGCACTCCAGCCTGGGCGACAGAGCAAGACTCCATGTCAAAACACACACACCCAAAGGGCTGTACCTTCCTGGTAGTGGCCAGAGGGGAAGAAGAGCATAGCTGAGCTGTTGGTTGAGGGCATCTGGGACAGTGCCCTCTCCATCCCTGCAGGCCTACCCTATGGCCTCCCTCCCCTCCACACTACTGCTCTAGCATTACAGAGAATTTCTTTAAAATATGTAACAAATTCCAATGACTGGGATGAACTTCCTCGTGGATCGGGTCTTCGGTTCTGTGGTTGGTGGCGGGTCAGTCGCCCCCTTCATGTGGCTCCTGGGGCATTCTTGGGCAGAACGATGCAGGCTTTCACAGCTGTCTTGACACTTGGTTTTATTTTGCCACAGAACGGCTTATTTCTACCTATTAAACAGTCCCCATGAAAGCCCATAAGAAAATTCACCTCTGAAGGATGAAAGCTGGATTTAGATTCTAAAATTTGCACAAATATTTTGTTTTTCAGGTCTTGAGTCACCACGTCCGAATATAATTCTTGGGTTAGTAATCTGCCAAAAAATAAAACGTCCTGCAAACACTGGAGAGTTAGACAAGATGGACGAGAAGCGGACCCGACTTCAACAAGAGGAAGTGGACGTTCCAGCCTATCCGAAAGTACCCACAGCCCCGCAGTCGGACAGGAAGCCCTCCAGGTATCAGCTGTATGCCGCAGACACGGCTGTCAGCACCACACCCCCTGGCTCACCTCCGCCGCCCCCCCCACTTCTGGAACCTCCGGTGCTAAAAGTGCTGTCATCCCTCAAGCCTGCAGTTGCCAGCCCAGCCACAGCAGTCATGACCATGGCAGCTCCCCCCGCCGCTCCGCCTGCTTCAAAAACAGCGTCACCGCTGGAGCACATCCTGCAGACTCTGTTTGGAAAAAAGAAGTCATTTGACCCCTCTGCCAGAGAGCCTGCTGGGTCCACTGCAGGCCTCCACCAGGACCCCAAAACCACAGCAGAGGATGGGGTGCCGGCGCCTCCGCTGTTAGATCCGATCGTCCAGCAGTTCGGTCAGTTCTCAAAAGATAAGGCTCCAGAGGAAGAGGAGGACGACAGGCCCTACGACCCTGAGGAGGAGTATGACCCAGAGAGAGCCTTTGACACTCAGCCTGTGGAGCGAGGGCGGCGCCACGAGGTGGAAAGGGCTCCTGAAGCCGCGGCGGCCGAGCGGGAAGAGGTGGCCTACGACCCCGAGGATGAGACCATCTTAGAAGAAGCGAAAGTGACTGTTGATGACTTGCCCAACAGGATGTGTGCGGACGTGAGAAGGAACTCCACGGAGAGGCCTGCTGAGCAGGTGGCCGGGGCCGCCACGCCCTCCTTGGTGGAGCAACAGAAGATGCTAGAAGAGCTGAACAAACAGATCGAGGAGCAGAAGAGACAGCTGGAGGAGCAGGAAGAAGCCCTGAGACAGCAGAGGGCCGCCGTCGGGGTCTCCATGGCCCACTTCTCGGTGTCGGACGCCTTGATGTCGCCACCACCAAAGTCGTCCTTGCCCAAGGCGGAGCTGTTCCAGCAAGAGCAGCAGCCCGCAGACAAGCCTGCCACGCTGCCACCTTCCAGCCAGGCGGCAAACCAGAGAGATCCCCGGCAGGCGAGGCGCCTGGCTGCCGAGAGTGGTGAGGGGGAGGGGGACCCTCTCTCCAGGCTCTCTGCATGGGGTGCCCAGGGCACCCTGCCCACGAGAGATGCTTCGAGGGGTGCCCTTGTGGGCCAGGCACTCACGCCGGTCCCAGAGGAAAAGGAGCTGGCCTCTTCCCCCTGGGCTTCGGGCGAAAAGCCCCCAGCAGGGCCTGAGCAGGATGGCTGGAAGGCAGAGCCTGGGGAAGGCGTCCGCCCTGCAACGGCTGGAGACAGCTCTGCCCGGCCTGCCCGGAGGGTCCTGCTACCCACACCACCCTGTGGCGCCCTGCAGCCCGGCTTCCCCCTGCAGCATGATGGCGAGAGGGACCCTTTCTCCAGCCCGGGGTTCTCGGCGCAGGACAAGGCTCTCAGCTCCGCCCAGTATGAGGACCCAAGAAGTCTCCATTCTGGCAGGAGCGGCAGCCCTGCAGGTGAAGCAGAGGGGGACAGAGAGCCACAGGCCAGACCTGGCGAGGGCACCGCCCCGCTCCCCCTGCCAGGACAGAAAGTGGGGTGCTCTCAGCCCCAGTTTCAGGGTCAGCGTGAACCTGGACCTCATGCTTTGGGGATGTCAGGGCTTCATGGCCCCAATTTCCCAGGACCAAGGGGGCCAGCCCCTCCGTTTCCAGAGGAGAATATTGCTTCTAACGATGGGCCACGAGGGCCTCCGCCAGCCAGATTCGGAGCCCAGAAGGGGCCCATCCCTTCCTTATTCTTGGGGCAACACGGGCCACCTCCTTATGGGGACGGCAGAGGCCCCTCACCCTCTTACCTTGGTGGACCACGGGGAGCGGCACCGTCCCAGTTTGAAGAACGCAAGGATCCCCACGGGGAGAAGAGGGAGTTCCAGGACACCCCGTATAACGAGGTGACTGGTGCCCCCGCCCAGTTTGAAGGGGCAGAGCAAGCACCGTTCCTGGGGAGCAGAGGTGGCCCGCCTTTCCAGTTCGGAGGCCAGAGAAGGCCGCTGCTGTCTCAGTTGAAAGGGCCCCGAGGCGGCCCCCCTCCCTCTCAGTTTGGAGGTCAGAGAGGACCACCCCCTGGCCATTTTGTGGGCCCAAGAGGGCCCCATCCTAGTCAGTTTGAAACTGCCCGGGGCCCTCATCCCAGCCAGTTTGAAGGACCCAGAGGCCAAGCGCCCAACTTGATGCCAGGCCCCAGGGGCATCCAGCCTCAGCAACTTGAAGACCAGAGGGTCCATTCCCCACCAAGATTCACAAACCAGAGGGCGCCAGCACCCATGCAGTTTGGCGGACCACGGGGGTCTGCACCCTTTCCTGAGAAGAACGAGCAGACCCCTTCGCGATTTCACTTCCCGGGCCAGGCCCCGCAGGTGCAGGTGATGAAACCCGGGCCCAGGCCCCTGCTGGAGCTTCCTAGCCACCCCCCGCAGCACCGTAAGGAGCGGTGGGAGGAGGCCGGCGCGCCCCCCACCCTCTCTTCCAGTGCGCCCGGACAGGGCCCCGAGGCCGACGGACAGTGGGCACCGCCCGACTTCCGAGAGGGCAAAGGCCACGAGTACAGAAACCAGACTTTTGAAGGGAGGCAGAGAGAGCGGTTTGACGCAGGGCCCAAAGAGAAGCCGCTGGAGGACCCCGACGGCCAGGGCCGGGTCGGCGAGGACAGGCGGAGAGAGCGCGAGCGAGGCCGGAACTGGAGCCGCGAGCGGGACTGGGATCGGGCTCGGGACTGGGACAGACACCGGGACAAAGACTCCGGCCGGGACTGGGACAGAAACAGGGAGCGGAGCGCCAACCGCGACCGAGAGCGCGAGGCCGACCGGGGAAAGGAGTGGGACCGCGGCCGGGAGCGCAGTAGGAACCGAGAGCGCGAGCGCGAGCGGAGGCGCGATCGGGACCGGTCCCGCAGCCGAGAGCGAGAGCGGGACCGAGACAGAGACCGGGCCCGGGACCGGGAGCGCGGCCGCGACCGCAAGGACCGGAGCAAGAGCGAGGAGAGCGCGCGGGACGCGAAGCCCGAGGCCGCCAGGGCCTCCTCGGACGCGGGAACCGCCGCGCAGACATAGAGGCTGCGCGGCCGGCCAGGCCCTTCTTAAAGCCAGGCTCATAGAATGCGTTGAACAAATAGCTTCTGAAATAGCCACGATCTTAGATTCAGGATAGAATACTCTGGACTTGAAAATTACTGTAATTTTGTGTGAATGGTTTCTTACAAGATTTAACATCTTTACAATTCTGATGCTTTTTTTAAAAAAACTAAACTTTGATATTTCCATTCAAAATTAAAGAAATGGGAAATTGTCTACAAAAGCATATTGCTTTTTCAGATCAGAAAGTGATATTTTCCAGTAACTTGACTACTGTAAATTTTAGGGGAATTTCACTGGACCCCAGAGCCATACCTTTACTGACATCTCATCTGTCTGTGTTTCCAAAAGCCGTTTGTACAGGTCTTTAGCCTCTGTCCCGGCAGCCGGTTTGGGTGGGTATTGCAGGCGTCCGCGCTACCGCGGCAGGAGAAGTGTTAGTTGCCTGTATCTGGAATGTTGAGAAACACAAACCTTACAAATGCATCTTTCTTTTGTCATAAAATTTGAATTACAATTTTCAGCTGGGAAACAAAAACACATTTCTTAGTGTGCTCAGCTTTTATATATCACCTCATCCACCTTTCAAAAACATGATTTAAAGCAACATCTGTACTGGTATAAATTGTTGCATTTTAAATAACAATTTATTGAAAAATGTTTAAGTTTTACCAGCCTAAAAAAAAGGTAACAAACCAATTAAGTGTACTTTGGGGGCGGGGAGGAGTCCTTGATTTGAATAATCAGGAACATTTTGTTCATCCAGTTTCACCTGAGCAGTTCTTCCTGTATCCCGGGAAAAGTATACTCGGCTCCAAACCTCAGCTCCAAACTGGTTATTTATCAGATGATACATTTAAAAATTTGTCCTTGAACGTGGAACAATACTTGTATAAAGTCTGAGATGGGAAATAGTGATTATTAGTTCAAGAACTGCCAGTGAGATAGGAAGCTGTTCACTGTGAAACAGTCTCTTGCTTGTCAAGTATTTTTTGAGTACTTCTGAAGTGTGAAATAGAAAACATCTGGCTAATTTATTTGTACAAATACACTTTGATAGTTTTTTATATTTTCATAAACTTACTTTTACAGATATGAAATTAAAGAACCTCACTTGTTCTTTGGAGTCTGTTATTCCATTGTACGTCACTACAGATTTTTCACTTTATAGTGCAGATTTTTTAAGTTAAGAAAACACTGAGAATGTATCAGCTTGAGATGTTTGGTGTTAAAAGCCAAGTGTCCGTAGGTTAAATTACATTAAAGTAGGTGTCACGTTCCCTCATCTAGTATGATGCGAAGGGTTTTTTTTTTGTTTAACATATAAAGCAAATTTTTCTAATTTAAACACACAAATGTAAAAATCAAGTGTTTCTTTAGGTTTACTCGATAGAGATTTCTGTACATTGTATTTTATATTGCAGAGGCTTATATCACTGTACAAGAGAACATGCAACTTCATAGGTTTTGTTACTTGCTGTAGAATAAACGGCCACAGGAAGTTTCTGTCTCGGGTCTTCATCAGCCTTTTTCTAACACAGAGAAGTCTGGGGTTGTGCATGGACGCCTTGGCCACCCAGCTTCTTGCTGCTGATTTGCCTGGGCCTGGGCAGGAGTGCCCTTTGGACCCCTCCCTGAACTCAGGCTGGGCC
This sequence comes from Cacajao melanocephalus, assembly GCA_963573385.1. Lineage (NCBI taxonomy): Eukaryota > Metazoa > Chordata > Mammalia > Primates > Pitheciidae > Cacajao > Cacajao melanocephalus. The sequence continues at coordinate 164,465 of CAUYLG010050390.1, forward strand.
CCGGGTGAGACTGGCCGTGTGTAGGTCCCCACATCCTTCCGTCATGGGGCAGATGTCTCTCCGCCTGTTGGGACCCAGTGCCATCCAGCTCTGGAGACGGTGGGCAGGAGGGTCAGGAGGAGGGACTCGCCCCCTTCAGACCCACTCCTGTTGCTGTCAGAGCAGAAGCCCAAAACCAACATGGGAGCCTCAACTGCAGTGAAGGGGTCTTGTGGTGGGAGAGTGAGCCCCGAAGCTCCAGCCCACCTGGGCTGCAGCAGAATGTGTACCTGCTGACTGCCGGGCGTGGGCTGCTGGTGCGCTGGTGAGGACTCCAGTGGGCAGGCGGGGTTGGCCGCCCAGACCCAGCAGTGCCAGTGCACGGGCAACAGGAGCGGGTGCCTGGCCTGCAAGCTTCCTCTGGTCGCCCAGAGAGCTAGAGCTTGGCTTCTGAACAAGCATATGGGTCCACAGCCCAGCCGTGCGCAGATGCCGATGGGACGTTCCCATGCAGACCTTGGCCAGTGCAGGCCCCTTGGCCGAGATCTGGTGAGGCAGCAGCAGCTCTGACCGGCCTCCTCCAACAGCTGCAGACCATGACCCGTGCAGCCCAAAAAACATGGCAAGGAAGACCGAGCTCCAGCCTGCTCCTGAGCTGGGCCACGGCCTGGCCGGCCACACAAAGCAGGGAAAGGCCCAGGCCCTGGAGCCCTGGCACCCACAGGGCACCTCGGGGTCACTGAGCTGAAGCTCCTGGTTCCAGTACAGCTGCCGAGGCAGCTGTAGGGGAAAATAGGAAGAGCCATCTCACTTGAGAACTTGGCACAGGGGCCTCCAACAGGGGGTAATGCCTAAAGCAGCAAGCGCCCTCCCTCCCCACCCCACACCAGGTGTCAGTGAGTCCCAGGGAGGGTGTGGCAGGGGGGACTGTGGCTGTGGCTGAGCTCGGGGGCCCTGACCAGGGGAGAAAAGGAAAGGTCACATGAGGCGTGCCCAGGCAGACGGTGACCTCAGCCCTCAGTAACTGGGCAGGGCCAGCAAACAGGCTGAGCCAGCGCGAGACTGGCGGGGTGCAGGTCCCCACGCATGGGGTCTGTCTTCCTGTGGGACACCCAGCGAAAGAGAAGAGACCCAAACCCGCCACAACACCACGCCCAGCAGCCACTGCTGTCGCTGTTCTGGTGTTTTCCTTAACCTTTTTTTCTCTCTGCATCTAAATTTTGAGAGAATCGGGGTCCCTCCCAGAGTATGCTGTTGCCTGAGGTTTGCTCTTCCTCGGGCTGATCTGCTGCTTCCCGCTGACCTCACTCCAGGGCTCAGGGGATGCACGGGGGGACCCTGCCATTGGCTGAGTCTGTTCCACAGGAGGCTGGGGAGGCCTGCTGGGCCTACTCCATCGTCCACCTCTGTAAGCCACAGCTCTGCCTAGCATCTGGGCCTCCTGAAATGAATGTCTTTTCAGATCCAGGGTCTAGAAATTCCTAAAAGGTCTGACTAGTTCCCATCCCCGCTACACAGACTCCTGATAAACAGAGGGACATCCCTTTGGGAAGGGGCGGTGGGAAGATTAGCTACATATTTTTGGCATTTAGCAGGGCCCTCCCTCTGGGAGACCGAGTCTCTCCTTCATTCCAGGGGCCTGGGTCTGTCCAGAGTCCAGAACTTGGCCGAGGGCATGGGACTCTGTGTTGGGGCTTTCAGTCAGAGCACAGGACTCCTGCTCTCGGACCTACAGGCTTTCTGCCAGCACAGGACGGGGACACCTTTGGCAGGATGTCCATTTTTTTCAGTTCTAGGGGAGCCATGCCCCTCAGGCAACTCGGGAACTATGTGGAACAGATGACTGTGGTCACTGCTTCGCCGCCGCCACAGCCCCTCATGGCTGTGCTGGGAACCTCGTACAGCCGCGTGGCTCCCACCAGCCCTGAGCACCACCATCCCTGCTGCATTGAGGGAGCCCAGCTGCATGGCAGCAGTTCTTGGAAAGAATGATCACAGAGCTCTTCCCGGGTGCTGGGCCCCTGATGAATCCACTTCTTAATTCACAATCCTGGTGAGGGGATGACCTCCAGGCCCCAAGGACATCAAGCTGGTCTTATGTGATAAAACCACCCTAGTGTTCTGCTGTCCTCTCCAGTATGCCAGGAAAGTTCTGGATTTCACTTAATTTAGGGTAGGCCACCTGTGGGGCAACAGTTTCAGTGGCTGATCAAGAAAATGGAGGCTGGGAGGGGTCACTCCCAGCTGTTCACTGCAACACATCAAATCCAGAATCTCATATCTGGTCTCTGTCTCACTCATCCACCCAGATCCTGCACTCTCCACATCCATTTCCACACATTCTCCCAGGTTCTGGTAGGAAACAGATTTGTGGACCACACTTCACAGCTTCTCTTTTGGGGCCTGCTGGAACTCCAGTCTGGTTCTAGGTCTAGAAGCAAAACAGAGGTGGTGGTGGTCCTGGGCAGGGTGGCGGTGCCTTACAGGACAGTTCCTTAGGGAAGGCACTTGAGGGTCTTCAGGCAAAGGGGTTTCAGCTCCCCAGGCAGTGGTGGAAGAGCTGCATGTGCCTTTGCAGGAGATGTGGGGAGTTTATGGGCAGATCTCAATGGACTTTCGGGCTTGTGGTCCTCAATTTCACTGGGATCCTCCCATATGTCCCCATTCCAACTTCAGGCTCCCACTCATTCCCGACATCCCTTAACCTTAAAAAAAGCGGCACTGCAAGGTGGAAACTGCAGTTTATGCTGCCATTCAATCATCGAGGAGACTAGGCTTCAGGTTTGCTTGGCAGAAATCTCAGCCCCATGGCTACAGGCAATAAGGACTTATATTAAGGCAGGCATAGAGGCTTTCAGGCTCCTTCTTCAAACCCCGAGCCAGGAATTTAAAGCACTGAGAGCTGGAGCTGCTGCAGCAGGTCCTCATCCTGCCAATTCCTGTCAACAGCTTCGCCAGCACATGGGCCAGGGAGACGTCCCTGCCTCCCTCTTTCTTCCTCAGCTCGTTCTCTTCTCCTTTGTTCAATTTGCCTGGAAGCATGGAAGAAGAAAGTACAGGGACGCCCCAAGCCCCTCTGCTGCTGCCCATGGTCCTCACCACCTCCTCTCTTCTCCTGCCTCTTCAGCGGGAAGGAGATGCACATTTGGATTGTTTGATTGGATGCTGCCTACAAGACCTTTCTGTATAAGCTGAAGTGAGGGGAGCTGCACACTGCCGTTCCTGCCGTTAGCTTTAACATGGAAACTGTAGAAAATAAGGACACTTGTTTCACAGTGTGGGATGTTGGTGGTCTGGAAGCATTACTTCCAGCATACCCAGGGTCGTCTTCTCCTGGTAGATAGCAGTGATCGTGGGAGAATTCAGGAAGTGGCAGACGAGCTGCAGAGAAGGCTTCTGGAAGATGAGTGTGCAGACAAACAGGATTCAACAGTGCACTGGCCATCAGTGGGACGACAGGTCAGCCAGGTCTTCAGTCTCTTCCTAACAGGACATGGTACATTCAAGCCACTCGTGCAACATGGAGCTGGTCTGCAGGGTCCAGCCCCGCAGGGTCTAGTGGGTGTTCTTTTGTGTACAGAGACGACAGATCGTAGAAAAGAAAGAGACAAGGACACAGAGATAAGAGAAGAACTCAGGTGGGCTCGGGGGACCACTGCTACCAGGGGGCAGGGTCCAGCAGTGGCCCCAAAGGCCTGGACATGCTGATATTTATTGTATACAAGGCAAGGGGGCAGGGTCCCAAGAGTGACTCATCTGACATGATTGTTAGGGGTCAAGCAGATCACATTCTTACAATACGGGGGGCCACGTGGGTATCATACAGAGGGTCACGTGGGTACAGTACAGAGGGCCCCTCCATTTCAGGTAGCCGGTGCAGGGAGGGGAGGCATATACATCAGTATCTTTCTATGCACTTATCAGAGAGATGAAAGGCTTTTAGGATTCCTCTATTCTTCTCACAGCTTCTAAGAATTTACAAGGGGGGAAAGTGGAACATGAAGGTGAACAAGGATGGTGACCATCAGAGCACAGCACCACGGAGCAGTGTTTAAGCCCCCGGATGTCTGTGGGGGCGGGCCTGGCCAGTGTCAGACGTGTCAGACCTTCCTCAAGAGCCGGCAGGGCAGAGTTTTCTCTGAACTCCCCAGTGAAAGGGAAACTCCTCCTCACGGCCTGCTAAGTAACAGGGGCCTTCCCAGGCGCTGGTGCTACCGCAAGGCATTTTCTCTCACCTCCTGATCACCTCTCACAATGTCCCTTCAGTTCTGAATTATATTTCACCCAATTATGTCTATACTATAAGACTAAGATGTTCCTACACCAGAGCAAAGATTAATAGAGAATAATGATGTAATAAGATTGACTACATAGTTTTTTTTTTTTTGAGACAGAGTTTCGCTCTGTCACCAGGCCCCAGGCTGGAGTGCAGTGGCGTGATCTCAGCTCACTGCAACCTCCGCCTCCCGGGTTCAAGCACTTCTCCTGCCTCAGCCTCCCGAGTAGCTGGACTACAGGCACGCGCTACCACACCCAGCTAAGTTTTGTATTTTTTAGTAGAGACGGGGTTTCACCATGTTGGCCAGGCTGGTCTTGATCTCTTGACCTCATGATCTGCCCGCCTCGGCCTCCCAAAGTGCTGGGACTACAGGCGTGAGCCACCGCACCTGACCTGATTTTAGGATTGATTATGTGATTGAATCTAATATCTATTTGGTGTCAATTCTATAAGTAATCAGTAAATATATCATTGCTATAACTAAGTAATCAGTTATTTATATTTGGCATCATTGCCATATCTAAGTAATCAGTTATATATTATACTGGGACAGAATGTGCCTTCAGTCTCTTGCCGTGGCACCTGGGCAACTTTCTTCCCACACTGGTCTGGATGAGGGACTTGACTCGCTGTCAAATGAGTTTTCAAAATGTTAAATGAAACTAGACATCTAACCAAAGACCTGTTTATGACATTGGGCTGGACTTGCTGCAGCAAAATTCGCTTGTGTCTTGACTGTGAACAGTGTTGTTGCCGATTATTGTTTACCAAGCATAACGTCGTTAGTTAGCAACATGCTTGATTCTATAGGCTTTCTTCCGGCAGGCACGGTGGCTCACGCCTGTAGTCCCAACACTTTGGGAGGCCAAGGCGAGCGGATCACAAGGGCAGGAGTTCAAGACCAGCCTGGCCAACATGATGAAACCCCATCTCTACTAAAGACACTGAAAAATTAGCTAAGTGTGGTGGTGGACACCGGTAATCCCAGCTACTTGGGAGGCTGAGGCAGGAGAATCGCTTGAACCTGGGAGGCGGAGGTTGCAGTGAGCCGAGATTGTGCCATTGCACTCCAGCCTGGGGGACAGGGTGAGACTCCATCTCAGAAAAAAAAAGAAATTCTTTTTGGGAAAAAAGTGTCCTCATTTACTTCCCATAAGCCTAAATGGCTGGACATAAGCTATTGTAAAACTTTTAAATAAATCCACCTTGGAAGCTAAAATAAATAAGGTGGGGCATGGTGGCTCATGCCTGCGGCAGCACTGTGAAAAATAAAGGAAGTGGATCCCCTGAGCTCGTTGGGGACCAGCCTGGGCACCATGGTGAATCTCAGCTCTATTAAGAAAAAAAAATTTTTTTTAGACTGGGCGAGGTGACTCACGCCTGTAATCCCAGCACTTTGGGAGGCCAAGGCAGGCAGATCACTTGAGGTCAGGATTTGAGACCAGGCTAGCTAACATGGTAAAAACCCGTCTTTACCAGAAAAAAAAAATAGCTGGGCATCGTGGCATGTGCCTGTAATCTCAGCTGCTCGGGAGGCTGAGGTAGGAGAATCGCTTGCACCCAGGAGGCAGAGGTTGCAGTGAGCCAAGATTGCACCACTGCACCCAGCCTGGGTGACAGAGCGAGACTCCGCCTCAAAAAAAAAATTGAAAGTAAAAGTAAATAAAGCACCGACTCACCATTTTCTTTTCCCAGAATATCCAGGGCACTTGGGCAAAAGCATCCCTCCCCCATTTTTACTGAAATGTTCAATGGCCTTGCGTTCCACAGGCACTTGGTCATACTGCCCATCAATGATTATTTGCATGGATTATCAGCACCTCTTTCCCACGGGAAACAGGGTCATGAATGCTTTTAAATAAAAAATAATCAAAGATCCAGCTCCAAAGAACCCAGAGCCAGCTTTGATCACTCATCCTTAGAAGCCTTTCTCTCTGGACCCACATTTTTAGTGTTGAATTCTGATCAGTGAGGATTCGATCAGAGAAGCAGAACCAGCAGATTTCACATACAGATGTAGGAATATTCATCCTGCAGGATGTGACCTCATACAGCCTCTATATGACTTATCTTCCCATAGGATGCTGAAGCTTGAAGTCCATAGGAGGGGCAGAGGGAACAGATGATGGACAGGAATCGGGGTGGAGCAGGGACAAGAGGAAACCCATGAGCTGTATGCTGCACCCTGTCAGTTCTCTCTGCCTCCAACCTAGATGGTGTGGTGTTGGGGTCTTGCAGGAGAAGCTGGGGCTCCACATCATGGAACAGAGACATCAACTGGCCCAGAAGTCCAAGAAGCTACAGGAGGATCAGAGGAATGTGGAGCAGTTGCAGGTCTGCCTGGTGGCCCTGCCCTGTTCAGCCTTCCAAGAATTTAAAAAAGAAAAAAAAAAACCCGCTTGCTATTGTCTAAGTTTGTATCCTTCCACGACTCATACTGAAACCTAGTCTCCATTGTGGTGGCATTAAGAAGAGGGGTCTTTAGGAGGTGATTAGGTCATGAGGGGAGAGCCATCATGAATGGGTTTAGTGCCCTTGTACAAGAGGCTTGAGGGAGCTGATTTTCTCTCTCTGCCATGTGAGGATGCAGCAAGAAGATGCAGTCGATGAGTAACAGGCCCTCACCAGATACCACAGATGCTGGTGCCTTGATCTTGGGCTTTCCAGCTTCCAGAACTATGAGCAATACGTTTCTGTTGTTAACAAGTTACCCAGTCTAAGGTGTTTGTTTTGTTATGATAGCACAAATGGACTAAGACACTGATGGATTTTTATTGGAACTGAACACATCAATTTTGGGAAGAACAGACCTCTTAACACTATTGAACCTTCCAATCCATGAACATAGTATATCTCTATATTTGTCCATCTTTTTAATTTATTTCAATAGTACTTTGTAGTTCTTAGTGTACAGGTCTTTTACATCTTTTGTCAAATTTATTTCTAAGGTTTTTTCTTTTTTTGAGACGGAGTCTCACTCTGTCACCCAGGCTGGAGTGTAATGGCACAATCTCAGCTCACTGCAACCTCTGCCTCCCGGGTTCAAGCAAATCTCCTGCCTCAGCCTCTCAAGTAGTTGGGATTACAGGTGCCTGTCACCACCCCTGGCTAATTTTTTTCTTTTTTGAAACAGAGTCTCACTCTGTCACCAGCCTGGAGTGCAGTGCCACAATCTCGGCTCACTGCAACCTCTGCCTCCTGGGTTCAAGTGACTCTCCTGCTTCAGCCTCCCAAGTAGCTGGGACTACAGGCATACACCCAGCTAATTTTTGTATTTTTTTAAGTAGAGACAAGATTTCACCATGTTGGCCAGGATGGTTCTGATCTCTTGGCTTTGTGATCTGCCCGCCTTGGCCTCCCAAAGTGCTGGGATTACAGGTGTGAGCCACCACACTTGGCCTAGTTTTTGTATTTTTTTTCTTTTTTGAGATAGAGTCTTGCTCTGTCATCCAGACTGGAGTGCAGTGGTGTGATCTCGGCTCACTGCAACCTCTGCCTCCCAGATTCAAGTGATCCTCCTGCCTTAACCTCACAAGTAGCTAGGATTACAGGCGCATGCCACCATGCCTGGCTATAATTTTTGTATTTTTAGTAGAGATGGAGTTTCGCCATGTTGGTCGGGCTGGCCTCAAACTCCTGACCTCAAGTGATCCGCCTGCCTCTGTCTCCCAAAGTGCTGGGATTACAAGCGTGAGCCACCATGCCCAACCCTATTTCTAAGTGTTTTCATATTTTTTTATATCATGGTAAATGGCATCTCTTAAAAATTCAATTTCTGATTATTGCTATTTTATAAAAATACAATTGAATTTTAAAATTTTAAATTTGAGGCCAGGCGTGGTGGATCACGCTTGGGAGGCCAAGGTGGGCGGATCACAAGTTAAGAGATCAAGACCTTCCTAGCCAACATGGTGAAACCCCGTCTCTACTAAAAATGCAAAACTTAGCCAGGCGTGGTGGCACACAACTGTAGTCCCAGCTACTCGGGAGGCTGAGGTGGAAGAATTGCTTGAACCCGGCAGGCGAAGGTTGCAGTGAGCTGAGATTGCACCACTGCACTCCAGCCTGGTGATAGAGCAAGACTCCACCTCATAAAAAAAAAAATTTTAATTTGAAATAATTATAGATTCACAGGAAGTTACAAAAATAGTACAGAGAGGTCCCATGAAGCTCTCACTCAGTGTCTCCCAGTGGTCACAGTTTACATAACTATAGCACAATATCAAAACTGGGGGCCAGACGCGGTGGCTCACGCTGTAATCCCAGCACTTTTAGAGGCTAAAGCGGGTGGATCACCTGACGTCAGGAGTTGGGAGACCAGCCTGGCCAACATGGTGAAACTCCATCTCTACTAAAAATACAAAAGTTACCTGGGCCTGGTGGCAGGTGCCTGTAATCCCAGCTACTTGGGAGCTGAAGCAAAAGGATCACTTGAACCCAGGAGACGGAGGTTGCAGTGAGCCAAGGTTGTGCCACTGCACTCCAGCCTGGGTGACAGAGTGAGACTTCATCTTCAGAAAGAGAACAACACAAAACAAAACAACCCTGGGAACAGACAGACAGACACGGGTACGCTGCCTGTGTCCAGTTCTATGTCATGTTCACATGTGCATGTTCATACAGCCAAGACACAGCTCTCTTCACCACGAAGAGTCCCTCGTGCTACTCCTTAGGGTCCACTCATGTTTCTACACCCCATTCCTTCCCCTTAGCAACCATACATTTGCTATGAACGTCTATAATTTTATTATGTCGATGCCATGTTTCCTGGGGCTGCCATAACAAACTACCACACATAGGGTGACTTTAAAAGAAGAAATTCGGCAGGTGTGGTGGCTCAGGCCTATCATCCCAACACTTTGGAAGGCCGAGGTGGGTGGATCACTTCAGGCCAGGAGTTTGAGACCAGCCTGGCCAACATGGTGAAACCCCGTGGTGAAACTAATACAAAAATTAGCTGGGTGTTGTGGTGTGTGCCTGTAGTACCAGCAACTCAGGAGGCTGAGACAGGAGAATTGCATGAACCTGAGAGGTGGAGGTTGCAGTGAACGGAGATCACACTAATGCACTCCAGCCTGGGCAACAGAGCCAGACTCCGCCTCAAAAATATTTAATTTTTTTTTTTGAGATGGAGTCTCACTCTTGTCGCCCAGGCTGGAGTGCAGTGGCACGATCTCCACTCACTGCAACTTCCGTCTCCTGGGTTCAAGCGATTCGCCTGCCTCAGCCTCCCAAGTAGCCGGGACTACAGATGTGCACCATCATGCCTGGCTAATTTTTGTACTTTTAGTAGAGACGGAATTTCTCCATGTTGGTCAGGCTGGTCTCAAACTCCTGACCTCAAATGATCCGCCCGCCTCAGCCTCCCAAAGGGCTGGGATTACAGGTGTGAGCCACTGGGCCTGGCCTGAGAAAAAAACCTTTTTTTATTAAAAAAAAAAAATGAGAAATATATTTTCGCACACTTCTGAAGGCTGGAAGTGCAACTTCTAAGTGCTGGCAGAGCTGGCCTTCCCGAGGCCTCCCTCTTTACTCGCAGATGGCTGCCTTTCCAGCGTGTCCTCACGTGGCTTTTTCAGGAATCCCTGTGTCTCTTCTTATAAGGACACCAGTCATGTCAGATTAGCTCTCACCCTCACGTCCTCGTCTTAACTTAATCTCCTCTTTGAAGGCTCTGTCTCTAAATACAGCCACATTCTGGGGTCCTGGGGACTAGGGCATCAATGTATGAACGGGGTGGGGGGGGGCCCACTATTCAGCCCATGACATCTACCGTATGTGATCTTTTGAGACTGTGTGTTTTTTCACGCAGCACGGTGCCCCTGAGACCCATCCAAGTGGTGCACATCTGGGTTCAGGCCTTGCCGAGTGCATTTCCACGCTAAAGATGAGCTAGTTTGACTGCTCGCCTGTCGGTTGTTTCAAGTTCTTGGCTATTACAAATAGAGCTGCTGTGAACGTCCGTGGGTGAGTGTGTGAGTAGATGTAAATTTTCTTTCTCTGGGATGAATGCCTGTGGTTGCTGGGTCATGTGCCAAGTGTAGGTTTAGAGATTATTTGTGCACCACCTCGCGACGTGGCAGAGTCCCACCAGCAACAAGGCCTAACCGGGTGAACCCCCTCAACCCTGGGCTTCCTGGCCTCCAGAACTGGAAAGAAATGCATTCTTTTTCTTTATAAGTTACCCAGGCTCAGGCGTTCGGTTAGAGCTACAGAAAACAGATAATGACAGTTGTAACATAAAATATTTTAATGCTAAGATCTTTGAAATTTAAAGAGTTTTTAGGGGTCTCACTATGTTGTCCAAGCTGAAGCACCTATTCACAGGTGTTATCATAGCATGCTGTAGCCTTGAACTCCTCAGCTCGGGAGATCCTTCCATCTCAGTCTCCCAAGTAGCTGGCACTACAGACACCTGCGGTCACACTTGGCGAACATTTTATTTATTTATTTATTTGAGACAGATTCTCGCTCTGTTGCCCAGGCTGGAGTGCAGTGGTGTGATCTTGGCTCATTGCAACCTCTGCCTCCTGGGTTCAAGCAATTCTCTGCCTCAGCCTCCCCAGTGGCTGGGATTACAGGCGCCCGCCACCACGCCTGGCTAATTTTTGTATTTTTTTGTAGAGACAGGGTTTCGCCACATTGGCCAGGCTGGCCTCGAACACCTGGCCTCCAATGATCCATCCATCTCAGCCTCTCCAAGTGCTGGGATGACAGGGCTAACATTATTTTAAAAGAATTTTGGGCTGGGCATGGTGGCTCACAACTGTAATCCCAACACCTTGGGAGGCTGAGGTGGAAGGATTGCTTGAGCCCAGGAATTCGAGACCAGCCTGGGCAACATAGTAAGACTCTTGTCTCTACAAAGAAACTTTTTAAAATTGCCAGGCATTCTGGCATGCCTGTGGTCCCAGCTACTCAGGAGGCTGAGGTGGGAGGATCGCTTCAGCCCATGAGGTTGAGGCTGCAGTGAGCCATGATCGCACCATTGCTCTCTAGCCTGGATGACAGAGCAAGACCCTGTCTCTTGAAACATTCTTTTAAAAAGTAATAAATAAAAACCACTTTTGCATCTTTGTTCCTGTCAGATATTGCTCTGCAATCTTGTTTGTCTGGTTTTGATATCAGAGTAACATTTGCTTCGTAGAAGGCACCGGAAAGCAGTCCCTCCTATTCAGTTTCTTGCAAGAGTTTGTGTAGAATTGGTATTCTTTCTTCCTTAAATGTTTAGTAGGATTCACTCATGAAGACATCTATTAGAGGAATTTTCTCTGTGAGAAGGTCCTTAATTACCAATTCAATTTTATCAGCAGATATAGAGAAATTAAAGTTATCTATGTCTTCTGAGTGAGCTTTTGTGATTTACGTTTTACGGAATTTGCCCATTTTGTCTAAGTTGTTGATTTTGTTGCCATAAAGTTGTTCATAATAGCCCCTTAATACGCTTTCAATATTGGCCAGGCATGGTGGCTCACGCCTATAATCCCAAACTTTGGGAGGCAGAGGCAGGCAGATCACCTGAGGTCAGGAGTTCAAGACCAGCCTGGCCAACATGGAGAAACCCCGTCTCTACTAAAAATACAAAAAATTAGCCAGGCATGTTAACACATGCCTGTAATCCCAGCTACTTGGGAGGCTGACACAGGAAAATTGCTTGAACCTGGGTAGTGGAAGTTGCTGTGAGCCGAGATTGTCCCATTGTACTCCAGCCTGGGCAACAAGAGTGAAACTCTGTCTTAAAAAAAAAAAAAAAAAAAAAAACAGGCAAATATACTTTCGGTATCTACAGAAGCTTTATTTATTTATTTATTTATTTATTTATTTATTTATTTATTTATTGAGACGGGGTCTCACTCTGTCACCCATACTGGAGTGCACTGGCACAATCACAGCTCACTGCAGCCTCCGCCTCCTGAGCTCAAGTGATCCTCCCACCTCAGTCTCCCGAGTAGCTGTGACCACAGACCAACATGGACAAACCCCATCTCTATAAAAATACAAAAAATTAGCCGGGCGAGGTGGCGCATGCCTGTAATCCCAGCTACTTGGAAGGCTGAGGCAGGAGAATCACTTGAACCCGGGAAACGGAGGTTGTGATGAGCTGAGACGGTGCTATTGCACCCCAGCCTAGGCAACAAGAGTGAAACTCCATCTCCAAAAAACAAAGAAAAGAAAAGAAAAGAAAAAGAAACCAAAGGCTGGTTCTTTGAGAGAATCAGTAAGATCTATCACATGCATTAACACCTGGCTATTTTTTTTTTTTTTTTTTTTTTTTTTTTGTGGAGACAGGGTTTCACCATGTTACCCAGGCTGGTTTTAAACTTCTGAGCATAAGCGACCTGTGCACTCTGGCCTCCCAAAGTGCTGGGACTACAGGCGTGAGCCACCGTGCCCATCCAATATCTACAGACTCTTCAGTGCTGTCACCTCCTATTCCTGGTTCTGGTCATTTGCTTTTCTCTTTTTTCCTGCTCAGTCTGGCCAGAGGTTGATAAAGCTTATTGATTCTCTCAAAGAAACAGCCTTTGGTTTCTTATTTATTTTATTCATTTATTTATTTTTGGAGACGGAGTTTTGCTCTTGTTGCCCAGGCTGGAGTGCAATGGCACAATCTTGGCTCACCACAACCTCCGTCTCCTGGGTTCAAGTGATTCTCCTACCTCAGCCTCTGGAGTAGCTGGGATTACAGGCACCCAGCACCATACTCCTTCAATTTCGGTATTTTTTAGTAGAGATGGGCTTTCACCATGTTGGCCAGACTGGGTCTTGAACTCCTGGTATCAGGTGATCCACTTGCCTTGGCCTCCCAAAGTGCTGGGATTACAGGCATGAGCCACCGCGCCCGGCCAGCCTTCGGCTTCATTTGAGCTTTTCTCTATGGTTTTTCTGTTTTTATTGTATTTAGAAATACAATGGAAACTAACACGCAGTTATTGCCTGTCTTCTGCTTACTTTGCTCTTTTTGTTCTAGCTCCTCAATGCAGACGTCAAGATCAATAATTTGAGACTTTTCTTCTTTTGTGATTGCTACACATTTCTAAGTACTTCTTTAGCTATATTCCATAAATTTTGATTTATTTTTGTTCATTTCAAAATACTTTATAACTTCCCTTTTAATTTCTTTGACCCATGAGACATTTTGAAATGAATTATTTAGTTGCCAAATGTTTGGATATTTCTCAAATATCTTTATATTAGATTTGAAATTAAACTCAGTTGTGGTTGAGGGCATATTTTTGTAAAGTTTCGGTAAATTTATTGAGACATATTTTATGGTACAAATTATGGTTTATTTATCTTGGTAGCGGTTACCTGTCAAGTTGAAAAGACTATTCTGACCTTGCTGGTTGGGTTGTTCTAGCAACGTCAACGGGAGCAAGCTGGTTGATAGCGTTGTTCAGGTCTTCTACATCCTAATTCTCTCTCTCTCTCTCTCTCTCTCTTTTGAGACAGAGTCTTGCTCTGTCGCCCAGGCTGGAGTGCAGTGGTGCAATCTTGGCTCACTGCAATCTCCACCTCCTGGGTTCAAGCGATTCCGTGCCTCAGCCTCCCGAGTAGCTGGAACTACAGGCAGCCGCCACCATGCCCGGCTAATTTTTGTATTTTTAGTAGAGACAGGGTTTCACTATGTTGGCCAGGCTGGTCTCAGACTCCTGACTTTGCAAAAGATCTATCCGCTTTGGCCTCCCAAAGTGTTGGGATTACAAAGGCATGAGCCACCGCACCTGGCCACGCGCTGCGCATTTTACGGAGATGAAGAGGATGCCCTGGGCACTGTGGCTCCATGGAGCTGTTTTGACAACGTCTCCATTCCTGCCGCTGTAATGGGACGCACGTGCACGCACGGATGTGGCTTCTTCCCAGGGTGTCACCGCGTGGGTACCACGCCGATTGGAGCGCAGCTGCCTTCGCCGGGGGATCAGAGGGGCGTGGCCGGGTATCGGCAGGGGCGTGGCTGGGGCTCGGCAGGGGCGTGGCTGGGGATCGGCAGGGGCGTGGCTGGGAACTGGGGGCGGGGCCGGGGGGCGGGCGGTTGGGCCGGGGCGGGGCCGGCGGCGGCGGGTAACGGGGGGGCGGGGCTGGCGCAGGGTGGGGTTGCCGTTGCGGGGCGGGGCGGCGCAGGCGCAGTGAGCGGCGCTCAGCAGTTTCCCTCCCCCAACGGCGCGCCCGCTGTGGCCGGCGCAGCGTCGTGCTCGGGCCGGGGGTCGCCTCCCGCCTCCCGCCTCCCGCCGCCCGCAGCCCGCCGCCCGCCGCCCGCTGCCCGCGTCGCCCTCGTCGCCGTTGGGCCGCGCCGCGCCGCCATGTCGGGCCCTGGGCCGCGGGAGCCGCCGCCGGAGGCCGGCGCGGCGGGCGGCGAGGCGGGCGCTGAGGGCGCGGGCGGCGGGGACGCAGCGCTGAGCGAGCCGGGCCTGAGCTTTACGACCACCGACCTGAGCCTGGTGGAGATGACGGAGGTGGAGTACACGCAACTGCAGCACATCCTCTACTCGCACATGGAGGCGGCGGCCGACGGCGAGCTCGAAACGCGCCTCAACTCGGCGCTGCTGGCGGCGGCGGGCCCGGGCGCTGGCGGCTTCGCGGCGGGCGCGCTGGGGGGCGCGGCGCCCGTGTACCCCGTGCTGTGCCCGCCCGCGCTGGCGGCCGACGCGCCCTGCCTGGGCCACATCGACTTCCAGGAGCTGCGCATGATGCTGCTGAGCGAGGCGGGCGCGGCGGAGAAGACGCCAGGCGGCGGGGACGGGGCGCGGGCCCGGGCCGACGGTGCCGCCAAGGAGGGCGCGGGTGCGGGAGCGGCGGGACCCGAGGCGGCGCCCGAGGCCCGGGCCAAGCCGGCCGTGCGCGTCCGCCTGGAGGACCGCTTCAACAGCATCCCCGCCGAGCCGCCGCCCGCGCCGCGCGGCCCCGAGCCCCCCGAGCCCCCCGAGCCGGGCGTGGCGCTTAACAAGTGCGTGCCCGGCGGCCGGGGGCTGGCGGGGCCCGGGAGGAGGCCGGGGCGGAGACGAAGGGGGTCCCGCTGTGCACGCCCCCAGCATGCCCTCCCGGCGGCTCGGGGCGCGGACCCCACCGGGTCTGGGGCCGCCCCGAAAGGCTGTGTGCGCTGTGCGGGCCCCGGGGAACAGGTACTTCCGGGAACTGAACATCCCCCTGCTGGCCCCGCCTGGAGAGAGGGGCCGAGGGCGCAGAATTCCTGGGAACCGTGTGCTCCGGGTGGCACTCCTACTTGTCAGGGAAGCCTGGGAAGGACCGACGCGGCTTTGCAGGCTTCGAGCTCTAAAATGAGGCTCCAGCCTGCAGCCGCCCCCTTGTGAACCCCCAGGGATGGCTCTGAAGGGGCTGAGTCTGCAGTTTTCTGCTGGTCACCACCTGTGTTGCCTGTGTTGGTCAGATGGAGGACGGCGAAAGGGAGATTGGTGTCAGGATGTGGGGAGAGCGGGGAGGTGAGGCGGTTTTGCTTCCCTCCGGCACTAGGTGACAGTTTTGCACAGAGATTTCCGGGGTGAGAGTTGAGCTGCTGTCCGGAAAACTGGCCAGACAGAGTGGAATGGTGGATGGATGCTTGTCTGCCACCTGCTTCTGACGTTTCTGGGCTGGCTTTTGTCTTGGCAGTTTGGTAACTCTCATTCGTCATCCATCTGAATTAATGAATGTTCCTCTTCATCAGCAACAAAACAAATGTACAGCGTTAGTGAAAAATAAAACTGCTGCTTCAGCCACTGCTTTGCAGTTTACCTACCCGCTATTTACTACAAATGCTTGCTCCACTAGTGGAAATTCTAATCTTTCACAGACACAGGTAAGGAACATGATTTGTGAAGCTTTGCTCTTTTGTATTAAGTGGGTAAATTTTAACTTACTTTGGTTAGGTCCCAAGTACTTTTTTTTCTACTTCAGTGACCTTAATGACCTTTTGAACCAGGCATAGAGACTCACTCCTATAATCCCAGCACTTTGAGAGGCCGAGTCGGTGGATCATTTGAGGTCAAGAGTTCAAGAGCAGCCTGGCCAACATGGTGAAACCCTGTCTCTACTAAAATACAAAAATTAACTAGGCGGTAGTGGCGGACACCTGTAATTCCAGCCACTCAGGAGGCTGAGGCAGGAGAATAGCTTGAACCTGGGAGGCCTAGGTCTCAGCTGAAATTGCACCACTGCGCTTCAGTCTGGGCAACAGAGTGAGACCCTGTCTCAAAAAAAAAAAAAAAAAAACAACCTGTAAAAGTTAAGTATTTGTGTAGTATGGGACTCTTTTAAATCCTCAGTGCAACTAAAGTTCTTCAAATCATGTATTAGTAGCTTTGATGTTTGTTAAGTGCATTTTATTTGTGCAGTAAAGAGGAGATTAAGCCACATACTGATAAAATTCCTGTTGCTTCATTTTTTCCAGAGTTCTAGTAACTCGTGTTCTGTACTTGAAGCTGCCAAGCACCAGGATATTGGATTGCCTAGAGCATTTTCTTTCTGTTATCAGCAAGAAATTGAATCCACTAAACAGACATTAGGTAGTAGAAACAAAGCTTTGCCTGAGCAAGTTTGGATTAAAGTGGGAGGTAAGCAATGAAGCGGCAGGTAGTGGTAGCTTTCTCTTCCTGACCAAGCCCTGTGGCTGATGGCGTATTTTGGCCTTGGGGGGCAGGGGAGAGAGGTGGTTTGTACACACATGAAACAGTCTGTGTATCTCAGGGATCTGTCTACCTGCTTCCCCGTCATGTCACTTTAAATATTCCGAGTCTCAAAGATAATTAACCTTGGTGTGGGAACGTTGAGTTTGAGGGCTTTTTAACAGTAAAGTGATAGACTTAAATAAATTTTCAGTTATCTTCAAGTTACTGAAAGCACTGTATAGTTTGTTTTTTGAGGCGGAGTCTAACTCTGTCACCAGGCTGGAGTGCAGTGGTGCAATCTCAGCTCACTGCAACCTCCACCTCCTGGGTTCAAGCAATTCTCCTGCCTCAGCCTCCTGAGTAGCTGGGACTACAGGCACATGCCACCATACCCAGTTAATTTTTGTATTTTTAGTAGAGACCGGGTTTCACCATGTTGGCCAGGATGGTCTTGATCTCTTGACCTCGTGATCCACCCACCTCGGCCTCCCACAGTGGCGTGAGCCACTGTGCCTGGCCTATAGTTTTTTATTACCCTTATTTTATACTCCATGAGTGAGGAGGCACCTGACATTTGCCGAAAGGCTTTGGTAGGTGGATGCTAATAGGAGGGCCCTGGCTGCGAGCAAGAGGCTATAAGGTGATGCGGACAGTTTGGAAATAGAGACACTGCTGAGGGCACTGCTGTGCTCACCTGCGCAGTCCCTTCCTCCCTGGAAAACGATTGTTAAGTTACCTGATGAAAAGAACACTCCTTACACTCAGTTTTTCAAGAGTCGGTGAAGACAGGATGGGGAGGGAGAGCTACTGCCTTCTCCCGTGTCAGACACTCCCTTTTGCTCCCTACAACGTTTTAAGCCAGAGTAGATGTTCACATTGGTAAGATACAAACATGAGTATTAAAGTAGCTTCTGTGTTGACTACTCAGGTTAAGGAATAAAATATCACCAAAACGACTGAATTCCTCTCTGTCCTCCTGAAAGCTTCATCATCCTTCCAAAATGTGTGCTTTGTGTGGTGTACGCCTGCACGTCAGCGCACCTGCCAGTCACGTGCCTGCAGTTTTTTGATGGATGCAGCTCCGCATGTGCACGTGTGGCGTAGCGTTCGCAGCAGTAGGGCTCCGACACTGCTGCTCACTGCTTTGGGGAGGAGAGCTGCTTCTGAAGCGAGGGCATAACTTAGCTGCTTCAGTTTTGTTCTCTTCCGAGCATTGCAGTAAAAATATTGTCAGAATGATTTTATTTTTTTGTTCTTAGAACAATTGTATATAAAGAAAATATTTTTGGGAGGAAATACATCCAGGTGTTTTTTTGTTTGTTTTTTTAACCATTCTGACTTTCAGAAAAAGTGAACAACTTCTTGGTTTCTGTAAAGAGGGACTTTTGATGCGGTCATGTTGGTTGCATAGCACTTGGAAGGCGTCTTTACTTTGGCGATTGGTTCTTGTTAGCCTTGTGTAAAATAGCCTCGGAGCTTCGTGTTCCTGCTGACTGAGTGATTGCAGTAGTGCAACCTGGCTCGCTTCTGTGTGCTGTTTACCCAGTAATGTTTGTATCTTGGATTGAAAAGGCCAAAAGTATATTCAGCATTAATTGAGATAAGAATACAAAATTAAAAACCGCTTTTTTTCTTCCTTTGCAAAGAAGAAGCGCTATGCAAACAAGCACTAAATAAGAGGAATCGGAGTAGAATGCGTCAGTTGGACACAAACGTAGAACGAAGAGCCCTTGGAGAGATTCAGAATGTGGGCGAAGGTGCCGCAGCCACACAGGGCGCTTGGCAGTCCTCGGAGTCCTCACAGTCCAACCTGGGGGAGCAGGCCCAGAGCGGGCCCCAGGGAGGAAGGTCTCAGCGTAGGGAGAGGCATAACCGAATGGAAAGAGATAGAAGGTAATGCATGTGATGGCTCCTCAGGCTGATTTGCATATGGTTACCTTAGTCAGGCATGGTTATCACAGACAAAACAGTCAGTCCTTAGCCATTTCTGTGTTCAGAGGGAGGAGAGGATGTAGGAGCATCATCAATTTTCCCAGATGGATCAGGAATTCCCCAGACTGCGCCCAGGCTCACTGGCTCACTAGGAGGACTCTTGGGACTCAGTGTGCAGTCACTCTCAGGCTGTGACTTGTTACAGAGAAAGGCTGCCAGGCAAGATCAGCAAAGGTGTGTGGGGAGGAGGCAGGAGACCAAGTGCAAGCTTCGAAGAGCACCCTGTGCAGTCACGCACAGTGGCCCTAATGCCTCCAGCCATGTGGTCTGAAAACGTGGGTAAGGTGTTGCCAACCAGGAAAGCTCGATAGAGACCAGAGGCCTGTGCCATAGGCGCTCTCCCTGCATGCAGCCACAGTCCCGCCTCCCAGAAGGAAGGGAGGTGTTCAGCGTCAGCCATGTTGTTTGCGCATTGTAGGTCCTGTGAGCTGTTCTTAACCCATCTCCCCAAATCTAGGTTCCCAGGCTGTACTGGGGGCCAGCCTTGCATACAGGCCTTTCAGAGGAGAGCGGTCAGGCTGTGACAGTAACTGCTGCTTACCAGCCAACGGTTCTGCAGGTTTTGCCTGGTTCTTTTAAGATTGCTGGGAAGGAGGTGGTTAAAATTCTTATTTAAGTGGTTTGTCTGTAGATTTTATTTGTGGTATCCTTCTATGTAGATGTAAGGGGTGGTTAATTTTTTTCTATTACAATTGGATTTTCATGCAACGTTTCTCTGATCTATAATTAATTAATTATGTGATTTATTGAGTATTGGTACTGTGTACCAGTTTCTGTTTTAAGTTCAGGAAATAAATAGCAGTGAGTGAGACAGATACTTAAGTTTGAAGCTCCAAGGTTGAATGTTGAGCAAGGCAATTTCTTTTCAAGGGATCTATTCAAACTAGCTAGGGCCGGGTACAGTGTCTCACACCTGTAATCCCAGCACTTTGGGAGGCCAAGGTGGGAGGACTTCGGAGCCCAGGAGTTTGAGACAAGCCTGGGCAATATAGCAAGACCTTGTCTCTAAAGAAAAACCAAAAATATTAGTGGTGGTGGTGGCGCACACCTGTTTTCCCGGCTGCTTGGGAGGCTAAGGTGTGAGAGGATTGCTTGAGCCCACGAGGTCAACACTGCAGTCAGCCATGATCATGCCACTGCCCTCCAGCCTGGGCCACAAAGTGAGACCCGTCTCAAAAAAAAAAAAAGAAAGGAAAAGCTAGCTAGATAACTTTTTTGATACTTATACACACATAGACTAAGGACTTTTCCTGAACCTACTGTGAATTATGAAGGGCATTGCACCTGCTCTGACATTTACTGAGTACCTGCTATGTGGAAAGCCTTAAACCATGTGTTGAAAGTTTGACTTACAGCTGTACTGCACAGACTTTTTAGAATTAAACGAGCTGATAGATAGAGTGTTTGGCTGAATAGGCCAGGCGCGGTGGCTCACGCCTGTAATCCCAGCACTTTGGGAGGCTGAGGCGGGTGGATCTCGAGGTCAGGTGTGCAAGACCAGCCTGGCCGACATGGTGAAACTCCATCTCTACTAAAAAATACAAAAAGTCATCTGGGTGTGGTGGTGGGTGCCTGTAATCCTCACTACTTGGGAGGCTGAAGCAGGAAAATCGCTTGAACCTGGGAGGCGAGGTTGCAGTGAGTCAAGATCATGCCATTGCACTCCAGCCCTGGTGACAGTGTGAGATTCTGTCTCCAAAAAAAAAAAAAAGTTTGACTCAATGCCTAGAAGTCCAAAAGCACCTAATAAATGCCAGCTGCTGTTTTGACCTCGCAAAGTCTCTCATTAAAATTCTAAATGTATGGGAGTGAAGATGAATGACCAGGGCCATATTTAATCAGTTGCTCAGTATCTGCTTGTTTAGGACTTTGCATGTTACTGAATATAACATGTAAAAGTTTAAGAAATCGTCTAATAACAAGACTCAGGTTGTTTAAATTATCCCTACAAAGACTGAGTTTCAGGATGTTAACAGAGTGTTGGGCCGTGATCCTTTTTGAATCAGGGCCCCTTGGAGAATCTGAAAGCTGTGCATGAGTTCCTGGTAGGGTATTTGGCCTGTGAGGGGCAAGTAATATCAGCCTTGAATGAGAGTAATCTGCCCAAAGAAAGCACAGACACGAAATGTTGCTTCCAGTTTCAGGGCCTTTGCAGCCATCCTTTATTCGGAGACTTGAACCTGGCCCGTGAGAAGTAAATAGGGAAAACTCCAGGGAATATGTGGGATATGGGGCTGCAGTGCACCCAAGGATGCTCTGGCATCCTGAAGGTAGTAGCCGCCGCTAGACAAGGCCATGGCAAAGCCGGGGGGCTTCCCGTGATGATGGCTGCTTCCACGGCACTCAGGGGCCAGGCTTCATGAGCTCTGGCTCCCTCCAGTCCTAGCGAAACGCTTCCTTTTACACGTTTGTTTTGCTCTGGCGTCTCTTGGTGATGACTTTGGGTTTTGACTGTAGGCGCAGAATCCGCATTTGCTGTGATGAGTTGAATCTCTTAGTCCCGTTCTGCAATGCCGAGACTGATAAGGCCACAACTCTGCAGTGGACCACAGCATTCCTGAAATATATCCAGGAAAGACATGGAGATTCTCTTAAAAAGGTTAGTGTTAGGCCAGGTAGATTTTCAGAATTTTACAAATTTTGCTTATCGATGTCCCTCTATTTTCCTAGGGATAACTCAAACAATCCTTTGTTTCCTGGAATCTAACATCAAATACGAAGTCCAGTATGAACAAAGCTCTGCTCATTAATGATGTAACTTGTTGGCTGGGCACAGTGGCTCACACCTGTAATCCCAGCACTTTGGGAGGCCAGGGTGGGCGGGTCATAAGATCAGGAGATTGAGACCATCCTGGCCAACATGGTGAAACCCTGTCTCTATTAAAAATACAAAAATATTAGCTGGGTGTGGTGCCGCGCACCTGTAATCCCAGCTTCTTGGGAGGCTGAGGCAGGAGAATCGCTTGAACCAGGGAGTCAGAGGTTGCAGTGAGCCGAGATTACGCCACTGCACTCCAGCCTGGCAACAGAGCGACACTCCATCTCAAAAAAAAATTATGTAGCTTGTTACTTATTAAAGTAATAGTCACAGCCTATGTGTGTTACACTGCAGTGTGTAAATAACCGAAGAGTCAATCGTCAGATAGCAAATATGGCCTGACGGTTGTGTAGGACATGATTTTTGCCCTCAGAAAACCTTGTGAAAGGGATAAAAGCAAGAATAGGAAAACAAAAATCGGCCAGGCGCAGTGGTTCATGTCTGTAATCCCAGCACTTTGGGGGGCTGAAGTGGGGGGATCTCTTGAGCCCAGGAGTTTGAGACCAGCCTGGGCAACATGGCAAGAACAACATCTCTACAAAAAAATACAAAAGTTAGCCTGGTGTGGTGGCGTACGCCAGTGGTCCCAGCTGCTCGGGGCTGAGGAGGGAGGATCGATTGAGCCTGGGAGGTTGAGCCGAGATCATACCACTGCACTCCAGCCTGGGCAACGGGGTAAGACGGTGCCCCATCCCCACCCCCCAAAAAAGAAAAAAACAAAAACACAGATAAGTGTCAAACAGTCTGATCTGGACTTCAGTTATGCCCAAGGTTTGTAAGAAATGTATTTCCGTGGACTGGGTGACTCGGGGGAGCCAGGGTGTTAGCGCCAGCATCTCCAGTCCCTCAGGACAGCCACCCTGCCTTGATCCTGTCTGGTCATGGCAGTGGCCTGCAGCAAGCCACCATGCTTGGCTGGAACCGGCCGTGTGGTTTCAATGCGGGAGTTCTGTCAGCCCCTCAGTGGTCCAAAAGGAAGAAGGTGTCAGTCACAGGACTGGTTCTGGGCCCTGCCTTGGGGGGACCCGAGTTCCAGGTCCTGGTCTCAGCGTTGCAGTGATCAGGGTGAGTGGCTCTTTGACCTTCCAGGAGTCAGCAGACCTTAGTGAAATACATCCACAGCGTCCTGACTTTGTACCTTGTCAAAGCTGTGGCAGAGTTGCTGCCGTGGACTCAGGCAGGAGTCTGACTAGAGAACGAGCTAAGGTTGCCGCAGCAAACAGACATTAGCTGGTCATGGTGGGAGCTTCTAGTCCCAGATGCTCAGGAGGCTGAGCCAGGAGAATCATTGAACCTGGGAGGCAGAGGTTGTGGTGAGCCAAGAGGGCGCCACTGCACTCCAGCTTGGGTGACAGAGCGAGACTCTGTCTCAAAAGAAGGGCGCCTGTGTCTTTGTCATGGGGGGACTGGAGAAAGGTCCCCCCACAGCTGGGCTCTGTTGAGTGAGGGTCTCTTCACTTCAGTGCCATGTAATGACATACCTCGTCTCTGTCTCTTTTCTGTGTCCACATGACATTCACATCTTGTGAGTTGCATACTTTATTTTCATTATACATTTAATTGCATTGTAAAGTGATACTAAGTTGAGTGTATTCTAATTGGATAATTTATGGTTGTTTATGATTCAGTTTCTCTTGAAGATTATTGTTAGAGGTAGACTGTTGGTTTGTTTTGATAAAATAAAGCTTTTATGTTTTAAAAAATAATGTTTTGGCTTTGTGTACCTATTAGTAAATCATTATTGATATAATTTACTCAAGTAGGACGAAGGCATTTATAATTTTTGAAATTAAAAAACGTTGGCCGGGCATAGTGGCTCACGCCTGTAATCCAAGCACTTTGGAGGCCAAGGCAGGCAAATCACCTGAGGTCGGGAGTTCAAGACCAGCCTGACCAACATGGTGAAACCCCGTCTTTATTTACAAAAATTTTTTTAATTTTTGAATTAAAAAAGAAATTAAAAAACGTTAACTGCATGGTCAGAGATTAAGTAAACCAAATGTTTATAGATATGATCTTTTACATACATTATGTTTGCTGAATATTTCTGAAATGTAATTACATTGAACCTGATTACTTCTGGGTCACATTATTAGACCCACCAAGAAATAGGCTGAAGTCAAGTCAGTTCACAGTTTTCTCAGGACATTAGAACATAAAAGGCCGAAACACATGGGTACTTATTATTTCCTTTGTGATTTCCCCCATTTACTTGCATGCGTATTTTTGTTCTTAAGGATGCAATAATGAGAGTTTTAAGTGATTTCTCTACATTATTTTAGTACACATTTCACTCAGCAGGTCTTTTCCAGGGTGACCAGGCACTGCTGAGGGTGCTGGGGTACCCTGGGCAAGACAGAGACATCTCGGGCACAGAGGGAGGCAGGGACGAGGAAACGTGCAGATGGTAGGGGCAGGGCCTTGCGGGTGGAGGACGCTGCTGTGAGCCAGCCTGGCTGGGGAGACTGCTTTAGATTGGGTGGTTGAGGGAGGTGCCCAGCCAAGACCTAATGATGATGGGGAGCTGGCAACTGGGGCCTGGGGGCTGTAGGGTCTGAGGAGTGCCTGCCTGCCTGCCAGCCAGCATTGCCAGGTAGGGCCCTGGGACAGGCTGGGGCCTGGTGAGGCCCTAGTCCTTAGGGTTGGGTGTCTTGGCAGGCTTTTGGCAGTGAGTGACATGACCTAACCCACATCACCCTCCTGTGGCTCGCCAGACGATGGCAGCCAGGTGTGATGGCTCTGGGGAGGAGCAAGGGCACGAGGCTTCTTGTGTTTGTGGCAGTATCAGATGGGGATGTGATGGGAAAAAGGTGTCAGGGATGACTTGGGGTTTGGCCTCGGTGGCTGTGTGGATGGGGCTGTTTACTGAGAGGGAAGACACAGAAGCAGATCTCGGCATTCTGAGGGGCAACAGGTGGGGACGTCGGGAGGCAGGTACAGATGGGCGGGGCGGAGTCAGCAATCAGTGATTCACTTCACATTAGTTTCCTAGTGAACAGAGGAAGTTCAGCGAACACCTGTACACTCATCCTTCTATCTCAGCAATTAACATTTACCGTATTTACTTTGTACACATGCACAATTTCAAAGACATGAACCTTCATCTCTATTTCTTCATAAATCTCCAAAAGAGGCTGGGTGCGGTGGCTCACACTTGTAATCTCCCCACTTTGGGAGGCCGAGGAGGTGGATCATGAGGTCAGGAGATCAAGACCATCCTGGCTAACACGGTGAAACCCCGTCTCTACTAAAAATACAAAAAATTAGCCGGGTGTGGTGGTAGGTGCCTGTAGTCCCAGCTCCTCGAGAGGCTGAGGCAGGAGAATCACTTGAACTCAGGAGGCGGAGGTTGCAGTGAGCTGAGATTGCGCCACTGCACTCCAGCCTGGTGACAGAGTGAGACTCCGTCTCAAAAAAAAAAAAAAATCTCCAAAAGACAGGCCTTCCATGTAACCCCAGCACCATTATCACGCCTCCCCAAGATGATAAGTCTTTTTTGTATCCTGTAATGCACAGACTATTGCAGATTTGCCCAAAATGTTCTTTTGTTGCCACCATACCTGCCTAATTTTCATGTTTAATTTTTTTTTTTGAGACAAGGTCTCACTGTCTCCCAGGCTGGAGTGCAGTAAGTAGCACAGTTATGGCTGACTGCAGCCTCTGCCTCCTGGGCTCAAGGAATCCTGCCTCAGCCTCCCGAGTAGCCGGGACTACAGGTGTGTACCATCACGCCCAGCTAATTTTTTAATTTTCTGTAGGAATGGGGTTTTGCCATGTTTCACAGGCTGGCCTCATACTTCTGGGCTCAAGTGATCCTCCTGCCTCAGCCTCCCTAAGTGCTGGGATTATAGGCGTGAGCCACCACACCCAGCCAAAATGTTCTAAAAATGACTTTCATAGCTGTTTTTTCCCCAAAGTCCAGCACCCAGCCATGGATTATACACTGCATTTGATGATGGTTTTCAGGCTCTTTGAGCTGCAAGAATCCCTCCCACAGTTACTTACTATGGCATTGAGGCTTTGAAGCTATCAGGCCAGTTGTCTAGAGAATGCCCCACATTTCGGGTTTAGATGGCTCTATTTACTTTTGGTAATTTAAAATTTTGGTGTAATTTCAAACTTACAGAAATATCGCAAGAACAGTACGAAGTGCTCTCTGTAGGCTGGTCCAAGTTTGCTCCGTTCTCTCTGTCAGTCCCAGCTTCTCTGGGTAGCGTTCGGAGCTGCTTGATAGTCAGTTGCAGACACCATGCTTCTTTATACCTAAATCCTTCTGGGTATACTTTATTTATTTATTTTTTTTTCAGATGGAGTCTCGCTCTGTTGCCCAGGCTGGAGTGTGGTGGTGCAATCTCGGTTCACTGCAACCTCTGCCTTCCGGGTTCAAGCAATTCTCCTGTCTCAGCCACCCAAGTAGCCGGGATTACAAGTGCCCGGCCCCACACCTGACTAATTTTTGTACTTTTAGTAGAGACCAGGTTTCACCATGTTGGCCATGCTGGTCTCGAACTCCTGAGCTCAGGTGACCCGCCCTCCTCGGCCTCCCAAAGTGCTGGGATTACCAGCGAGAGCCCCAGCGGCCGGCCTTCATATGGATTTTCATTCTCTTTTTGAACATGCCACTGGAGGGCCTCTCGGCTGCAGAGCGTTTGTAGCTTGTATGTGGCAGAATGAACCAAATTCTATGTCGTGACCTGTTTTAAAAATAAAGTATCGTGTGGTGGCTCATGCCTTTAATCCCAGCACTTTGGGAGGCCGAGGCAGGCAGATCACCTGAGATGAGGAGTTCGAGACCAGCCTGACCAACGTGGTGAAACCCCATCTCTACTAAAAACTACAAAAGTTAGCCATGTGTGGTGGGGTGTGCCTGTAGTCCCAGCTACTTGGGAGGCTGAGGTAGGAGAATCGCTTGAATCCAGGAGCTGGAGGTTGCAGTGAGCAGAGATGGAGCTGTAGCAGGACAAGCTGCAGACAAAACCTCTTGAACACCAGATTTCAAGAAGGAAGTGGCTTTCTATGTGATTATATAGAAAGATTATATGGAACTAAATATGCTAGATATAAGTATGATTATGTAAGCAGTAAGTTATACTTCAGGCAGTAATTCTATAAACTAATATATGATTATATATAAAGGATTATATAAAGGAGATAGCTGAATAATTACACTATAAACTAAGATATTTTTCAGGAACTAATTGTGCCTGGGTTTGCACAGCTGTCCTTCCTTGGCGCCCATGTGGGGCGTTACCCACATTTGAGACCCCACCATTATAATTGAGACCTCTGTAAAAGAGGTGGTATGATGGGAGCAAGCCCACCCGTCCCCGCCCTGCCAGCAGGGTACCTCCAGGAGCGGCTCAGGGTCTCCCTGAGGACAGAGCCATCTCAGCAAGCAGCACCTCCACTGTGCTGGCCTTGAACCCTGAGTGTGTGGCAGTGCAGAGGGGAGTGAGTCACTGTGGGACGGGGGTAGATGCCCCTGACTTGTTAATGGTTCAAAGTTTTTTTAATTCATTTTTTGAGATGGAGTTTCACTCTTGTTGCCCAGGCTGGAATGCAATGGCATGATCTTGGCTCACTGTAACCTCCAGCTCCCAAGTTCAAGCGATTCTCGTGCCTCAGCCTCCTAAATAGCTGGGATTACAGGCATGTGCCATTATGCCCAGATTATTTTATATTTTTAGTAAAGATGAGGTTTTACCATGTTGGTCAGGCTTGTCTTGAACATGACCTCAGGTGTTCCACTCCCCTCAGGTGATCCACTCCCCTCAGGTGTTCCACTCCCCTCAGGTGTTCCACTCCCCTCAGGTGATCCACTCCCCTCAGCCTCCCAAAGTGCTGGGATTACAGGCATCAGCCACTGCGCCTGGCCTGACACATTTAATATCTACACTCTACCTTCTCTCAAATTCTGGGTTTACACATTTATTGGCTAGGGCCTGTTAATGGTTGAAACATTCCTGTCATGTATATTTTACCACAATAAAAGCAATACAGCGAGTCCATACATTCTGAGTATTGGAAAAATTAAATAAAAATACATGTACAGTGTAACTGCTATTTGAAAAAAAATGTTGAAATTTGTTTATTATATAAACCCCCTTGTGAGGGATGACATGAGTTTGTGAATGATGCCTTAAAACAGTGTATTTTAAAGTCATTTACATAGCTCTTAATTTAAACCTTTTGCACATTGGAAGACAGCAGTTTTCATGTCTATGAATTCAGTATATTAACGACCACTTCTTAACTTTAGGAATTTGAGAGTGTATTTTGCGGTAAAACTGGCCGAAGGCTAAAGCTGACCAGACCGGACTCCTTGGCGGCCTGTCCTGCACAGGGCAGTCTGCAGAGTAGTCCCCCGATGGAGATCAAGTGATCGGACTGAGGGAATCCTTTGGGAATGAACAGCCATTCCTTTGTGACCCACGCACGTTTTCCACAGCCCTGGAATTCTGCTCCGATAGTCTGACTCGAAAGGGACGTGACTCAAGCTGACGGGACTCTGGTAGGGACTTTGAGAGCACATTTTCTAAAAATACTTATCTAGAACCAAATACTTACCCATTAATGTCCTCTTAGACCACTTGGGGAGGAAGCCATCTTGATAATTAGTAAGTATTTTTTTCAATTACCCGATTCCATCATGTTTTCTTAACATGATAACTTAAACATTAGCATCCTTTGTACTTTCTGTAGTCTGAAAAGGTACATTGCTTTTTACTTATTTTATTTACATTTTAAATATGCCCCTTATAGCAATTGGAACAAGTTAAATTGTTAACTAAAAACAGTTTGGAAATTTTATTCATTTGTTATATCACACCCCCTCGTAATGATTTTGAGTCACGTGGTGCTGTATTGCAGCAGGCAGGACCATTTTACACCTTTTTGCTAAACATTTTCCAGATACGTGCTTTAAAGCTACTTTTGCCCACAAATGAAATATCATCTCGGTAGATTGCTTAAATGCCCACTCATTTTCCTATCGAGAGTCATTACTTTATGTGTAATACACTGTGGTATTTGGAATTGAGTTTTTAAATCAGTGGCTTTATTTATGACAACAGATAATACCAATAGACGCTAGTGTGCTACAAAGTCACCTGCAATAGATACTGTTGACTGGAGATGTGAGTTTGTACACAAACATCAGACTATATCTTTGTATGGGAAAGAATTTACTGTCCATTAAATTCTTTATTTTTTGTTACTCTGTAGCCAGTCATTAATCTGAAGATTTACTGTATCTTTTTATTGGGATGAGATCATAGTCGTTACACAAATGCTATGTAAACAAGTTACTGAAGATGTTTCATCTCATGGAATTGTACAAAACGTTTTCTATGTACACCCTGCCTTCTCTCAAATGCTGGGCTTACAGATTGATTAGCCACAGCCTCTTGAGGTATGCTCTTGGGCGGCAGCCCGCTCTCCCGGACGTGGCCAACCTGCCCCGCCGCCCGCTCCTTCGTGACCACTCTTTGTCAGGCGTCCTGGTCACTTGCTTACTTCCTTCCGATGGATTTTATGAGCTTCTAGAGCCAGATTTTTCCCCAACCCCTCCCATCACGGCTCCTTGGCAGGCTGAGGTGTCACAGATCCCCGGAGTCCCCTGGGTCCCAACGGTGCCTGGAAGCCCCGGATCCCCGGGAGGCCCAGGCTCGCCGGGAGCACCATCCTGGCCGTCCTTGCTGCTGCCGGGCACACCTTGGGGTCCTTGGGACAGAGCAGAAGGTGAGTTCAGCAGCAGCCCGGACTGAAAGCAGTGGGAACTGACGTCTAGCTCAAGCAAGCCCTGCTCTTCCACCACCTGAGTCTTGGCTTGATGGGAGGTCACGGATGGAGGGGGTGGCGCTGGCTGGCACGAGTGTGCCAAAAAGGCCAGGTGTGGCCAGCCCCAGGCAGGGGTGCGGAGCCGTCCTAAAGGACACCCACACTCTGACTTACACAGGTTTTGTGGGGGCTGTGTGAGTGAGGACTAGGTCTGGAGAGGGCAGGACCCCTGGGTGGGAGGCTGTGGGCTGGCTTTGGTCAACGATGATGGTGGAATTGGGGGGGGGGGTGTGAGGGAAGGGCGAGCCAGCCGCCTAAGTGGGGTAGGGTAACAGGGTCGTTCACTGAGAAGAAGTGACAAAGTCCAGAATGGTGTGGTTGGGGTACAGCTGGGAGGCTGCTGCCCGCCAGGGAGACAAACACAGACCCTGTTCAGAGCCACACAGATAGATAGAGATGCAGCTGGGGGCCTGGCACACATGCACATTTGGACACCAAGTTGAGGCAGAGCTAGGTCAGCAAAGGAGACTGCAGGAGCTTGGGGCACACAGAGAGGTGTGAGTGAGGAGAGGAGAGGGCTCCAGGGCACCCGGGGAGAGGTGTGAGTGAGGAGAGGAGAGGGCCCCAGGGCACCTGGGGAGAGGTGGAAGCCAGGTGCCTTCTCATCTGCACACACATCCTCGGAGTCTAAGGCCTCTTGGTTTTGTGAAGGCACTAGCCTAAGGCAGGGACAGCCGGTGGGGTGGGCTTTTGGAGGGACCCCTGTGCTGCCTCCCTCCATGACAAAGCATTTATTTTTGACATTAAAAATGGAATCGTTCATGGCCAGGTGTGGCGGCTCTCGCCTGTAATGCCAGCACTTTGGGAGGCCAAGGTGGGCAGATCACCTGAGGTCAGGAGTTCGAGATCAGCCTGACATATAGAGAAACCCCATCTCTTAAAAAAAAAAAAAAAAAAAAGGAAACATTCAATGTATGCGCAGGTCAATTAAGAGAAAATTCTGTTAGAATTTAACTGAAATAGATACTAAATAGCTTTAAACAGAATCAAACCAAATGGACTTAGCTAAAATAGATCCAGGAGGATCTGCTTACCAATTACACTTTTTTTTTCTTTTTTGAGACAGGGTTTCACTCTTGTTACCCAGGCTGGAGTGCAATGGCGCGATCTCGGCTCACCGCAACCTGCAACCGCTGCCTCCCGGGTTCAAGCGATTCTCCTGCCTCAGCCTCCCAAGTATCTGGGATTACAGGCACCCACCACTACACCCGGCTAATTTTTGTATTTTTAGTAGAGATGGGGGTTCACCATGTTGGCAGGGCTGGTCTCGAACACCTCAGGTGAACCGCCCGCCTTAGCCTCCCAGAGTGCTGGGATTACAGGCGTGAGCCTCTGCACTCAGTCCAGATTAAATTTTTATATATTAAGCGGTTCTTGAGACAATTCCTAATCTTGCCTCTAAGGCTGCTTTGCCAAGAGAAGAGGAAATGAGAGGCCTGTTTGTAACCCAACCACACCCCAAATAAAGTTTCGAGACTGTGGAAGAGACACCACCCAATGAAGCCTTGCTGGCAGTGGACTCGTACCTTGGGGCCCCTGGTCTCCATCAGGCCCGTCCAGCCCTGCTCCCGCCGCGCCTTTGTCTCCTCTGTCACCCTGGTTTCCTGTCACAAGGTGTAGACAGACACATGGTTAGAGCATCTGTGCAGCCATACCGCAGCTGTGTCTGATTGACCTTTGTTAACACACAGGGTGCCCACTTTTTACTGAAGTGGAACCATTAGAAACGTACAAACCTCACACATGTAGGGCTTATCGGGGTCTGACCAGAGGGACCCACCTGCACAATCTCGCGCTGCAGGACGGCTGCAGGTCGCCGACGCATGCGTAGGCAATGTGGTCCCGTGAGATGATCACACCCAATTCTTATACCCTTCCCGTGTTTGGATGAGTTTAACACAGACACCCACCACTGTGTGAGAGGTGCCCACGGGACCCAGCACAGCAACAGGCTGTGCAGGCTGCAGCCATCAGCCCCAGGCTTGGCACACAGCCCAGGGATGCTGGGGGCAACTCCGACATCCCCACAGCCACGAAGCTGCCCGGTGTCGCATTCGTCAGCACCTGCTCCTGCTGCTGAGCTGTGCATGGTGCAACTCCTCCCTGACCTCTGGCAGCCAATTTCAGTGGGATTTTAGTTTTGTTCAAAATATTTATGCCTTTAAAAGCAGTTGAGTATTTGTTACTATTTTGTATTCATATTTAAAATATGATTTTCGGCCCATGGGTCATCTAAAGTGTTTTCACGCCTTCATTGCGTCATTTGAATCTTACATCTATGTTTTGCTGTGTGAGGAGAGGGACACGCTGCCATCTGTTTTTTTGTTTTTTGTTTTGAGACAGGGTCTCCCTCTGTCGCCCAGGCTGGAGTGCAGTGGCGTGATTGTAGCTCACTGCAGCCTCAACCTCCTGGACTCCAGGGATCCTCCCACCTCAGCCTCCTCAGCAGCTCGGATTACAGGCGCGCCACCATGCCCAGCTAATTTCAGAGAGATTGGGTCTCACTGTATTGCCCAGGCTGGTCTTGAACTTCTGGCCTCAACACATCCTCTCACCTCAGCCTCCCAAAGTGCTGGGATTCCAGGCTGAGCCACCACGCCCAGCCGTGTCAGCCCTGGCTTTGCGTGCCCTGAAGACACGAGGCTGGATGCGTACGGGTCCCTCTAGGATTTGCTCCTGGTAGAGCGAGGCTTTGTCGACGCGGGCATCCTGTGAGGCAGGCAGCATCACAGAGCGGTCTGTTCTGACGGTTGAAGCAGCAGCACCAACTTTGTATTGCTTGGTGTATGTGTGTCTGTTTCAATCCTGCTACTTTCTGAAATGGATGAGAAGCGGAGGCGTGATCGGCGGTGTGAACGCTGAGGCAGCCACTGTCCACCTGCACGTCCTGCATGGCTGCCGGCAGGAGCGGTGCCCAAGACCTGAGAACTTGGGTGGGCCTCCCCAGTGGGGCAGCGGGCTTCAGTGGCCCCAGCGCCCAGTGCGTCTGGCATGACTGGCCTGACACCACAGGCTGACCTGCTGTGCCCTTTGGCAGTGGGAGGCGGTCCTGCCTGGTGCTGCTTTTCCAGGGAGGGGGCGCCAGGCACCACGGTAACAGAGGCTTCTGAGCGAGGACCTGCTGTGGGTCCAAGTGCATATTTATATTTGCATTCAGTTCCCATGGCCAGCCCCGGGCATCTGTGCCTGCTGCACTGACAGTGGCCCGAGGCACCAAGCACCTCTCCAGGGAGTGGCTCCCGCCACAGACACGCCCATCTTCACTGGGCGCGAAGGCACAGCAGTCCCAGAGGACGGACAGCCCACATGAGTCCGTGTGGCCTCTGCTCACTAATGCTGCCACACTGCTCTCTGAGAACTGGTAAAAGTGATTAATGTGCTTTTAGAATTTTCTTTTCTTTCTTTCTTTTTTTTCTTTTTTTTTTTTGAGACAAAGTCTTGCTCTGTTGCCCAGGCTGGAGTGCAATGGCGCGATCTCGGCTTACTGCAACCTCTGCCTCCCGGGTTCAGGCAATTCTGCCTCAGGAGTTGCTGGGATTACAGGTGCACGCCACCACACCTGGCTAATTTTGTATTTTTCATAGAGACAGGGTTTCACCATGTTGGCCAGACTGGTCTCGAACTCCTGACCTCAGGTGATCCACTGCCTCAGCCTCCCAAAGTGCTGGGATTACAGGTGTGAGCCACCGCACCAGGCCTGAATTTTATTTTCAAAGTCTTGATGGAGTCCAGGTCCCTCTGGGGAGAAAATCTTACGTGGTCTCTTTTGGAAGACTGCAGTCCCTCACATGGCATCAGGCTAGCCTGGATGGCCTGGGAAGGTCATAACTTAAAGAAGTTTTCAGAAAAACATGAAGCTATTTGATAATTTGGACATATGGATGACAAAATGAATTTGACAAGTGCTGAAAATCTTCCATCTCAGGATCTTTAAAGTAAGTGACATAGTCTCACTATGGAATACTATCCTTGCTAAATAGTTCAATTCAGTCTCAGAGATGAAGACAGGAACCCACAGAGTTAAGTCTCCTTTAGAAACGTTTTCTGACACTATCTTTGGCAAACAGGAAGTTATTTGGTCAGTAAGGTGGAATCCACTGGAATCATGAGCTTCAAATCCTTCACTTGGGCTGAAGGGCAGCTGACTGACTGAATGCCACAGATAGAAGGCAACTTGAAATTTTAAAATTTTAAAACTCTGGTAAGGGTTCGTGTCCAACAGTTAACACGGTGTGTTTTCCATGCTTCCGACTCCCCAGCTTACACCTGGTACCCCAGAGCCCTCCCGGCAAGTCAGCACTGCCAGCCATGTGCACAGCACAGCCGCATGTGAGATCAGCAGTCCAGCAGCTAATGTCAGTGATTTTCATCCTCTTTCTAAATTAAAGCTGATTTCTTTATAGTGCTTAATATGGGAAAAACTTTGAATTTTGTATTTTTGCCTTTTGCAAAACAGAAATTTTCACATGCTGCCAGTTTTCATGAAGGTACGTCTCATCAGTATAAATGTGACTCTTAATTATTCATTCCTCACTTTCTTTTTTTTTGAGAGGCAGTTTCGCTCTTTTGGCCCAGGCTGGAGTGCAATGGCATGATCTCAGCTCACTGCAACCTCTGCCTCCTGGCTTCAAGTGATCCTCCTGCCTCAGTCTCCAGAGTAGCTGGGATTACAGGCTCCCGCCACCACACCTGGCTAATTTTGTATTTTTAGTAGACACAGGGTTTTACCATGTTGGCCAGGCCGGTCTTGAGCTCCTGACCTCCAGTAATCCACCAGCCTCGGCCTCCCAAAGTGCTGGGATTATAGGCGTGAGCCACGGCACCCGGCCATTCCTCACATTTTTAATCATCCCCTCTCTGCCAAATATTTTTCTGATGGTATTTGAGAAAAACATCACATTTTTAAAAATGTTCCAGTTCCCACAGAATTACTAAGGAGTTAACTGCACTAGGCCCCAAAACACGAGGGGCCCACCTTCCAGGAGTTACCACAGAGGACACATGGCACGCACCAGACACAGCACCTACAACAGGTCAGCCTCATGGATTTTTATAGCAGGGTCACTGTGTTGTGGGGTCAGCCACTCACCTCTGGGCCCAGGGTCTCCCAGCTCCCCAGTGGGACCACGGTATCCAGGGGGTCCTCGAGCGCCAGGGTGACCAATGGAGCCCGGGGGCCCTGGGGGCCCAGGGGGGCCAGCTGGACCGGGCCGGCCAATGGATCCTGGTGCCAAAGGCTTCCTTAGGTGTGCGGCTAACTGTGCAATTTGTTCTTTGGGAAAACAAGGGTGCAAGTGTTTACTTGAGAGAGGATCATGAAAAGTACTGTTACGTAAAGCACAGAAGATCTACACAGGGCTGCCTTTCAGAAGGAAGATTTCCTTCTGATTGACGGAAAATGGTTTCACTGTTTTGGGGTGATAAGCGCCAGGGCTAGAAAGGACATCCCCCAACCCTTTAGACCCTGAGAAGCCTGAGAGTAAGAAGGCGAAGCAGGTGCCCTGGGGGTGTTTGGGGACCTGCCCTCCCAGCCACAGGGGCACACTCAGCTGTTCCTTGTACCCCATGCAGTCAGCAGACTTTAGGACGCCTGCTGCATGTTGGGCATCTGGTTGAATCCAGGGCCGGCAAGTGGGCCACCCTCTAGTGCAGACGCCAAGGCAGACTGGACCCCCAAGGGCTAACAGGCGGGGTGAGTGCTAGCGGCCCACTTTGGCTGGAAAGTGGTGGTAATGAAGGCTCTGTGGGTAGCCCCAGGCACAGGGACCTCAGGCGGGGATGGGTGGCGAGTGCGGGTGGCTGACTTACCGCTGATCATCCCCCCACACAGCTCCCTGATGCGCTGCTCGCTGGCCTCCTTCCCCTGGAATACCGCACACATTCGTCAGCATGGGGATGGCAGCTTCTGTCAGACATTCCCACCATCACCCCACAAAGTAACTTCATTTAGGAAAAACACGATCTCAATCCTGTGAGAGCTGGAAAAGCAACGTACCGGAACGCCTGGCTTCCCCGTGATGCCAGGAACACCCTGGATGCCCTGGAGGCCCAGAGGACCAGGGGGGCCAGGAACACCCTCAACACCGCTGGTGCCGTTGGGACCCTGGATGCCTTTGGGGCCCAGCTCCCCTCGACTGCCAGACTGCAGAGAAACAAGGGGAAGGTGGGTCAGGGCAAGCCCAGGAGCCCAGAGCTGCCCCTGCATGCTCTTTCCCGGCCAGCACAGAGCCATCTTGCCCAGCCTTGACCAGAGCAAGCACTTTTACAATCTCAGATCTGGGCAGTGCCCTGCAGGGCCGCCTGTTGCCCAGCAGTGGGCAGGAAGCCAGCAGGTGCCCACGATTGTGTCATCGGAGCAGCCACCCGGCACTCACCTCTCCTTTGGATCCGACCAGGCCCCTAGGACCCTGTGAAGAGGAAAGTTGTGTTTTAACTAAGTGTGTATTGTTGGGTGCTTGGGAGGTAGCCAGCTGAAGATAAAATGACCACATCATCCACACACCTGCTATCAGACTGCATCAAAGTATTGACGGTGGCTCCTTCCTTCTGTTCCTCTACATACATTTTTACATTGCTGTGATTGTACTGATTCTTTTTAAAACTTACTTTCAGCTGGGCACAGTGGCTCACACCTGTAATCCCAGCACTTTGGGAGGCTTAGGCGGGTGGATCATGAAGTAAGGAGTTAAAGACCAGCCTGACCAATATGGGGAAACCCTGTCTCTACTAAAAATACAAAAATTAGCCAGGCATGTTGGCAGGCACCTGTAATTCCAGTTACTTGGGTCGGGGGGCGCTGAGGCAGGAAAATTGCTTGAACCTGGAAGGCAGAAGTTGCAGCAAACCAAGATCACGCCACTGCACTCTAGCCTGGGTGACAGAGTGAGGCTCTGTCTCAATTAAAATTAATACTACAACTTACTTTCTGGGGAAGAGTGACTCTGGTAGCTGCACTGTGGTATGTCTTACACACATTTACTTCGTTTCCATTCTTCTTACTAGCATGCCTAATGCTGAGCTAAACCTCTCAGTCCTAAAATCCTGGGCCCCACCAGCTGGGTCCTCAGGAATGACGGGCCCCAGGTGTGTCAACACACAGTCTGCTGGGTTTGAATGTCTCCTCCAAAACACATGCTGCAGTTGAACTGCCGCTGTGACGCTTTTGAGAGGTGGAGCCTTAAGAGGTGATTAGGTCTTGAGAGCTCTGCTCTCCTGAGTAGCTTCACCCATGGGCACCTGTAGTCCCAGCTACTCGGGAGGCGGAGGCAGGAGAATCACTTGTACCTAGGAGGTGGAGGTTGCAGTGAGCCGAGATCGCGCCATTGCACTCCAGCCTGGGTAACAAAGCAAGACTTCATCTCAAAAAAAAAAATTCGCTAAATGAAACACAACTGAGGTCACTCAGATACAACTGAGGTCATTTGTCCAGAAGCATAAAATGTTTACATTGGGCTGTGGGGGTCTGCCAAGAGACTGGGTCCCTGGGGCTGCACTGTTTCTATTTCACCCAGACACAAAGGAAAGACTTAATCATAGAATAAAAACCCTGGCCTTGGGAAAGCCGGAAGGGTCTTCCTTCCCTGGAACTGGAGACCGCTCCATCTGTTACCTCCGGAAGGAGAAACGTCTATCAAGAGACTCAAATAAGAATTTCATTTTACGCTTCACCTGAGTTTTAGGCCTGTGGAAATGGAGTTTTCTTTAGTTAAAAACAGCTGTGTGCCGGGCGCTGTAGCTCACGCCTGTAATCCTGGCACTTTGGGAGGCCGAGGCAGGCGGATCACCTGAGGTCAGGAGTCTGAGACCAGCCTGGCCAAACATGGTAAAACCCTGTCTCTACTAAAAATACAAAAATTAGCTGGGTGTGGTGGCAGGTGCTTGTAATCCCAGCTATTTCAGAGGCTGAGGCAGGAGAATCACTTGAATCCAGGAGGCGGAGGTTGTGGTGAGCCAAGATCGTGCCACTGCCCTCCAGCCTAGGCAACAGATCAAGACTCCGTCTCAAAAAAAAAAAAAAAACAACAACAAAAAAAACAGCTGTGACTACTTCATGCCAAGAACCCACAGCAGATGGGGCGGCTTCTGCAGGTGGTACCACTCTGCAGGGGCAGAGCACGGGAGCCCCACACTTCTGGGCACCAGCTCTGGCCAGACTCCAGAGCCGCCTCCAGCCTCTGCCAGACCCTGCTGTATCCCCAAGCCGCCCCGCAGAGCTGATCTCCCACGGGGAACTGAGGATTTTGACCTGGTCCCCAGGATGGCTTCCCAGGTGCTGGTGACAGTAAGGTTACCTCATCACACTCACCTGTTCTCCTTTATCCCCAGGAAGACCATCGGAACCTGCAATGCCCTGAAAACGATACACCCCAAAGTTAAAAGAACTGTTCATGCCTCGGTAGGGGCTTCATGCCTTCAACTCCCAGTTCTCAAGACTCGTGGGTGTAATGTCCATCCTGAGGCTGAGGCCAAGAGCCCAGGCCCCACCGCTGTCTTTTAACCAGCCACA
This sequence comes from Cacajao melanocephalus, assembly GCA_963573385.1. Lineage (NCBI taxonomy): Eukaryota > Metazoa > Chordata > Mammalia > Primates > Pitheciidae > Cacajao > Cacajao melanocephalus. Next base: position 202,480 of record CAUYLG010050390.1, read on the forward strand.
AAGGCAGCCCAGGCAGGACCCTGCCTTGGGAGACCTGTAGGCAGGGGCGGGGCCACAAAGCGGAAGACATTTGTTTGCATAACGAGGCTTTTCTGCCAAGCATAACCTGGGGTAGGGGTTGATTGCTGCAGGCCCTCCAGCCGTAGGGAAAGGCCTCGTGCCCAGAAGTCAGGGCAGGCAAGGCAGGAGAGCAGGGCAGCCATGACCACGGCCCCACCCACCCTGATGCTTCTCTGGAGAGAAAAGTGCTTCGAAGAGCAGAAATGCATTTCTAATCTGCCTGCAAAACACACACACAGCAGAGCCCCTGCCCTCTGTCAGTTCTCCAGGACAGCAGGAAAACACCTACTCCCCCTTGAGGGTTCCCAATGGTGCCTCCTGGACCAGAAGCAGCTTCTGCTGCACCCAGAGCCATGCAGGGACAATGTGGCTGGCCAGCTGTTTGCACTCAGGAAGGCAGCAGGGGACGCTGGGGCATGCCTGGGGGTTGGGTGCCCAGAGTTGCTGTCACCGTGCTAAGCAGGAATGACAGGAGCCAGAAAGAGTGACCGATGGACACAGCAGGAGGAGACAGGAGGGTCAGCGGCCGGAACACAGAGCCAGGGCTGGAGCCGGGGTGGGCGGAGCCTAGGATAAGCTGTGCAGCTTTGCGGTCATTCCTTCTGACCTAGCCTGTGCCCAGCTCACCTGGTCTCCCTTAGGTCCTGCAGCACCTCCAGGACCCTGGGGGTGGAGAGAAGGCTCTGGATTAGAGGAATTACAGGAATCCCTAAAGTGAGCCTGTCCTGGGCCCAGGAATGGTAAACACCACCTCCATCCTCATCATCCTGCACAAAGGGCTTCTGTGAACCCCGGGGTCCCAGACACAGGCCCAAAGGCCATGCTCCCGTTCACAGGCCTACGGCCCTGAGTCTCCCCTTGTGGGTAGTGAATAGTTTGTAACACCGGTGAATTCCTGCGGGTATTTTTGCACAATCCCAGGATAATTCCATCACAGTGGAGTCAAAGATGCAAAAGCTCATCTAATCACCTTCCCATAGGATTGTGAAATTAAAGACATGCCTGGGCGCTGCTATGAATCTCCTTTAAAAAACATCCATTTGCTCACAGGTCTGCATAAGTGAGAACTTGCCCAAGGCGCAGAAGAATGTGAGGCTTTCCGGTGAGTTTAGAGCAAAAGGGAAATGTAGCCACCAGGCCCCGCCCACACTTGGGACAGGCACAGTGCCCACAGGGCGGGTGCCAGCCCCGAGATCTCTTGGAGGCCCTGAGGTTGCTGGCACAGCCCCCACCTCTGGAATGTCCTGCCTGGAGCTAACAAACAGCCTGCTATCCCCCACGGAGCCGTGGTGTCTGCAGCCCTGCCACTGCCCTGGAATGAAGGGGCACCTGCAGCCATGTCCCATGTCTGAAAAGCGTTCTGTCTGCCCAGCAGGGGCAGCCACGGCAGGCACAGGAGGTCCCCAGGGATCTGGTGGACCATGGCTGGGGCCCAGACCAGACTCCTCCCCTGAGCTGGGGCCCTGGGCAGGCCACGCCCCCTTTTGCGCCGACCCCCAAGGAGCCAATGCAGCACTGCTGCAAGACCAGCAGGAAAAAGCCTCGATGAGACGGAAGCTGTGACTGTCATAGTCACTTGCGACACTGGTGTTCAAACCGATTTTGTAGCAGCGTGACCCTCTGGCAGTGGCACCTCTGCAGACACTGCTAGGCAGGAGCAGGCGTGGTTCTCGGAGCCTCAGCCTCCCCCATCCTGAGTAATGAGCACTGACCACGTGTAGGCCCCTGCCAGGCCTCTACGCGGGGTGGGAGGCAGAGCCCCATAGCTGCTGCCCACAGCTACACCACGTGGAAGGTCAGAAGGACCAAAGGCGCCACATTCAGGGCCCTGATGCCACTGCCTCCACCGTGCAGGGCGACACCGCCCATGGCCAGATGTCCCACAGGGAGCTGTGAGCGCCCCTCCCTGTCTGCATCCCTAGGGACCATGGTAGGAGGTTGGGGGAGCGTGGGGGTGCTTGCTGCTGAGAGGGTCACTTACCCGGTCGCCCACGTCACCTCGGAGGCCCTGGGGGCCTGGAAGGCCAGGGTCTCCCATGCTGCCCTTCCGGCCCTGGGGAAGGAGGTCCCGGCTTGTCAGTGCTCCTACCCAGTGCACCTGGCCCATCTGGGTCACCCCCATGTCAGGCCCTCACCCCAACATCACCTACCTGGAAGCCTCGGACACCAGGGGCTCCAGGAGGGCCTTGTGGGCCGAGGGCCCCCTGAAAGACAAAGGTGAAGAGTGAGTAGATGTCTCAAGGTTCGAGGAATCCCAGGGAGCCCGATTCAGCCTCCCCTCCAGAGTGGATGCAGGAGCCAGTTCGAAGCCAACGGGCTGGGTTGCTGGGGACAGAGGCAGGGCTACCTCCCAGGGGCAGTTTAGGGGGTCTCAGAACTCAGGCATGCCCTGGACCCGGCTTGTCAGGCCAGACTCAGAGCCAGGCACCCATGCCCATGGTCCCTCTAGGACCTGTGGCTGGCACTGTCATTATCTCAGTCTCTGGGGGCACAAGGCTGGGCTTAGCACAGAGGGCCTGAAAACAGGGCAGCTCTGGCCCGGCCCTGACTGTCTCCCAGTGGGCGAGGGACAGGAAGGTGAGGCCCCACACCTCCCAGCTTCCTCGGCTTTTGTGGGCCTGGCCAATCGAGGCAACCAAATGCCACCCCAGCCTGCTCAGAAATTGGGGCCACCTGCCGATGGTTCTGTGCCAACCCCCCCACCCAGGGCCACGTCCCTGTACTCACCGCTGAGCCCCTGTGGCCAGCCTCACCGCGTTCCCCGGGCATGCCAGCGTCTCCCTACAGGGAGGGGAAGGAGGGTGTGAGGGCAGGGTCCGCACATATGCGGGATGGGGTGAGGTCAGGGGCGCTGCAGATACTCACAGGGACACCTGGCTCTCCCGAGGGGCCGGCCTCACCCAGCTCTCCAGCTCTGCCCTGCAGAGGAAGGAGAGCCGTGAGAGCCTGCACACACCTCCTGCATCGGGGCCAGGTTGCTGGCCTCCTGGCCCTTGCCTCCCCACCCAGGGAGAAAGTGGCCGCATCACGTACCCGTTCTCCCTTCTCGCCTTTGGAGCCTGCTCGTCCGGGGAGGCCCTGCCAGGAGACAGCATGGGGTCAGGGCTGCCTGTCACGGCAGTGTGCACACGGGCAGGTGCTCGTGGTCAGAGAGTGAGCGCACCCAAAGGGCAGGCTGACTTCTCCCAGCCCCGTCGACCTTAGGTGTGGCTTTCACAGCTTCCCTGGCCTTGGACGCAGGAGCCCCTACTCAGGACCACGGGGGTGATGACCCCACCACACCTGAAGATGGCCATGAACACATTCACACATGCAAACACACGGGCAACCGTCCGCAGCGCCCAACGGGCATCAGGAGACGCAGGCAACCGTCTGCAGCACCTAACGGGCCCCAGGGGTTGTGCCAGGCCCTGACGGACGCAGGCCCCAGAACCCTTCACAGGAAGCCGGCCCTACAGTGACCCACCCAGCCAGCCCCACAGGGGCCACTGGGCAGGCAGAAGCTGTGGCGCCTCAGGCTGGCACTCACCGGCAACCCGTTGGGGCCCTTCTCTCCTGGAGCACCGTTGCGACCAGCCTCTCCCTGCAAGGACAGAGACCGGGGCAGAGAAGGGGAGGCTGAGACCTCGGGAGGCTGAACTCCCCTCTAACCCCTTCCCTCCCTCCCATCACACCCTCAGCCCCATGCCAACCTTCTGGCCATCAAGTCCTGGCACGCCATTCCGGCCGTCCTTGCCTGGCATGCCCTGGGGACAAGGGACAAGTAAGGCCCATTGGGCAGGGGGCCACCCCCTCCCTCTACAATCCTGTCCTGGGGGCAGCCTCCTCCTCCATCAGCCTACAACTGTGGCTGACCCCAAGCCCAGGCAGTTGTCTGGTTTCATGACCAGGGTGGCCCTACCGGCGAGGGGTACAGCAAAGGCTGAGGCCTTGTCTACCAGGCATGCCGTGGCACCCTAAGGGAGGCTTGGTTCTGGCCCATTTTGCAGGTGGGAAAACTGAGAGCTAGGACTCAGGCCAGGTCTGCCTCGTCCACCCTGGACTGGCTTTGGAATCAGGACACAGCCAAGTGCTGGGTGTCCCAAGAGAGGGCACTGCTCCAGGGGCAGAGGCAACACGAGGGGCTGGAAGAGGGTGGGCACAGAGCAGAAGGAAGGTGCCTCCACAAGTGCCTGGGACCCCGGGAGTGCCCCCCTCTGCCCAGCCTGCACAGGTGCCCAGGATCCCAGGAGTGCCCCCCTCTGCCCAGTGGTGCTATCCACCCGCCCTCAGTTCTCATGTCCTCCATGCAGGCAAACTCAGCCTGAGACCTCCTACTCCTGCACATTCCCGAGGCTCTGGGCAAAAGAGAACTGTGTGGGGCTGTGGGGCTGTGGGGCTGTTCAGGCATTATTCTGGGTCTCAACATGGCCACAGCAGAAGGCACTGAGCCCCAGCCCTTCTGAGTGTGGTCTCTGCCTGTCGGTAGCCAGGACCCGGGGGAGAAGCATTCTCTGAGGAGCAGCCATGTGCACTCACCGGCTCTCCACTTGGCCCGGCCACTCCAGGGGTTCCCTTGGGACCAGGTCTGCCCTAGAGGACACACAAGTGACAAGCAGTGGCGGTCTGTTCCTAGACGGCCTTATGCATTCCCCAGCCAGCGGCCTGGAGACACCAAGGAGCTGTGCTCTGGGCAGGGCAGCAGCAGAAGCCACCCCTCACCACCACCCAGGGCCTGTGGGTGTGTGGAGAAAACTGTATTTGGAGCCCACAGATGCTACAGTGTGGCACGGGAGCTCCCTGCTGCTCCGGCAGTGAGGGCTCAGTCGACAGAGGGGTGGAGGCTGACCAGCTTGGGGATGGTCACTTCAGTTCCTCTCTTGCGACGCTCGACTGTCTCTGGACCTTACTTACGTTCACCAGAACATAAGTAACTTTGCTCCACCTGAGACCCATTTCTCTGGGGCGGGATCCAAACCCTGGAGCCTGGTCCCTCCACCCACCTTGTTGGCCACTCTGCAGCGGGCCACAAAGCTCCCATGTGGGCTCTGGGAGAATGGCTGGGGCCAGGGAGGGAGTTGGGGCCCTCCAGGGCCAGGCTCACCCCCACATACCCCCAGGCCCACCCAGGGCAGCCCCTCCAAGTCTCTCTGACAGGTGGCACCCCCAGGTGTGTCCTCCTCCCCAGCACAAGTCAGAAAGGGAACTGGGTTCTTCCACATAAGGACCCAGAGAACCAAGTTCCCTCTCACTTACGAGGTCACCCTTGGGGCCACGGAACCCTTCTGGGCCCCTCTCGCCTCGGTCACCCTGGAAATGATAGGGGCAGGGCAGGGACAGAGTTAACACCACAGATATGGTCAGAGGGTGGGGCTGGGGCCCTCCAGGAGATAGTCAGATGGTAGGGTGGGGGACAGCCCTCCAGGAGTGGTCAGAGAAGGCCAGAGGTGCCAGAGGGACGATGGTGACCCCTCATTCCACGTCCAGAACCGGAAAGGAGGCGAATGTCCCACAAATAATGAATTTCATTGGTAAGCCGCCCCCTACCCACACCACAAGCCCTCCCAGGGTGTCCAGGAGACAGCTCAGACACAGAGGGGTGCCCAGTGGGGATGGGGGGGGTCTGAGAGGAGCAGAGGGAAGGGGAGAGAGGCCACGACGCATGGCACCCACATCCACTGACACACATACCGCCTTCCCGGGTGCTCCTGGGATCCCAGGCGGTCCTCGGAACCCGATGGGACCCTACAGAGGAGAGGCAGATCTGGGGTCCTCTAGTCTGAGGCCTGGCTGGCATCCCCTCAACCACCCAGCTCCCTCAGGGGTGGCCCAGACACAAGCAGCCCTTCCTCTAGGGATCCCCAGCAAGTTCCCCCAAGGTGCCCCCCAGCAGACCCCAAATCCCTCCTGCCCCTCTGCTGTGGCCTAAGCCATGACAGCCCTCACGGCAGCCTGGCACCATGTGTGGGTGTCAGCACACAGAGTTCATCAGCCCTCTCCCAGTACACGCGTGAGCAGCCCTCGCAGCAGCTTGGGACCGTGTGTGGGAGTCGGTGAGCACTGTCAGCCCTCGCCCAGGCATACACGGGAACAGGGGCTCAGAGCAAGGCCTGTGCCATGGCAGCAACAGCCAGAGCCAGGGTGCCAGCTGCTTCAGAGCCTCACTCATCTGAAGTCTGGAGGTGTGGACAACCAGGCCCCTAGCCACCTGGGGGGCCCCACTAGGGGCTGCAGGACTTACCCGGTCCCCAGGGGGCCCGAGTGGCCCTGGCAGTCCTCGTAATCCCCGGGGGCCCTGCAGGAGAGAGGCACAGATGCAGAGGCTGGCGCTGCACCCCCACCCCAGCGGGCACCCAGGGTCTTGGCTCTCGGGATACAGTGGGAGCCCTGATGTCTTCCATGAGCTCTCAGCCTCAGCTCAGGTCCCCCAGAGGGAGGGTGCACCAGCCTTGAGATCAGCAGCCTTGGCAGAGGTGGGACCCCCCGCCAGCCCATGCTCCTGTACTTGGGTACTGGCTGACCGTCCCCGCAGCCTGAGCTGGCCCCTTTGGAAACAGAAATGTGCAGGGCTTGATCATTCAGTGGGCTGAGTTCCCATCCCACCATCCTGCCCTTCCCAGACTCACCTGTAGCCCCACGCTGCCTGGGAGGCCGGCAGGCCCAGGGGGGCCGGGGTCACCCTGAAGCAGAAGGGTAAGTGGTCAGTGGTCCAGTCTGCCTCTCCTAGCCCCTTCTGCGGCCTCCAGTCACCCCACTTGAGCCCTGGCAGCTAGGGTGTTGCCCCTTTCACAGCTGGGCCTTGGAGGCTTTGTGAAGGGGTCACCCGCCCACAGCTCCAGAGAGGTCCCAAGTCTTGGTGGCCTCGCCCTATCAGAGCTGGGTCATTGTTCCCGTAAGTCCCCTCAGCCCTGTCCAGCCCCTCCTCATGGCCAAATGGGACCCCTCTGATGTGCATATGGGGTCCCCTCCTTTGGTCACTCCAGCCATGATAAGGGGCATCCCAGACCCGGTCCCCGGGCTTGCAGGTGATGACGGACGGACACCCTCCACGGACAGCGGCTACAGGCGAGGGGAGGCTTCAGGCTAAAGCCAGCCATCCTCACAGATGTCCCTCACCCCGGCCACAGACACAAACCAGGGAGCTTCCACAGAGGGCCCAGGCAGGAGGGGTCTGTCCAGGGACCCTGCCCAAATCCCAGCTCTGACCAGCCAGGCCATCTGGAAGATAGGCACATTGGTGCCCAGCCCAGGTGCACCCCCTCCCGGCTGCTGTGCCACAGTGTTACCTTCTCACCATCCCCGCAACCCTGCCCAGCCCCCAGTCCACCCCACCCCCCGGGCTGCTGTGCCTCAGCGTTACCTTCTCGCTGTCCCCCAGTTCCCCACCCCCGGCTGCTGTGCCTCAGCGTTACCTTCTCGCCGTCCCCCAGTTCCCCCCCACTCCCCCGGCTGCTGTGCCGCAGCGTTACCTTCTCGCCGTCCTTGCCTACTTCCCCCTGCTCGCCTTTGTAGCCAGTGGGTCCCTGAAAGCAAACTCAGGGTCACTGCCCCACTCAGACCCCCCAGCATCCTCCCTGGCAGCAGTGAAGTGAGGCCGGCAGGGTCAGTCAGCCCAGAACCCACCACACAGCAACGCACAGGACTGCCAGCCTGGGCCCTCATGGGGAAATTGAGGCCTGAGAGGCGCTGGGACCCACCTGAGGGTGCTCAGCGGTCAGGAGCGGAGCAGGGCAGGGCTGGGGTGGGGGCTTGAGGCCAGCTCTCCCCTACACCCTCTCTCTGATGTCCATGGCCATCCCCAGCCTGGCCACACCCGTGTCACTGGGGTACAGAGGGCGGGATGGGGAGGCCAGCCAGCTTTCCTTCTGGGGCAACCCTGGAAGCTGGGCCCCGCTTTCTGGACCTGCCACCTCCACAGTTTCCCTGCCCGTGGGAGCCTGGCTGCCTCCCACCCAGCGCAGGGGGGTGCTTGGGTCCCAGTCACCCATGACTCACCTTGAACCCTGGCATTCCTGGGGGCCCTGGGGGGCCCGGTGGGCAGATACTTGGGCACTGTTGGAAAACAGAGCAGTCAGACCCCTCCTGGCCACATGAAGCAGGACCTCCAATGTAGAGGTCAGCATCCAGGGACACAGGAGGTCATTCCACGCCAGTGACAGCACCAGGACTGGACACAGACAGGGTCTCCTTCGGCAGTGACCAAGCGCGGCGGGGGCCACGTGGAGCAGACCGTAGCAACCCCTGCAGCCGGCTCGGATTGCCCAGCCCTGCTCTGCAGGGGGCCTGGCGGTGCCTCAGGTAGGGCCCGTCGTCAGTCAGGAGGGGGCTCGGCATGGGGCTTTCAGGAGGGGTGCCACCGTGAGCCCAGGCAACAGCCTTGATGCTCAGGAAACCCAGGGCTGGTTCTAGATTATCGCGCAGCTGCAGTGGGCAGGCTGGGCCAAGGTGCAGGCCTGTGTCTTCAGCCCCAGCCCCACTCAGCCCGTGGGCAGGGGTCCAGTCACTCACCACATTCTGGAAGATTCCCTAAAGCCTCCCTTCTGAGACACAGGCTGGCTAGGCACCCGGGCCCAGGGGTGGGGTGAGGAGAGAGGCTGGTAGATAGCCGTCGGTGGTCAGGTCAGAGTGGGGCGGGCTTTTCCCTTCAAAACCATCAAACCTCTCTATGGAAGCAAGGCATGGACTGCTACCACAGATGCCCAAACAGAAAGGAGAGATGGATCCGTGGCCTCCCAAGCCTGTTTTTTTTCCTCTTTTTTTTTTTTTTTTGAGACAAGGTGTAGCTTGGTTGCCCAGACTGGAGGGCAATGGCTTGATCATGGCACACTGCAACCTCCACACCCTGGGCTCAAGTGATTCTCCCACCACAGCCACCCAATAGCTGGGACAACAGATATGTCACCACGTCTGGCTACTTTAAAAGTTTTTTTGAGGCCGGGTATGGTGGCTCACGCCTGTAATCCCAGCACTTTGGGAGGCTGAGGTAAGTGGATCACAAGGTCAGGAGTTTGAGACCAGCCTGGCCAACATAGTGAAACCCCGTCTCTACTAAAAATACAAAAAATTAGCCGGGTGTGGTGGCGAGCACCTGTAATCCCAGCTACTTGGGAGGCTGAGGCAGAACTGCTTGAACCCGGGAGGCGGAGGTTGCGGTGAGCTGAGGTCACGCCACTGCACTCCAGCCTGGGCGACAGTGTGATAATACATCTCAAAGAAAAAAAAGGTTTTTTTGTAGAGACAAAGATCTCACTATGTTGCCCAGGCTGGTCTCAAATTCCTGAGCTTAAGCGATCCTCCTGACTTGGCCTCCCAAAGTGCTGTATTTACAGGTGTGAGCCACTGTGCCTGCCCTAAGCCTGTTTTCTTTTTACTCAAATGACAAAGTTCAAAGATCAAGGTAAAGGGAGGGTCCCAGACTCCAGTCCTTCACTGTGCCCAGGACTCTTCTGTCACCATCTGTGGGCAAGGGCACCCTCTGCAGGGATGATGCAGTGAAGGCACTGGGTGGCTTTGTGGCATGACTGATAAATGACATTGGCAAAGCTCCATGTGCCTCGTGGCTCTCTGTGAGGGACAGTGCACGTCTAGACGGTGGTGAGGAGGGTGGGAGGGGGAGGGGGGATGTCCCAGCTGTGCTCTCTGCCAGCTTGTGCCTGAGCTGTCTGCACTGAGGTCCCGACGCCAGGGAGTGCTCGGGCCCTGCCTTCTTGCCAGTATAGTCAAGCCCCTCTCCAGGCCAGACCCCTGCCCCCAAAGGTAGGCACCCCCCAGCCCCCTTCACAAATGGCTGCAAGTGCCCACCTGGAGGTCAGCAGCGCCTTCAGGGAGGACTCCTGGGTGTCCCTAAAACACAAAGAGACAGCTGACATTCTCCTGCCCGCCCTGGCCACCTGCAACCACCCAACCCACCCACCCACTCTCTGACTGATCACCACCTTCCTGACCCATGAGGGGACTTGGAGACCCTTCACCCCATCCCCCAAGTGGCCAGTGCTGGGCGCTGCTGGCCCACCTACAGAGCATGTGACAATGACAGAATCTACTTGTCTTTGAGGCAGGGTGGCCATGGGGACCTGAGCCCTGACCATCCCCAAGTTGGCTGGCCTAGCCACAGCCACTTCCCCCACCCGTGACTGTTCCTGGGAGTGGCTAAGTTAGGGTTAGGAGCTCTTGGAGGGGCAAGGAGCCTGGGGGGCGGGGCATGGAGCCTGGGAGGGGAAATGAGGCGGGGGGTCCAACTTGGTGCCCTAGTCCCTGCCTAGCACTTCTCAGCACCTCTGCCCAGTACTTACAGGGGGTCCGGGAGGTCCTGGGGGGCCAGGGAGGCCGGGGAGCCCAGAAGGTCCCTGAGAAGAGGGTATGACTTAGAGCAGGACCAGCCCCCACCTGAGTGAGGTGCGAGTTTTTCCCAGGGAGGAGGACACACCCAGCTCCCACCAGCTCCCACTCCACTACCCCTCCACTCCCACTCCCACTCCCCTCCCACTCCCCTCCCACTCCACTCCCACTCCCACTCCCACGGCCTCTGTGGTGTCTGCATCCTGAGGTTGGGTCTGAATCACTGGCCATGGTTTCTACCAACACCCCCCAAGGTGGGAGGTGGGGAGAAAGGGGAAGGGGAGAGGCGAGGGGGGGCCCTGGCTGTTGAGTCTGGGAGGTGGGGAGGAAGGGGAAGGGGGGGGGGTCCTGGCTATTGAGTTTGGGGAGTGGGGAGAAAGAGGAACGGGAGAGAGGAGGGGGGTCCTGGCTGTTGAGTCTGGGGTATAGTGGAGGCCACAGGTGAGCCCACTCTGAGGGGGTCTGGGACAGCCACTCACCGGGGGGCCTCGGAGGCCAATCCCACCTGGGGGGCCACTCACTCCTGCCTCTCCCTGGAGGGAGGTAAAGAGAGGTGGGGAGGTCTGTACCAGAAGCCTGAGGGTCCCCACCCAGGGTCAGTGTGCCGCCTCCCAGCAGAGAGGCTCCAGGCGTGGGGTGGTCAGATGCTGCCCCTGAGAAGCCCTGCCCCCAGGCACAGTTTGGGACATCCCAGCCTGGCAGGCTCTGGGAACATGCACGCTTGCTCAGGCCCCAGGGGTTGTCAGTACTCACGGGGGGTCCAGGGAGGCCTTTGCCCTGCAAAACCAAGCATGGGGTCAGAGCCTGCCAGGCACAAGACAGGCTGTGCCTCCCCCTCCCTAAGATGACTCAGGTGGGTCCTGGGGAAAGGGTGTTTCCAGGGATGGGTGTCTGGTCCCAGCCTAGAGACGGCTCCAGGACCCAGTGCAGGCACCAGCCCCTGGAGAGGCTGCAGAGAAGAGGGCCAGGGATGGCCTCTGGGATTCCTGGAATCCCCCCATTTAGGTCAGACTCTAGCTCCTCAAACTCCCACGGAGAGGAAAGGACCATACTCACCCCTAGCCCGGGTGGCCCTGGGGGTCCCAGACTTCCCTGTGGGAGGAAAGCAGGCATCTAGGTTGAGCTGGGCCTCTATTTGCAAACCTGTTCCCCTCCCTCTGAACTGTGACCCCACAACTCCAACTTCCAGGCCAGCAGGGTCCAAGTCCCACTTCACAGAGGGGCAGGGCCTCTGAGCCCTCTCGACATCGAGGGGGTCAGATGTCCCCCTCAATGGGTCCTTTGCTGTCCTGGGATGCTGCTGGAGACAAATGGCACTAGAGTCCCAGCACTCGCCACAAGAACACACAACCTGGGGCAGGTCTGAGATACACAGAAGTGACCCCAGGGGCCTGTCTCCACCAGGAAGCCCTCCCAATAACCCACCCACGCAGCCTGCTGAGTCCTCAGCCCCCACCCACGTCAGCAAGCCCAGAGCCTTGGGCAGCCAGGCCTCGTCTGCCCTCTACGCCTTCTGGGCCCCGGCTGGGCCCTGCTGCCCGAAATCCCTGGTTCCCTGGATGAAGATGCACAGCCGGGCCCTGTGATGAGGCCGGAGGCCCCTCCTGAAAGCCTGGGGATGAGCCCACCCCAGACACCTGCTGGAGTCAGGCCCTGGAGACCAATTCAGCAGGACACCGCAGGCCCGGCAGGAACTTGGCTGCCAGCAGCTACTGTCTCCCTCCTGTTTTGTGCTCAGCATGCGCCTCCCAAGGGCAGGGCTGTGTCCTCGGGTCCCCAGCCCAGCCTTCCTGCCCTCTGTGATGCCTTGTGCCTGGGGCCAGTGGCACCCGTTGGCTGACGGCCACTTCTTATGAGGGCAGAAGAGAGAATGCCGGTTTCGGTTTTGTACTCAGAAGCCATGAAGGGAGAATGGCATCCTTGGGCGAGGGTGCATCCGCTCAGTCAGGGTGAAAAACTCAGCATCCAACGGGCAGGCACAGGGGACTCTGCAGACTGCGTTCCCTGGGGATCCCTGGTGGTGGTTCGCCCAGGGCCCTGGAGGCTGCAGGAACACTCTGAGGAGGAGGGGGGTGCCTGGGGTGGGTCCCAGACCATCCCCGTCCTCCCTGCCATAGTCTGGATGCCAGGATAACCCTGATCGTATGTGGGGTGGGGCAGGAGGCAGGCACTAGGGGCTGGCCACTCGGCACCCTGCCTCCCACCCCTCCATCCCACTGCATGGGCGGGGCCTGGCCAGTCCCAGACATGGCAGCTGTCCTCAGAACTACCAGCTCTTTGGCCTTGTGAATACAGAATGGCCAGAGGTGGCCAGGGACCTCACTTCTGAACTAAAGCCACTAGGTTTGGCGCAGGCACTTACCCGTTCCCCAGGGGCACCCTTGGGTCCAGGGGGTCCATCTCTCCCGGTCAGACCCTGGGGAAAGAGGCAGAGGGCCAGCTTGAGGGGCCACATGGGAAGTACCTGCCACCCCCCAGGCAAAAATGGAACCATGAACCCTTCCCTTGGTGAGTTTGGAGAGGCAGAGAAAACTTGGGCTGGCATCTTCCTCTGTTGGCCCCAACCACTGTCTGCCTGGCATCCCCAGAGGGCCTGGGGGGAGGGGCAGCTAGCGGGAGGCCAGCAACAGAGACACCTGCTGGAGTCAGGCCCTGGAGACCAATTCAGCAGGACACCGCAGGCCCGGCTTTGGTGGCACAAAGCTCCAGTGGTCCCGGGGGCAGGCCTGGGGCCACGATGACGGAGCAAGGCCAGCCTGGGCTCACAGGGGCCAGGCCTGGGGCCACGATGACTGAGCAAGGCCAGCCTGGGCTCACAGGGGCCAGGCCAGCAGTGGGCAGAGGGGCCTGACAATGGGCACTGGCTCCTGGACAAACAGGGCTGGCAGGACTTCCAGCTACACTGTGGGCTGGCTCTGTCCTCTGCCAGATGCTGGTGACGTCTGGGATGAGGGCCAAAGGACCCCCTTTGGGGACTTCTGGAGACTTCTATCAGGACTGGGCTTCCCGCCTGAGCAGGCCCAGCTGGACAATAGCAATTAAGGCCGACTCCTCCAGGGCCCCAGTGAGGGGAGTGGGGCGTGGGGGGAGTGGGGTGTGGGGGGAGTGGGGCGTGGGGAGAGGGGCGGGTGCACTCACGTCCACACCCGGCAGTCCCGGCAGCCCAGCCTCTCCTGGTTTCCCCAGCATTCCTGGGGCCCCCTTTGGTCCCTGTGCAGAAGGAAAGGGCAGAGATGTGAGGGCTAGGTCTGGCCTGGAGCCCGGGCCTTCAGCAAGAAAGCAAAATGCTTTCCACCTCCCTGCGCCCGGCCACACGAGATGGGCCCCTCTCCTCCTGCTGCCCGGCAGACCCCGCCCAGCTGGGTCACATGTGTCCTGCTCGCCCACACCTTGCTGGCCCAGGAAGGGTGCCCGCCCCATCCCTCAGTGGCATCTGTAAGACCTTCTGGTCACCTTGGCCTCCCTGGCTAAGGGCCAGCAGGCATCTCTGTGGGACCCGCAGGGGGCCCAGACAGGGTTCTGAGCTCCAAGACCCTCAATCCCTGGAGCTGAAGAAGTGGGGAGGGCTCTGTGCAGCCTGAGGCCTGGGGGACCTGCAGGACTGTACCAGCTCCAGCCCCGGCCTGCCTGGCACTGGCCCAAAGAAAGCTTCAAAGCCAGGCCCTGCCCAGAACACACTGCGGCTGAGCCCACACGCTCCCCTCCTGCCCCTGGCTCCAGGCCTGCTCCGGGCCCTCTGAGGCCTCCCCTCAGGCAACCCAGGCTCCGACAGGATGAGACAGGACATCAATGACCCCTCTGTTCCATGTCCCCTCTTCTCTCCAGACTGGAAAAAGGCTGCTTTCCTAGCCAGGGACACTTACCGGGGGCCCAGGCAGACCCGGAGGACCAGCTTCTCCCTGTGAGTAAAGATGCCCACATGTGACCCTGAAAATGAGAGGTCCTCCAGAACCCCGCCTCAGGGAAAAGAGCAGCGCTGGCCTTCACATCAGCCCCAGAGGCCCAGCCCAAGAAGACAAAAGGGGACCCTGAGCCCCCGATCCATACCTAGGGGGCATCCACCCATGTATAGGGCAGCACCAGGCAAAGAGGTGACCTAGGCAGACGGGCTCAGCCCTCACAACCACAGCGGGTGTGGGAACCACTTTGCAGGTGTGGGGACACGGCCCCCAGGGGTGAAGGGAACACATGGTGAATCCCCTCCCTCAGTGGCCTGGGTGCTGGGCAGCCTCTTGGTTCTGTCTGCAGCCTCTTCAGTCTCCTGAAGGTTCCCTGGCCCCCACCCTGTTGATGACCACCAGGCCTTTAACTGAGACTTAAAGACCAGGTTTCAAGTGGAAGCTCTGGAGTCCGGGTACCTGGCCCAGGAGGAGCTTATGGAGGCCAGGCCCTGGGCCATGGGGGTTCAGGTCCACACAGCTGCCCTGAGCACAGCCCTGTGGCCAGGGAAGGAGGTCGTGGCCATCGAGGCCAAGCTGGGCAGGGAGGCTGAGGGTGGGTCACAGGGGACTCTTGGTGCAGCCTCCACAGGAACCACACATGCAAGGACAGGCCCTGAGGGAACCCCTGCCCTGGGGGTGGTGGCCGCATGGGGAAGTTCACCCCAGATAGTCCCTCAGAGGGAGGCATAGCTGTCGGGTTGCAGCTGCTGCCTCCTGATGCTTGGGCCACACCAGGCCTGAGACACCTGTGGGGGATATCATCTCTGGGACAGAGTCAGCTCCTGAGCCCCCTCCATGGCTGGCTCCAGCACCCAGCAGCACCAGCCAGACCCCCGGCCCCTATCCACCTGAGGGTTGTGGCCCCCCTCCCCCTGCCTCCATCTACTCCTCCCCACCTCAGCCCAGGGGCCAGAACCCAGAACCCAGGGGCACAGGCCCCTCAGGGACTCAGAGACACACACCTCAGTGCCGGCTTTCTGGGTGGAGGACCACCACGTGACACCCTCCACCCCCACCCACCCCCAATCCCTGCAGGGCTGCCCCCATCCCATGAAGGTACTGGCTGCCTCCTGATGTCACCCTGGCTCTGGGAGGTGGGGCTTGGTCTTCTCTCCATCAGGCCGGGGAGCCCATGGAGGCAGGGGCCAGAGCCAGAACCCCAGAGCGCTGGGGGCCCTCAGCACCCCCAAACTCACATCGATGCCATCCTGGCCGGGCTTTCCGGGTGGCCCTTGGGGGCCGGGGGGGCCTGGAAGTCCCACTTTCTGAAACGGAGAAAAGTCATCAGGGAGCAGGCTTCCTTCCGCGCAGGTGCCCCGGTGGGCCCGACCCGGCGGCTCCCGGGGCCGCGACGACCCCGGCTTTCCTCGGTGAGCCCCAAAGCCTCGGGCGGAGCCAGGTGCCCCGCGCAGTGTGTCCCCCGCCTCCCTCGGGCCGCGGGAACAAAGGGCTCCTTGTGCTCCGAGCGGAGGCGGTGGCGCCGGCAGACCCGGGCCAGCGAGGACCCAACGGTGCTCTCCCGAGGCGACCTGGGGCTCAACCCGACGCCGGGGACTCCGCGCCCCGACGGAGACACGGGCTGGGGGCGTGGAGGCTGCGCCAGGTATTCCGGGGTGGCGGGTTCGGGGCTGGGACCGTCCCGGGACCGCACGGCTCGACGTCCAGCCTCAGAGTCCCGAGCCCCCGCTCACCTGTGCCCCAGCGGCTGCCAGGAGCTGCGTGAGCAGGAGCAGGAGCGGGGGCAGGAGCCGGGGCAAGAGCGGGGCGAGCGTGGGCGCCCGGGCCATGGCTGCGCGATGTCTGAGGGGCGGCGGCGGCGTCGGGGCTGGCAGAGTGTGGCGAGCGGGAGGTGGATGGGCGGGAGGTGGGCGGCCCCTTCCCCTTCCCCGCCCCCGCCTGCACAAGCCCCCCATTCAGCCGGGCCCACCTGGGCGGGTGGGGGCTTGCCCCAGCGCCGCTGCCCAGCCCGCCAGGGAGAAAAAGAGACTCTGGCTGCGCGCTCCCTCCAGCCGCGGGTTAAAATTATCCCGGGCCTGGCGCGCCGCACACTCGTGGCTTTGAGCGGGAGAGAAAGACGCTCTCTTTTCCCCTCGCGCCCCAACCAGGGTGTGTGTGCGTGGGGGTGGGGGCCGCGCTGAAGGGCTCCCTTCAGGAAGTGGGGGAGGAGGCGAGTTTCCGAAGCCGCAGACCCTCCCTGGCGCTGGCGCGGCCCCAGGTCCAGGAAGACCCGGGGAGGGTGAGTCCCGGTCCTGGAGCAGTTCGTGCCCAGCGCAGCCCCGGTTCCTGCTCCGGCCGCCGGTCTAGGGCTGCCTGCGGGGCCGGGGGCGGCCCCACCGTGGACCTGGACGGCCGGGTGCTCAGTCCACGTCAGCTGCAACTGGCTAAGGCCACTCTCGCCCCAGACTCAGTCCCTGGAGAGAGCAGAGCGACGACCCTGGCAGAGGGGAAGGGCACCTCCTCCCCGGGGTCCTGGGCCTAAAGGAAAGGTGCTGGCCGTTTCCATTTCCCACGAGCTCAGGGGTCACCAGACCAGGCCAGCTCTGCCTCCGGCCGCCCTACAGCGGACTCAAATGTCCAAGCTGTGTCCAGGCTCCAGGAAGGCGTGGCGTGGCAGCCCCTCCCCCAGGAGTCTTTATGATTCCAAGAAAGGTTTCCTTTTGCAGGTGGGAACGCAGGACTGTTTCGATGCTGAGTTAGCAAAGGGCTGGAGGGGGCGAGAGGGGAGTGGGACAAAACTGGGTGCTGTCAGCCTGGTCACAGAGGGAGGCAGCGCTACCAAAAATCAAACCCTCAGCCGCGCCCAGTGGTGCTCACCCGCAGTCCCAGCTACTCCAGAGGCTGAGTCAAGAGGATTGCTTGGGCCCTAAGGTTGAGGCTGCAGTGAACCAAGATGGTGCCTGCAGTCCTGCCTGGGCAAGAGAGACCCTGTCTCAAAATAATAGTGTCAGCCGGGCGCGGTGGCTCACACCTGTAATCCAGTACTTTGGTAGGCCAAGGCGGGTGGATCACGAGTTCAGGAGATGGAGACCATCCTGGTCAACACGGTGAAACCCTGTCTCTACTAAAATACAAAAAATTAGCCAGGTGTGGTGGCACGCGCCTGTAATCCCAGCTACTCTGGAGGCTGAGGCAGGGGAATCGTTTCAACCCAGGAGGCTGAGGTTGCAGTGAGCCGAGATCGCACCACTGCACTCCAGCCTGGGTGACAGAGCAAGACTCCGTCTCAAAAAAAAAAAATAATAATAATAATAAAGTGTCGCTCTAATCTCTCCCGAGGTGAAGTGAGTAGAGGGAGATTCTTCCTTCACTGCTGGGTGAAATGGGTGGCTGGGAGGGGCGTGTGAATTCCATCTGGCGAGGTGGGAGGAGCTGAAAAAGCCCACCTGAGGAGACCAAGTCACCCTAGGACAGATGTTCCTAACAGAGAACTATTGACAAGGGAGAGGGGTGGGTGGAGCAGGTTGGCCCAGACAGCAATGGGGGGCGGGGCTTAGGGGCTCCTAGCAGCAGCCCCACGCAAGCCCAGGGTCTGGGGGACAGGATGAGCCTCCCTAGCAGTTCCACCTGGCAAGATGACCCTGTGGCTGGCCCCTCCTCAGTATGTCTCCCCGGCCCTGGCCCCGGCCCCTCAGTGCCTCTCCTCTGTCCATCCCCACAATGCCCAGCATGCGGGCAGCAAGGACTGCTATGTGAGCCAAATCAGACAACACACAGCTAGCTTTTACGTCAGGCCAGGAGAGCCACCTCAAGCCTGGAACACCTGCTTGGTGTCCCCCTGCACCACCTGCAAGCCCCTCAAAACACCACCCCCAGCTCCAGGCAGATCCTAGGCAAAGGTGGGCGCTGTCAGAGCTCAGCCTCCCTGGGCTCACCTCCGAGTGGGGCAGAGCCACCTGCTGCCCGCCTGTTGTGGGCCATCACTCTCCCTGAAGCCCAGGTTGGCCAGCACTGCCTGCTGTCCCCAGGAACCCACTGCCAGGCATCCGCTCCCCAGGGCTGCTCCAACAGGCTCCTCATTGCAGGCACCCTTCTCCACCCACTCCAGACGCACAGCAGCCTGGACAGGGGATGCTGGATCAGCCGGGCACTGCCCCAGTGACTGCATTTCTAGCCCTAAGTCCAGCTCACTGCCTCAGTTTCCCTCTGTGGCAGAAATCCCCTCACTGAGCCACACTGCAGTTGAGGCAACAGGGGTCCCACAGCTTCCCCACCCAGTGCTAGGGGATTATTGAACCTGGGGCGTCTCCCTCCCAGTGACTTCTGGCTTGTGTATCTGGTGCCACCAGATGGGAGCTGGGCACTTTCCCTAAAGTGGTGCCAGGGTCCACAGCTTTAACCCTCCCACCCCGGGGTGCCCAGGGTCCTCCCTGTCCTCCACTGAGCAAAGGCAAATATCCGGCCCTTGGGGGAGCCCTGAGCCCTCCTCTGAGGCCCCACAAAAGCCCCTTACCGCGCTGACATAGAAATGTAGTGAACTGAGAAGGGTGGGGGTCCTGGCCCAGGGCAACAAGGCCAGACTGCAGGGAGGGGCTGCCCTGGGGCGCAGCCGGCTCCACCAGACCTGAGGGAGCCAGGGAGCCCAACTGAGGGTGCTGCCAAGGCTGCCCGAGGCACAGCACTGCACCCAGACCACAGCAGGCAGAAAGGCCTGGTCTAGACCCTGCCATGCCCAGCCACTGCCCCTAGCCCACCTCAGGGGAGTCCCCACTCATCTTGAACAGGTGGCAAAGGCCCGCTGAGGGACCATGGTCCCACCTTCAGCAGCTCTGAGAGGCTGCAGGCTGCGCGCCTGTGCATGCCCGGGCACCGTGTGGGGAGGCTGTGCCGCCGCTGTGCCCCTACGAGCACTGCTGGAGCCATGAGATGGCAGCTGGGCCAGGCCACTGAAGCCTGGACGGACACTGGCTGTGACACCAGCCCTGCCAGCCACCCACTGGGACCCTGGTGCATACCAAAGACTCAAAGTCAAACGAGTTTATTCAGAAAAGGCCTTGCTTGGCACCAGACTAAGAAAAGCAGCCCCGCCCCACCCCACCCCAAAAGGGTCAATTTACAAAGACCGGGGTGCAGGGGAGAGCTGGGTGGGGAAGACATAGCCAGGCCAGGCAGCTTCTGCAGGCCTTGGCCTTCCCTGAGGGTGGTCACCACAGGGGGACAGTGCTGCAGCGGCCACCACAGGAGGACCACACCGCGGGTTGCTCTCAAGGCCCTGATCCCTGCAGCAGAGCTGCGAGGCCACACCGCCGATGGGATGGACATTCCTTTCCTTAAGGCTTCCCGGATTTGGGGGAAGGCCCCACCTCTGCATCCTGCACCTCCGCTGCCTCAGCCGGCTCGTCCACTGCAGGGCCTGCGGAGCTGGGGGCCAGGCCCTCTGATGGGTTCCCGGGGGCACCTTCTTTGGGCCCCGTTGTGCCTTCTGTGTAATCAACCCCGTTCTCACTGTGTCCAGCCTCGGGGCACCCCAATGGGGCAGGGGACCTGGCAGGGGCCAAGGTCTGGGCGCTACCACTGGCCACGGCAGCACTATCCCCAGCACCTTCATCTACCTTCCTCCGCTTCCTCACCTTGTCAGCCACCCTGGCTTCCAGGGGTTGCGGACAGGGCTGCATGGCCTCCCCGGGGTCCTGGCCGCCCACTTCCTGGGTCCCCGTCCTGAGGCTGCCCTGGCTGAGGGCACACCCCTCCAAGTTCAGAGCGATCTTCTCCACCTCCGAGGCACTGTGTGTGCCTGGCTCTGCGGGGGGCTGCTCCCGCCGGCTCTGCTCCAGCTTCCTCTTCTTGCTCTCTTTGGGGCTGGGGGGTTCTGGCCCATCTTCCCCGTGGCCCTCTGCCTCATCCGCCTGGCTCCTCTCCAGGGGTCCCGCATCCTGGGGTTCCACGCTCAGTGGCTGGGGCCCCTCATCCACCCTGTCCCCACCCTTGCTGTGCCCCAACCCACAGGTCCGACCCTGGATGCTGGCCTCGTGGACAGGGTCCCTGGGGTTTCCTTCTTCCTCCGCCTTCCTGGGGCCCTCGAGCAGATGGGGCAGGCAGCGAGGCTTGAACCTCTGCAGCTTGTCTCGGGGTCCCCAGACAAACTTGCTGCGGGGCCGGAAGTGCTCCCAGGCGAAGTGCACCAGCTCCCGGCGCTGGTTTCGGCAGCGCACGGCGAACATGAAGTAGTCCAGGGCGCTCTGCCGTACGCCTGGCAGCTCCCGCCGCACCAGTGTCTCCTCCAGGAAGAAGCGGGCCAGCGGCGCCTGGTAGTGCTCGAGGCCCAGCTCACCCAGAGACTTGAGGATGCGCGTGATGCGGAGGTTGTTGTGGTTGTGCCTGCGGGAGGTCCGGGGCAGCAGAGGTCAATAGCCGGGGCCCTCCCACCCAGCTGCACGGGGGTCTCCACACCACGGCCCACCATCCAGTCTCTCTCCCCATTTGCCTCCTTGGGCCCAGGGAAGGACTCACACCATCCCCGTGAAAATGGCCTGTGGGCCCTGGATATATGGGGGTCAGGGGGGATACTGACACATCACCGAGAGGGTGGCTGTCCCCGAGGTCCCCTGGTGGGGAGGAGCTGGCTAGACAAGGGCCACAGGGGGCCCCTCCAGGGCACAGGGGCCTCGATCCCCCATGAGAGCGGCTGTACCGCCTGCAGATTCTCGATCACCCCCCCTCGCTTCTCTGTGTGGGCTGCCACCCCCCGGTGCAGAACAGCCTTCTCTACCTTCCCACCAGCCCTGTCATGGAGGGACTGCCCAACCCTCCAGGCAGCAAGGAGGGCTCAGAGCCTTAGTCCTGAGAGGCCGTGGAGCTCTTCCTCCACAGCAGGAGGGCGTGGCCCTGTTCTGTGGGGGTGGGGGGTGGGGGGCAGGAGCAGCTGGGCCTCACCAGTTCAGGTTCTGGGGGGGTAGGGTGGGGCGGGGGAAGGAGCAGCCGGGCCTCACCGGTTCAGGTTCTGGGGGGTTGGGGGGGAAGGAGCAGCCGGGCCTCACCAGTTCAGGTTCTGGAAGCGCTTCTGGTAGTTCTGTGCTCGGCCCACCATGCCTGTGCCTCGGTCCTCCAGCCGGATCCCATAGAAGCCCAGCATGAGCTCGTAGGCCCGGACAAGCCGCTCCTGGATCTCCCTGGAGCTTTTGAACACCTGGAAAAGCCCCCCCGGGAGAGCTCAGGTACCATCCCCGGAGCCTCCGTTCCCCAGGAGCGTGGGGGCCACGCACACGCTGGGCCTTGGGTCTCAATTCATTCAGAAGCCTGGACTCAGACTTTTAGTTTTTATTTATTTTGCTTTATTTATTTTCTGAGACAGAGTTTCACTCTGCTGCCCAGGCTGGACTGCAGTGGCATGATCTCAGCTCACTGCAACCTCTGCCTCCTGGGTTCAAGCGATTCTTGTGCCTCAGCCTCCCGAGTAGCTGGGATTACAGGCTCACGCCACCACGCCCAGCTAATTTTTTTGTATTTTAGTAGAGACAAGGTTTCACCATGTTGGGTAGGCTGGTCTCAAAGTCCTGACCTCAGGTGATCTGTCCACCTCAGCCTCCCAAAGTGCTGGGATTACAGGCGGGAGCCCCAGCGCCCAGCCTGGACTCAGACTTTTAGGGTAAAGTGACAAGATACACAGTCATGCCTTCATCTCTCCTCTGAGCTGCCCTGAGCTCTCTCCAGGGCCCCGGGCTGCTGCCCTTGCCCCAGAGGAAGTCACCGGCCATGGGAAAGCACCAGGAGGGGCCCCTCAGCTCTCTAAGTCCCTGCATCCCTTAGGGACAGCTTCCAGACTTGGGTGACCCCACTCCAGCCCAATCCAGCAGGGAGAAAGGTAGGTCCCGCTGCTCAGGTCTCTCAGGGGCTCAGCCCCAGACTCCCACTTGGGGACAAACGGCCTCAGAAAGTTGAGTTTCTCTAGATGCCTGGAGGGACGAAGACCATTCTGGAGGGAAGGTCATCATAATGGAGGCTCTTTTGGTCCTTCTGCCTTCTGAGGGGCCCCTGAGGGGGCATCAAACGCCTGCTGTCAGATGTGACCCCGTCTCTGCAGATACGTGGCTTGCCCTGGCCTCGGCATCCCCCCTCCAGCCACACGAAGGCCTAGAGCTCACCTCGATCTCCCTGAGTGTGAGGGGCTTGGCGTGCCAGTTCACTCCCGGTTCTCGCAGGGGAAACAGCCTGTGGGAGAAGAGGTGCCCGGGCAGAGGGTTCAGGAGAGCCGCTTCCAGCCTTCCGGCACGCACTCACTGGTTTCCCGTCCTCTCTGGGCTCTCAGGCTCAACTCTAGGAGGGACTGGGCGGGCGGAGGAGCGAGGGTGGGAGAGTGCAGGCGAGCGTGCGAGGGCCCAGGACGGAGGTGTGTGAGGCCTGCCGGGAAGTGACTCAAACAGCAAGGGCCCTGCAGCCGGGCAGACTAGGTCCTTCCTTTCTACTCCTTACTCTTCCTTCTCATGTTGTCAACCGTGACACATCACACACCAGCAGAGGCTCCTTTTGAGTGCCCGGAGAGCTGTCCCCAAAGCAGAGCATGCTGTGTTTCCAGGGCCACGTTGTGAGTCTTCGAGATGCGTGCCATGAGTCTCACCCCAGCACTATACCAGGACCCGGGCCCAGCCGAGTCGGATGCAGGGGCCACCCCTCGAGGCTCAGAGGCCTCCTGGCGCCAAGGCTGCCCCTCTGGGAGGCAGGGACCCCACTCTGATGATCCAGGGAACCTGTGTGCAGCCCCTCCGGCCTCCCTGGTAATTGCCAAGAGCCCACAGATTGGGAAGCCAGAGCCTTCCATCAGCGGCCCCTGCACGCCCAGTGATGTCCACCCAGGTCATGGGGACACCACTTCCAGGAAGGACAGAGGGTGCTCAGTCCACACCAGGCAGCAGCGTGGGGAGGGCTCCTGCCTGGGAGGGCCCCTCCTGCTGCGGCCTTGCCCACTCCCATGATTCCCCCCCTCCCCTGACTCACCACTGGATGTAGGAGTGATTGTCCTCAAGGAGATCATAGTTGTCCTTCCAGTTCTGAAGAATGTCCTCAATGAAACAGCCTGAGAGCCCCATGGGGACAAGTCAGCTGTGGAAGCCACCCTGCCAGCCTCAGGAGGATGGGGTGTGGGTGGGGGGATGGGGAGGGAGTGCTGCCAGCAGCTTCCCCAAGCTAACTATTTTCACCCCCGTCTCCAGAGGCTCTTCAGGTCCGAGGCTCAGCAGCGCCGCCCACCCCTCCCCCTCCGATGCACAGCCCTTGCCCCGCTGGACCCGTGAACTGACCCCTCACTGCTGACTGGCAGCAAACCCAAGTGAGAACGCGAAAGGCCCTCTGGGGAAACCACTGGTCTCGACCAGGACTTGTCTGTGCAGGAGAGGGCCCCGGTGCCTCCCACAAAAGTGTGGCCTGTCAGCCACAGAAATCTGTCCTCAAAGCCCCCAGCTGAACCTAGCCCCATGGTGCGGCGGGCACCGTCTCCCGAGTTGGGGGCTTGATGGTCACCCCGTGATGCGGCCGGCACTATCTCCTGAGATTCGGGCCTGACGGTCACCCCGTGACGCGGCTGGCACCATCTCCTGAGATTCGGGCCCGATGGTCACCCCGTGACGCGGCGGGCACCATCTCCCGAGATTCGGGCCTGATGGTCACCCTGTGACGCGGCGGGCACCATCTCCCGAGATTCGGGCCTGACGGTCACCCCGTGACGCGGCCGGCACCATCTCCCGAGATTCGGGCCTGACAGTCCCCTATGCAGCCACCTAGTCTCTCTGTCTCACGCTGCAGTGTGAAAACAGCCCTGGCAATGCATAACCAGGTGTGGGTATGTGCCTGTGAAACTTTATTAACACTGAAATTTTAATTTCCTATAATTTTCAAGTATTAGAATACTGTTCTACTTTAATTTTTTCTCACCACTTAAAAATACAAAAACCATCCTTGGCTGGGAGCAGTGGCTCACGCCTGTAATCCCAGAGCTTTGGGAGGCGAGATGGGCGGATCACAAGGTCAAGAGATCAAGACCATCCTGGCCAACATGGTCTCTACTAAAAGCCTGCCTCTACTAAAAACACAAAAAATTAGCTGGGCATGTGGCACGCATCTGTAGTCCCAGCTACTCAGGAGACTGAGGCAGGAGAATTGCTTGAACCCGGGAGGGAGAGGCTGCAGTGAGCCGAGATCGCATCACTGCACTCCATCCTGGCAACAGAGCGAGGCTCCATCTCAAAAAAAATAAAAATCCTTAGCTCCTTGGTTTACATGTGGTTTTCATGAGGTTGAGTTCAGTGGTTTCAAGAGAGACCGCATGGCCTGAGAAGCTGCAAATATTCAGTCTCTGGCCCTTTACAGTTACCCATCCCAACCCGAGGACCACCGCAGAGGCCCCATCCTGACCCGAGCACCACCGCAGAGGCCCCATCTCAACCTGAACACCACCGCAGAGGCCCCATCCCGACCCGAGCACCACCTCAGAGACCCCATCCCGACCCGAGCACCACCGCAGAGACCCCATCCCGACCCGAGCACCACCGCAGAGGCCTGAGGCTGGGGGTCTTGGAGGCCCTCTGGTCGCCTCCAGGGGGGACTGTGGGGCTACTTGAAAGAATCGCCGGGTGCATCCCAAAGTCGGCCCCAGTGGACCACCCTGGCCAGGCAAGTGCCGGCTGCCAGTGGGTGGGAGGCACCTACCATTGGGCAGGAAGTGGATCTCATTTCTGTAGAAACTCAGGTTGGGCGTGTCCCCATTGCAGTCTCGTTCCACCAGATCCTGAAGAGCCAGAGAAAGGGGACAGCAGAGACCCATCAGACACAAGCCACCCTGGGGCCCTCTGTGCTGTCTGAGGAGGAGCAGCTGCAAATCCAGGCCTGACCCAAGACCCCAGGAGCCTGCCTGGCTCCTCACTCTGCAGGCGGGGGCCACCTGGAGGACAACAAGTGGTCCCTTCAAGCCCCAGGGACCTCCTTTCCCCATCTTGCCAGGCAGGCCAGGCCCCGAAGGTCCCCTCCTCAACACCCTGAAGGCAGAACAGGGGTTTCTGTGAGATTCAGGGGTGTGGAGCGCAATGGGTGAGGACAACCACCACCCAGAGGAGACAGCGCTGGCATGGGGGTAGGGATGGCGGGTGGATGGCATCACAGATGCCACATGTGTGCCTCACGAGGCTGGCGCTGCGGCCACGTCTGCAAGGAAAGGATGTGCTGAGTCTCAGAAAGGTAGGGGGATGCCCCTGGTCTCCCATGAGAGGGGAAGGGTACGGCTGTGTGTACGGCCCCCACTCCAGGCTGTTGCCCCAGATGGGGACTCGCCCAGAACTGTGGGCTGGTGAAAGCCAGGCCAGCCTTCCACTAGAACCTGGGACATTCTGCCTGAGAAGAGCAGCCGGTGGAAGGGTACTGTCCCGGGGCAGGGGCAGGTACCTACCGGGTAGTTGTGCCGGTATCTGCACATGTCCCGCATGGCTCGCCAGTTTCGGGACCCTGTCATCCTGGACTGGGAAGGGAAGAGATGGGATTAGGACCCCCATGGGAGACCCCTGAGTGAGTCTCCACTGTGGTGAGGGCTGCAGAGGCCTGGGCCAGCTGCCAAGGAGCTGTCTTTAAAGGGTGCAGGTATCATGGCTCTGCCCTCTCATTCTCCCACCCTGGCTCTTTTTCGGGGCTCCCAGTAGGGGCAGATTTGGGCCTTAGTAAAGCACTCTAATACCCCCCACAGAAGCAGAAGGGGCTGCAGTGGCCGGGTGGGGCCTGCTCCTTCTCTATGCCTCTAGGGACTCCTGCCTTCCACCTTGGGGTGGCCCCTGGTTGACATGCCCCTCCCCTGGGGTGTGGCCCTAATCTTCTCCTCCTCCTAGGCCTGCTGGCTACCCCCACCCTGGCTTTAGCCTGTTTTGTGCCCTTGGGGACTCCCCCTGCTCTGTGCTCTAGTCACCAGGCTGTGCTCCTTTGGGCAGTGGCCTCACCACCCAAAGCCCCAGGAGGGCACCCAGGTGCTTCTGGCAGGGTCTAATGAATGAATGCCCTTCCCTGCCAACCCCATGCCTCACTGGCCATGGTGAGGTTGGACCCTGAGTCTCCAACCTCCAGCCCTGTCTGGGATGGCTTCTCAGCACGGTGTCAGGTTCCCGTGATGCCCCAAGCCCTTTAGCCCCCCACCTCTGTGGTCAAGCATCAGGAGGCTGAGCAGAGGGCCAGAGGGAACTGGTGATGAGGTGATGAGGATGCTGGGACACGGCCCTGACCTCGTGATGGGGGTGGGGGCCTGGAGCTGAGCCCTGCTCAGCCGGGTAGGGCAGGAATGGGCGTGCCTGTTCAAGGCAACACCTGGGACCCAGAACCCTCAGGGAGCACTAGAAGGGGGGTCGGGAGGCCTGATTGGCCACTGTGTCCCCTGGCTCCCCGCTGGGCTCCAGCTGGGGCCTGGTGTTGCCTCTCTGCTTGATTTCTTTCTTCACCCCGCCCCCACCTCGAGATAGAGCTTCATGCAATCATCACTTACTGCAACCTCTGCCTCCCAGGTTTAAGTCATTCACCTGCTTCAGCCTCTAGAGTAGCTGAGATCACAGGTGCTCACGCCTAGCTAACTTTGTATTTTTAGTAGAGAGAGGGTTTCACCCTGTTGGCCAGGCCAATCTCGGATGCCCGACTTCTGAAAGTGCTGAGATTACCGGCCTGCGACACCGCCACCAGCCTCTCTGCCTGTTCTAAACAAGGCCTGATGGTGTGGTTCTCTCGCCCGGCCCTGCCTTGGGTTTCTACTTCTCCCTCCTGGAGCCAGCGGGAGCCTCCCTGGGTCAGTCCTGGAGGTTGGGTCCTGACGGGCCGCGCAGTCAGCCCACAGGTGCATACACGACACTGCCCAGGACAACAGCCGCACCAGGGTCCAGCGCAGGACGCTGGGGAAGCCGGAGGAGTCCAAAGGGGAAGGGGAGGGACAGAAGCCACAGCAGGAGGCAGAAGGGAAGAGGTCAGGGGTCACAGGCGCCTGGCAGGATGGTCAGGGCCTACGAGCACTGCTTCAGGAGAGAGGCCGGAGGAACTCCCGCCGGGCCAGCCGGTCAGAGCCCACCTACGGGTCACAACGTCCTGGGAGACGGAGCCAGACCTCTCCCCCTGCCCAGCCTGCCTCGTCGCTGCTCTCCCAGCAGGCCCCAGCCCCTCGGCGCAGGGCCCTCTCGCATGCCCAGGCGCAAACTCAAACGGTGCTGGGTGCTCCGGGGAGGACCCACGCGGAGCCTACGGCTCAGAGTTCCAGACACTTCCCGGCCTTCCACAACCCGGACAGCTCAGCTCCCAAATAAATCCCGGCTCCCCGACCCGGGGCCCGCCCGACTGCGAGAGCGCGCGGTTCCCAGCGCGGCGCACTGAGCCGCTGGCAACAAAAGTAACCCCGGCGACGACAGGCGCCCGGCGGTAACAAAGTAGCCAGCGGAGGCCCGGCCAGCCCGCCCCGGGCTCTGGCAGGTGCAGAGGCGAAGCTCCAGGCCAGACCGGCCCCAGGCCCAGCCCCAGGCCGCAGGTGGGGGCTGTGGGGCCTCCGCAGGGCCGCCGGGACGCGGGTCTCCCCTCCACGCAGCCGGGTGGGGGCAGCCGGGGACCCCAGGCCTCTTCCGCGCCGTGGGGCCGCACCTGGAGCGCGCCGAGCCGCGCCGCCCGCGGCTCCTCCGCGTCCTCGTCCTCGTCCCCCGCGTCCGCGTCCCCCGCGCCGGCGGCCTCGCCGTCCTCGTCGTCCTCATCCTCCGCGTCCTCCGCGTCCTCCTCCCAGGTGGAGTCGCGGTCAGGGTCGTCCATGCTCGGCGGCGGCGGCGGGGCTCGCGCTGGAGGCGGAAGCGAAACCGAAAGCGGAGGAAGCGCGGGGGGCGGGGCGGGTGGGGGGAGGGCCCAGGCCCCGCCCGCATCCGCGCGCAACGCTCCTCCTTCCCGGGACACCCGCCCCGGGCCCCGCGCCCCGCGCCCCTCCCCCGAGAATCCCCAACGTCCGCCCGGGAGGAAGCCCCTCGCCAAACGCCCACCCCCACCCCAGGATGCCCACCCAGGAGGATTCGCCCCACCCAGTCTTGCAAGGATACCCACCCTAGGAGATATTCCCGAAGATGTCCCCAAAGGCTGCCCGCTCCCCAGAGGACGACCCGGGGTACCTCGGAAGGATGTCTTCCTCTCTCCCCGCAGAATGCCTACCCCGCAGAGAATCTCCACTTCCAAGAATATTTCTGTCCCTCAAGAGAAATCGCCCACAAAGGATGTCCCCAGCCGAAGAATGTCCCCTGGAGGATAACCCCTGGAGGGACCATGTGTCCACATGGGCCTGTCTCCCTAGGCTGGGTGTGTGGGGGTCCCTGTCCCTCTGCCAGCTGCGGCTGGGGGCCACAGTCCGCTCCTGGAAGCTACTGGCAGACCCCTGTCCCTCCACATGGCCATTTTCTTTTCGAGGCCACCAGGGGAGTCTTTCTCTCCAGGGTGCCGAGTCTTATATAAGGCAAATGACATAGGCAAGCCGTGACTTCCTTCTCCTTTACCATCTTCTCTCAGTTGTAAGAAGGCTCTTAGGGGGAGGACCACACCTCACCTGGACTGCCAGGAGGTCACCCCAGGGACTGTTCAACACAGGGGACACCAGATTGGTGCCTCCTTTGGGCCCTCTCCATAAGCATTGCAGATCTGGGGCGACACAGTCACCTTCAGCTGCAGTTTCCAGTACCGTGGGTCCCTTGCTCAGCCACCTTTGACATCTGCTGGCAGATAATGGCAAAGTTGGGGACCTTTTGAAATAAAAATCAGGAGTGGCCACCCCAGATAAAATTCTTCTGTAACTACTCTACCACTTCATTTCAAAAACCTTAGGTAAAACTAAATCTGGATTTTGGAATTGGCCATGAGGATAGCTTCTGGCAGAGTTGTCCCTGGAATGATGGGGGTGGAAAGGTGGAGCGGGCCCTGCCCAGCACCCAGAGGACACTGCTATCTCCTAGCCCTGCAGGCCTGCTGGCAGGCGTCAGGCTGCCTGGGCCTGGGAACGGGTGACAATCCTTGTACTGTGTGCCAGGGACAGCTGTAAACAGAAGTCTTCCACTCCTGGCCATGAGTACAGGTTAAGGACTCTCTGGGTGCTGGGTGCTAACTTTGCTGACCTGTTGGCCGTTATTAGCAGGTGCAGTCTCACCTGGCTGGAGCCTGTGTACACGCATCTCACTTTCTAAAGGGACAGTAGTGATTCCTGAAGTTTTGGGGCTCTGGAGATTTCTGCAAATCAGCTTACTGCAGTGGCCAGAGTAGGTTTCCCATGGAGCCTGAGTGAGCTGCCTGACCTTCTTGTTAGATGATTTACAGCTGGGATCTGGTTACAGTATCAGGATAGATTGGGGGCACTGATGGGGGCACCGATGGGTGCTGGGTGGTTGGATAGGGCTTGGGTGATCTGAGACCGGGGTGGGCAGGCTGCCCCTTCACTGCCCCCCAGAAGACAGAAAGACAAGCCTACTGGGTGTGGATGACGTTGTTCCAAGGGGCAGTGTTCCCACTGCCCCTATTGTCAGCAGGACTGTAGAACCACCTCTCTAAAGAGCATCAGAGACATTGCCCAACTTCCGCTTTACAAATCTCACCTCACCAAATTGCTTCTTTACTTTTGTGTAGTGTGTGTGCACGCGCACGTGCAGAGCTTACAGGGGGGCGCACTGATCCAGGAAGTGCCGGTGCTGCTCCAGGGACTGTGCGACAGAACTGCTTCCTCAGAGCAGCCTCTGCAGTCCAGTGCCGCCTTTGTGGCTTAGCATTCCAGCCGGGGTTGCTGTCGAGGCTGGGCAAAGGGGCTCTTTCTCTGTCACTCACACACACACACACGCACACACACACACAGCTCCCAGGCACCCAGGAAGGCCAGTGGCCTCTGCACACGCAGTCAGTGATGTACCCGGAGCAGGTGCCACTCACGGCTAAGGAGCCCAGCGGAATTTTGCTTGGCTGGGGCTTGGATTACAGCCTTCACATCTTCAGGCAAGACCAGCAGCAGCCATGTGATTTGACCCAGCCATGCCCTGTCCTCAATCAGCCAGCCAGGCAGGGAGCCTCGCTGCCACTGCCTGCCACTCAGTATTTCTTTGCTGTTATTTGGGGAGCAGTGGAGTCCGGTCTCCTTTCCCAGTTACCCCTGGGTCACCCTAGGCGGGTCAGGCAGGGGAGTTCAGATCACAGCCACTTTCAGCGTTTACTGAGCCCCCACCTGCAGCTAGCAGTCTCTGTGGCAGGGAGGTGTTCTCAGGCCCTGGGTGTCCTAGGCACAGAGTGCGGCTGAGGCTTCCGGGCTCAGCATCAGCAGTGGCTTCTGAGCCATTCAGATCCACTGTACAGTGTCTCTCCTCTACAGCAGCAGGCGCCTGTGCGTCCGTGTGTGGGCTGGCCTCACGCCAGCTCTGTTTGCCTTTTCAGATTCAGGTTCAGTCTGCACCTTCTACCTGGCATGGTGGGGTACGCGTGACATAACACCTCCAGGTTACAGACAGGAGCCCCAGGACAAGGAGGGGGCACGCACAGTGCTGACCAAGACTTGAGGCCACATTGCTCTCACACTGACACTTGGGAATTTTACGTGGCCATCCCACCTGCCAGCAGAGTGTGAACTGGGCCTCCCCACAGGGAAGCCAGGAAGTTCACATGAGCCCATCAGGGCTGCATGGCACCTGACTTCAACCCAGCCAGCCTCTTGTCTAGAAGGGGAGGCCCGGGGCGGGGGTTGCTGCCTGTCTGCCCGGTGCGCCCACTCTGTGGGCTCTCCCTTTCTCCTGGAAGTGCAGCAAAATGTACGATCAAGATGAGGCAGGTTTATGAATTCAGCTTTCCCAGCACATTCTGAGGTCAGCTGAGGTGCGGTTCGGACAGAGGTTTAAAACAGTGAGCCTGGGTAGAGAGCAGGGACTCCTTCTGGCCATCGAGTGCCAACCCAATCGTATTTGCCCCCCTTTATTTCCCCTACTGCTTCTGGACTGCTTCGGGGCCAGGCTGCTCTCCTGACCGAGACTCCAGGGCAGGACCTATCACAAAGCACTGACTGAGGCTGACCCCGCAGAAGTAATGGCATGGGCAAGGGGGCACCACTGGGCGGTGAAGGGAGACCCCACCCTCCGCTGGCTGCAGGGCTGAGTGTTTGGGGTGTGAGTGGAGGAATGCCAGGCGGGCTGTCCTTCGGACTGTGAACGTGGGGCCCTCCCGGTGCCCGCTCTGCACGGCAGGCTGTCACTGCAGGGCTGTAGATTTGTCCCGGCTCTATAGAAGGGACACACAGGGCCCCCCCAGGCAGCTGTTCTACCATTGGGGTGCAGCTCGGGCAGGCTGTGGGCCAGCAGCTTCCTGGGACTGTTCTGCCCGGAAGTGACAGTGGGTTTGGTGCAGACCGGGTCCCACGCTGGGTGAGCGCATCACACAGGGTTCCTGGCTCTGCCCTTTTCGTGGGTGCCTTGTGATCTGCGTCATGGTGAGGACTCCAGGGACCGATGGCCAGCAACGTTCCCAGGTGGTGGAGGTGGCTCCATTGGCAGAGAAGCACCAGCAAGCTGAAGACACTGGGGTGCGACGACTGGCCGGGACGGAGCTGGTCTTGTCCGCTCACAGAACACTGGACTTCACTGTGACCAACCAGCAGTTTCACCTTCCAGCAGCAGCAGCAGCAGCGTTCAGCAAGGAGAAGCCGGCTGGTGTCTGCCTGACCTCCGAAGGCCCACACTGTTTTGCCCTGCTAACATTTTGTATTTGAAGTGCTTGTCACAGTCCACAAAATAACCACTCAGAAGGTTACCATTTTGTTTATACATTGTATCAAGTGAATGTTAACAAGTCAAGTGTATGCTTTAGTTACAGATCTTGGAAAAATAAAACTTCCTACTGGAGGAAAAGTTAACTTACTTTGGAATCAAAATCACACACTCCAGGTTGGATTTTTTTGTGCTTTAATGTTCGCAGTCACACAAAGGTGGCATCTCAGTCGGCACTGGGGCGGCCGCTGCCTCCCACCAGCCTGACAGCTGCACAGTCCCGCCTCTCACCCATTTGGTCTGTTTGCAAGTGACTAGATCATACAAAAATAACTGCTACAAATTCTCTGTATCTGGCATATAAAAACTGACCAAAAAGTATCTCTTAAAGCAAGACATCTCAGAAAAAATACAACACAGGTTTAACTTCTGTAGTACTTTGTTCATATAAAACACTAGTAAAATAGGCTTCTTAAAAATTAAATAGTGAAATACCAACCAAATTATATACATTGTTACAGTACAAGTGAATGAGGCAAAATATCCAGTTCTTAGTTTCCCAGGAGGAGGGGCCATCAGTGCAAGGCATGGGGGGGTGACAGGAAGGTCATGTTCTGGTGTCACAGTCAGTGCAGAGGCTTGCAGCGGGACAAACAGGTGGAAAGAACTGAGTCACGCAGGGAAGACCAGTGGCCCCCTTGAGGAAAAGTGAGGTCATGTTTTTATTGCTTGCTAATCCCTGGCCCAATGCCCCTCTAGGTAGCCTGGGTCCCGAATGCTCCAGCCCATGTGGAGCTGATCCATGTTGCCAAGAAGCCACGGGAAACCAGGCTGCTCCAGAGAAGACAGGACGAGGCTTCAGAGCCCTCGCTATCGGAGCTGGATTGATCCTGGCCTTTCTGGTCCACCAGGGTCCCACATGGTCCAATTGACACACACGTTTCCCCGCTGATGACCACGTTCACCTGAGAACCTAGGGCGGGCAGGGCTCACAGCACTGGGACGATGTCACTGTGGCCTGGGGGTGGCACTGGGACCCAGCCGACCCCCTCTGTGACCAGGCTCTTTGCCCACTTCTCTGCTGCCGCCAGGGCCGAGCGGTCTATGTTCGGCGCCGCTTGGCCGCGCTGGGACTGGAGGGGTTGCTGTTCGCAGTCAGGACTTTGTCGGTGACCCGGCTGCGCTTCCGCTTGTCTGCGCCTTCTTTGCACCCCAAGTCCGAGGAGTTCTTCTCTTTGTCTTTGCTGGATTTTTCTGTTGCTTTCCCCAAACTCCCTGAAGATGAAAAAACTGAGAAACGAAAAATCACTTGGCTAAAAACAGAATATCCAAAATCTTATTTTGGTCTTCCTGTTCAGTTAAAAAACCTGCATATTCATACATGACCCTCTGAACCCAAAGGCTTCCTCCTCAGCTGGTGGCCCCTGGCGTGTGGGCCTGCAGAGGGGCCCGGTCCTGCTGAGCACCTCCCTGCTGCGGGCAGTGCAGGAACCATTGCTCAGACCCCGTCCCACAACAGGGGGCCGGCACTCAGCTCCTGGGAACATGGCGCTGCAGGACCCATCCTGTGCTGAGATGACCTGCCCGGGGCCTCTGCACCGCAGGCTCTATGCCCACTTGACTGTGCCCTGCCCGAGGGCGGCCTTGCACTAGGGCAGGCTGAGCTCCATACTCACCATCGTCAGCCCCATTGTGGGGGTCCACGTCTTCCTTCATCTCCTCTTTCATCTCCTCTTCTATCATCACTTTTCCTGTGGAGGAGACAGCTGACGTTCACCGAAAGCCCGCGGTGGTGGCCGACGCTGGGGGATGGTCAGGCCGGGGACTGCTCCGACGCTTGCTGCCCACACAGGCCTCAGCTTCCGTCCAGCCACTGCTCTCAAACAAAGTCCTCTCCAATCCCGGAGCTCCCAAGACCACCCAAGCGCAGGCGGGGCGGGGTCTGTGCTGGACCCACACCTCCCTGGAGGCCCGGGGTCCTCACCCTCACCTCCCTGCCCTTGGCCAGCATCTGGCCTTTTCTGATTCCCAAGCCCAACCTCTCCCTAGTCTCACCTTCTCGGACCTCCTGAATGATCTCTTCTGGAAGGACGAAGTTCCTCTCTGAATTCGGGAACGGAAGAATCTCAGACTCATGCTGACGTCCAATAGACAGCGGTTTAAGAAACAGGAGGGGCGAGGCGGAGGCGGAAAATAAAAAAAAGAAACAAAAGAGAAAATGCGGTCGCAACGAGTCACTGAGGCCGTGTCCCAGCCACCTGGGGAGCGGCCAGTGAGCGCACAGCGCTGTGCTGAGGCTACAGCGGGTGGGGCATGGGCAAAGGGCATTTCTTTTTGTGGGTAGCACCAGCCACAGCTGGGCTTTCCAGAGACTCAGGGAGGGCAGAACCAGTGGAAGCAGCCGCAGGAGTCAGGAAGAACCACCGCGGTGGCATCGCTAAGGCAGGCCCTGAGGACGGGTCAGCGCTGGTGACACACCCCGTGGGCCCCGCCTGCCTTCCACGGCCTGTGATCTCACCATGAGACTGCTTCCCTCAAGGCAGCATGCAGAGGGCACGGTGACAGCCCCGGGAAGAGGCTGCAGGTGCCTCGAGTTCCCCTCCGTATGGCAGGAGCCCACAGACACTGAGGGTGTTGGCTGGGACACCACAGTCACAGAACAGGGAGAGAGGCAGAGCAGCTGTGGCAGGGCCCCGAGTGCTCGCCAGGCACTGCCCTCCTTCACTCACACAGACCACAGGGAGACTAGGAGCCAGGGAAAGTGGAGCTGGAGGGAAGGGCCCTGGACTAGGAGGCGGATTCAGGAGACAGAGGCTTCCACTCGGCAGTTTGGGTGCTGTGTAGAGCGGGCAGTCAGGCATCTGTGCTCCTCAAAATCTCCTGGACCTGCTGGTGAGCCTCTTGGGTGGACTCCAGAGACTCTGTATTTCATCAAGTCTGGATGACTCGGACCTCAGCCACACAGAAGTGCCATGGTTCAGAGAAGGTCCCAGCCCCATGGTCATGCCCAGTCCTTACTGATGTCACAGGCCACTGCGGGAATAAGGCACGGGGCCACCATCCTGGGGCTGAGGGGCCTGGTGGTCCTACGCACTCCCTGAGTGTCATGTGGGCCGCTGTGCTCATCTGAGCCAGCACCAGAGCCCCAGGGGACATCACGGGCCTTGGAGCTGTCTTCCCCAGAGACAGGCACAGAACTGCACCCATCTCTCCAAATCCCGGGACCAGGCACCTCTCCCACAACCAAGAAGCTGCTGACCCCAGGGAGTTCGGTGACAGGGGGCCTCTGACTCTGGGGTGGTGACAGATGAGCTCTAGGCAAGAATGGGTCCAGGGAGGACCTTGTGAGCTTAGTGGTCAGCTGCGCCTGGGCCACTAGGCACTGGTCACCCAATGCAAATGCTGTACCAGCTCAGAACGTCCTCAATGCAGGACATGGCAGCCACAGGGGCTTGGGATTCCAGGGCCCTTTCCAGGTCTGGGTGTACTTCCTTTCCTTACACAGCCCTCTGCACAGTTGGCATCTCTGTCCCCTTTCTACAGCTATGACAAGAAGACCCACTTCACTTGTCCAATGTCAGTGGCAACCATTCCCTGCCTCGGCGGTGCCCATGTCTAACTGGGAGGGCTGGCGTGGCCCTAAGTCCATCGGGGCAGGCACAGACTCTCTTTCCACCAGCACAGGTCCCCCTCCTCCTGGTCACCTGCCCCGATCCCCACCCCACTCTCTAGCTGCACCAGCTTCTGCTGCCGAGGGGCCCGAAACACCCCCTGCCTCTTCTGGCCACCCTGCTTCCTAGTTCACCTGCTAGCCTGTCACATGCCAGCTCCGAGCTCTGTGAGGACTGGAACTCCACTTGTCTGACTCCCACGGAAGCCACCAAATTCGCCTTGGTGTGACTCAGATAGGGTCATCCTCTGCCTAAAGCACTTCTGGGGCCTCTCAGGAGACTGACAATGGCTAAGGGCCCTGGCATCTGCATCCCTCCCTCCCGAGTCTCAGCTGCCCAGTCATCTCCCTGGAGGCTCTGGTCCAGCACCCAGTCAAAGGTAGGCCGCCTGGAAAGCTGACCAGCTGCTGGCACTGGTTTGTGCTTCCCATGACAATCTCTGGAGCGACCGCAGGTGGCCCGCTGCTCTGTCCAGCAGACACCAGCAGGCATGGAGGGGCCTCTGCCCAGCTCAGGCTGACCCTCAGGGAGCGGTGTGCGGGTTCGCGCCCCCACGCGACGGCACAGGGAGGGCGGTCCGGCTCACCAGCGCCTGCATGTCGTACATGGTGCTCAGGTGGTCCCAGATGACCTTGGATGGGACCTGCCGCCCTATGTTCTGGCTGAACTTGTCCCGAATACAAATCATGTGGAAGTGTCGGTTCACACCTGCGGGAGGAAGGGCGGCGGGACAACCGGTGAGCGGGGAGGAGAACGTGATGGAGGGGACGGGGCGGCCCTGGGGAACGGAGGAGCAAGGGTGGCTGCGGAGGGATGGGGCGGGGCTGCGGGAGCGGAGGCCGGCTCGGTGCGGAGGGGCTGCTGGGCGGGGCTGGAGGTGTGCGTGGGAGGCGGTGGGGAGTCCCGGGCGGGGCTGGGGCGCTGCCGGCGGGGCCTCGCGGTGTCACGAGGGTCGGGGGCGGGGTCCGGGCGGGGCCCGCGGGGCGCGTGGGAGGGGTGTGGCGGGGGTGTCACGGCCCAGGCTCGGCGGGGAGCGTGGGGGCGCGGGTGTCGCGAGCGCAGGCCCCGCCCCGCCCCGCCGGTTGCCCGCCCCGCCCCCACGCGCGTCCGCGGCCTGGGCGCTCACCGACAGGCTTGTGGCCCAGCATGGCGTGGAAGAGGCACACCTCCACCTCGGGGCTCCACACCACCGTTTCCTCCGCTGGGCTGGTGGCCGCCTCCCCCGGGCCCTTGT
Source organism: Cacajao melanocephalus (assembly GCA_963573385.1). Taxonomy (NCBI): domain Eukaryota; kingdom Metazoa; phylum Chordata; class Mammalia; order Primates; family Pitheciidae; genus Cacajao; species Cacajao melanocephalus. The sequence continues at coordinate 239,390 of CAUYLG010050390.1, forward strand.
CGCCCGCGGAGCCCCCGCCGCCTACCTCGGCCTCTCCCATGGCCGCGGCGCGGCCGAGCGAGGAGCCCCCAGCGGGAGCAGGCGCGGCCGCGGACTCCGCGCAGGCGCACTGGGGGGCGGGCGCGCGCTCCGCCGGGCACGCGCTCGGGCTCACGCGCCGGCGTCCGCGCAGGCGCAGCGGAGGGTGGGGACCTTTCCCGCCCGGGACCCGGCCCTGTTCCGCCCTGCACGGAGGAGCTTCCAACGTGTTCCTCTTAAAAACGCAGTAGAAAGAACACTGCATCAAAGAAAACCGTCAAAAAAGTGAAAAGACGACCCGCAGACTGGGAGAAAATATTTGCAAATCCTTTATTGATAAGGAACTTCCTGGCAGAAGGTGTAAATAATTCTTAAAACTCAATTATAAAAAGACAATCTAACTATAAAACGGCAAAGGATTTGGATACACATTTTTCCAAAGAAGATGTATAGATGGGCTGGGCGCGGTGGCTCACGGCTGTCACTCCAGCACTTTGGGATGCCGAGGCGGGCGGATCACCTGAGGTCTGGAGTTCGAGACCAGCCTGGCCAACGTGGTGAAAGCTTGTCTCTACTAAAAATACAAAATTAGCCAGGCGTGGTAGTCCGTGCCTGTAGTCTTAGCTACTCTGGAGGCTGAGGCAGGAGAATCCCTTGAACCCGGGAGGCGGAGGTTGCAGTGAGCCGAGATCGCGCCACTGCGCTCCAGCCTGGGCAACAAGAGCGAAACTCCATCTCAAAAAGAAAAAAAAAAAGCTAGTTTGGCCGTTCTCAGACGATGGAACCGTCTCCATAGGAGGCGGCAGCTCCCAGGCGGGTGCCCGCGGCGGTGGAAGAACGCGCAGGTCCAGGCCGGGACCCGCACCCAGCGCCCCCAGGGTGCAGCTTCCGCAGCCGCGAGGCAAGCGTCGCCCCCAAGCCCGGGGCGGAACCCGCAAGGGGCGCACAGAGCGCGGACACCCTCACGGCGCAGAAGCGCGCAGCGGGACAGGAGCGAGCACAGACTGCGGCAGTGTGGGTGCAGCTGCAACGCTGTCAGAGAACGCAGACACCGAAATATACGGCGAGGGAATCCATTCACAGGAAGAGCCAGAATTGGCAACTCTATGGGATAGAAAGTCCACGCGCGGCTGCCAGTGACGGAGGAGGAGGGAAATGCGAGTCACTGCGATGGGCACCGGCTTCGTTGTTTGCTTTTGAAACCGAATCTCGCTCTGTCGCCCAGGCTGGAGTGCAGTGGCGCGATCTCGGCTCACTGCGACCTCTGCCTCCTTGGTTTAAGGGAATCTCCTGCCTCAGACTCCCGAGTAGCCGGGATTACAGGCGTGCGCCACCCCCGGCTAATTTTTGTATTTTTAGTAGAGACGGGGGTTTCCCCATCTTGGCCAGGCTGGTCTCGAACTCCAGACCTCAGGTGACCCGCCCGCCTCGGCCTCCCAAAGTGCTGGGGTGACAGGCGTGAGCCACCGCGCCCAGCCGGGCCCAGCTTCTTTTTAGGGAGGTGAAATGCTCTGGAATTTGATAGTGGCCACGGTTTCACTCAGCAAAACTCCACCGAATCGCGCGCTTTAAATGGGTGAACTGCATGGTACGTAAGTTAGATCTGAAACAACCTGTTAAGAAAAAAACAAGAGCAGAAACCCCACAATTCCTGTAGAGTGGGGCTCAATGCCCGGGTCTGCTCGCGGGACAGAGGGGCTCCCGCCCCCACGGAGTCGAGCGCCTTCTGGGAGCAGGGGCAAGGAGGGATCCCGCCCTGCACGCTTTGACCGCCTGCCTCCGACTTCCGGCTGCGCAGCCAGAGCTCTAGGGAATCGTTAACCCCGGGTCGCTGTGGAAGCCCCACTGCAGGGCGGGGCCGGGGCCGGGCGGGGACGAGGGGCGTGATCGGGGCGGGGCCTAGGCTGGGGCTACATGGAGCAGCGCTGGGGAGGGCGGGTCAGGGGCGGGGCCGCCAGTCAAAAACGCATCTATGACGAGCTTAAGGCGGCATCCAATCAAGTCTGCCACAGCCGCCGGCTCCGCCCTCCCCGCCTCCGCCCTGCCCTTGTGGGCTTCTCTCCGCCTCTTTCCCTCTCGGCCACGCCAACCACGGGCCCCTGGCCAGGGACCCCGCTGAGCAGATATTTTCGCCTCTGCGGGTGTAGGCATCGGGTCGGGCTCCGGGTTCCTTTCCTGGCTTGCCTCCTCCCAGCTGTGTGACCTGGCGAGGCTCTGAGCCTCTTTAGGGTTCAGTGCCCTCCGTGCAATGCGTCAACAACAGCCCCTTTCCTGGAGGTCTTGGTGAGGGTTGAGTGCTCTGCAGGGTGCCCTGGGCTTGGGCCGGGCCTGTGCCAGCGCGCTCTGGCGTCCTCCTGACCAACCAGAGCTGGTACTGGTGAGCGCAGCCGCTTAGCCCGTGCAGGCTCTGGTCAGCCTCACCTGCTGGCTTGGCTGTCTGGGACCTGGGCCTCAGCTTCTCCATCTGTGCAGGGGGCCGCTGGTGATACTGGTGCCGGCCGTGACCTGGAGGAGATATGGCCCAGTGAGACTTCGCGAGGGCCTAGGCCACTGCTGTCACGTGGGACTTCCTCTACCCTGGCGGACTGAAACCAGCCCACAGCCGCTTAGCACAGAAAGGCTCGGGAAATGGGGTCCTCATCATTACTCATCTCCTTACTGTTCCCTGGACACTTTGGGGTCCCTGTGCCTCCCCTAGGTAAGGATTCCTAGGTAAGGGTGCACAACTGATTTCACCACGCCTGCCTTGATGGACAGATCCTGCCACGTATTTCTGCTGTGAGAGTACCTGCGAGGTACTCTCCTCCCTCAGTCTGGGGAGCCTCCTCCCTCGGGGATCCCCTGCGCCTGTGCCTGTTGAGAAAAGATGGCATAAAAGGGTGAGACAGGGCCTGGACCAGGAGACCCAGGGGTGCTGAGCCCCAGATTGGACCGGGTCCACATGGAGACGCACGCTCAGCTTGTCCCAGCTGGGGCAGTCTGCCTGCTCCAGTGGGAACCCGGGCAGGGGTGCTGACTCCAGAGCTCCATGCTGGGCAGTCATCATGAAATATCTGCCTCCCCCGCACGTCCCCTCCTTTCTGAGGCAGGTGATGCTGTCATGCCTGCTTTGAGGGGAGCAGCCAGAGATGAGTAGAGTAGGCAGCTGCCTGGGCTGAGGGCAGAGCCAGGAATCAACCCTCAGAACCTGGCTCCAGCAGACCCCTGGCCACCTCCCTTCCTGGCCTGCTCTAGTCCCTCTGGACCCTCACCTGGGCTCCCCTGCAAACCACCCTGCAGTCCCCCTGGGCTGCACATGCTGCCCCCACCCCTTTGCTGTCTCTCCCCTGTGCAGCCTTCATCTTAGCTTCAAGGTCAGCACCCCAGCTGTGAGGGTCCCATGTGGCCTCTACGGCCACACACCTGTGCTTCTCACTCAGCAAGGGCTTTGTGGAATACATTTTGCACGCCTGCCATTCTGAATCATGGCCAATAATTTGTTCCATGAGTGCCTCCCCTGCCAGGCCATCAGCTGGCTCCAAGGGCCCAGGGCTGGGTCTGGTGTGGTACCACTGTCCCCTACTTCCCCGGCAGGGCCAATATTCAGCAGGTGGACAATGACCATTTGTGGACTGGCTAAGCAACCTACTGACTCCTTCCGTTACTCATGGGAATGGAATGAACGATCCTCTTTCTATGATCCCTGTAGCTCAAATTTCCTTCAAAAGATGGATGTGGCTTCCCAAAATCTTGATCCCAGGAACAGAGGACTTGGATCCCAGGTAGGAAACACTCAGGCCCTGGAAAGGCTTTCCCACGGTCAGCGAACATACAGGCCTTCCAGGTTATATATCAGTCTTGTATAAGTCTGGCTAGCATGAATCATTCCTCAGATCGGCTCTGGGTTCTGGCCAAGTGGAGTTTCTTGCTTGGGGAGCGATGTCATCTCTGGAAGGTGGTGACCACTGCTAACCAGAGGGTGCCCATCTCTCAGCCCCATGGGGACACCTGGTTCTTGGTCATGAGTCAGGTGCAATGGAAGGGATGTTTAGAAGGCTTTGGTCAAATATACCCTCGTGTGTCCCGTGTCTGTGGTCACAGTGTCCTCCCTCTGGCTGAGTCTCTGGGACAGAAGTGGAATTCCACCGCAGTGAGACTGACATGCTCCCTCCGCTCATGCCTGAGACCCCAGACACTGGAGAAAGAGCTCAGCCTTTGGAGCTGGATGGCCACTGTGGGTTCTGTCCCCCCAGGTCCACCTGGTCCACCAGGGGCCATCCCTCTGGGCCTTATCCACACATCTGAACACCAAGCACAGCTCTGTCGTCCTCTTCCCTGGGCTGAGCAGCCTCATAGGCGAGGTGCTGGGGACTGCATGGCTGCCAGACCGGGTGTGGGGTGTTCTGACCCAATACCACAGAGCCTGCCTCTTCCTGCCCTGGATGCAGTGTCTTTCACAGAGGTGCCTTTCCCACACAGCCAGGTGGGAGAGATGTTACCTAGCTAACATCTCTGATCTCCCCATGACTTCGCTTTCTTCCTCTTCCGGGGAAATTCATGCTGTTAAGGTTCCGATCTAATTATTTCCCTTGTGACCAAAGCAGCCTGTGGTTTCAGAGAAATCAGAAGTTGGGCTTCGGGGGAACTGGACTGAAGCAACCTGGCCAGGGCATCTCGGGCACAGCCACCAGGCTTGCCGCCAACGCATCACACCTCTAGGGGGCAGGTTCCACCCACTGTTCGGACCTGGATCTTGGCTCCTGTCTGAACCCTGCTGGAGAGAACCAAGTGGTCCCTGGGAACGTGGCTACCACAAGGGGGCCACTCTCAGCATTCGGGAAAGAAAGTCTGATTCTTCATATGGGGCATCTGAAGACTCCCCAGGCTGACCGGAAGGCCGGCTGGACATGGCTCTGGGTCAGCGCCCGTGATGCTCCCAGCACTAGCCTTGCACAATTATTGTTCCCATGATGTCCCCTGCACAGCCATGGCCCTGAGGAGGAGGGGCTGCAGTGCGCTGGCTCAGCTGCCGGCTCTCCGCTGCCTGAGGGGGTTCTGCCTGCTTTCAGGGGTTGCCAGATTTAACATAAAAACACCAGGATGCCCAGGTGAAAATGTGAATTTCAGATAAACATCAAATAATTGTGTTGTATAAGTATGCCCCAAATATTATGTGTTTGACCAAAGCCTTCTGAACATGGCCTCCACTGTACATGGCTCTCATGACCAAGAACCACGTGTCCCCGTGAGGCCAGGGGATGGGCACCTTTAGGTTAGCAGTGCTCACCACCTTCCTCATAAAACCCCGTGATGTAATATAGCACAGTGTGATAGAACCCATGTAGATATTTGGGACATACACTGTAAAATCATTCATATTCTAATTTGAATTAAATTTGAATTATCTGAAATTCAAATGTAACTAGGGATCCTATCTTTTATCTGATGATTCTGCTCTTTTTGCCTGTTCGGCAGCTTGATTTGACGTGAAAGGTGGGGCTACATGTGGCCCTCGTTGTCTGGGCCCTGGCTGAGCAGGTCAGGACAAAGGTGAGGCCCACCCAGGCCCACAGCGCCACATCTGCCAGATGCGAGCTGCATGGGTGAGGGGCGGGGTGGGTGGTGCTGCCTCCGCCGGGTGCTCCTTAGGGTCTGTGGAGGGAGGGAGAGACACAGGCCATGCTAGGAGGGGAGACCCAGACCCTGGCTTTCCAGGTACTGCTTTTGTGGGCATGGAGGATTCCTAGGTAAGGGTGCACAACTGATTTCACCACGCCTGCCTTGATGGACAGATTCCGCCATGTGTTTCTGGTGTGAGAAGCCATGCTGTCCTGGAATCCCCGTCCACCTGTGCAACTCTTACCCTCCAGCCTGTGGGATGGGACAGGAGGAGGAGGAGGAGGAGGAGGAAGAGGACTTACCTTCTGATAGACCCAGGGTGCTCAGAGTGCAGACCCTGCAACATCAGACTCAACTTCACCTGGAGACTTATCAGAAATGAGTATTCTTCCCACATGTGCACGTGTGTATACATATGCACACACACCTGTACACACAGCTACAACACATGCATGCACACCCAGGTGCACACACATGCATCGTATGACACAGATACATGCACACACATGTGCACATGGGCAGCACACCCAGCACCCAGCTCTGCTGCATCAGACGCTCTGGGGCGGGGCCAGCGCTTCTCTGGGGTGGTGGGTGCAGGCGCCACAGTGGGAGAGGCCAGGCGATTGCCACTCACGCTGTTTTTCAGTTGGCTCACGTTGGCTGGCGGTGCCAAACCAAGCTGCCTCTCACTGCCCTTTTCTAGTCTTCTGGGGGAGAGGAGCCTCACGTTTCCTGCCTGCCATGGGATGTGTGGTCCTCCGAGTCCTCAGCCACTGCCCATTGTCACCAGGAACCAAGCTCAGCCAGACACAGTAATCCCAGCACTTTGAGAGGCTGAGTTGGGAAGACTGCTTGAGTCCAGGAGTTTGAGGGCAGCCTGGAAAACATAGGGAGCCCTCCATCTCTACCAAAAAATAAAAATAGAAAATTCCCTGGGCATGCTGGCACACACTTGTAGTCCCAGCTACTCAGGAAGCTGAGGAGGGAGGATGACTTGGCCCTGGGAAGTCGAGGCGGCAGTGAGCTGTGATTGTGCCACTGCACTCCAGCCTGGGCAGCAGAGTGAGACCTTGTCTCAAAAAAAAAAAGAACCAGGCTGAGCTGGAAGGGCCTTTGTCCACCTGGCAAATGGTGACTTCAAGATCCCAGGGGCCTCGCCCTTGTCCTGACCTGCTCAGCTGTAGCCCGGACAACAAGGGCCAAGCTGTTGGGACACGGAAGTGTGTTCCTGGTCAGTCTCTGCCCATGGCCGTGTCAGTGTCTCATGGCATGGCATCACTGACTCATCTTAGAAACCTCCCAGTAGAGCTATTGCTATCTCCATTGCAGATAGGGTAACTGAGGTGCAGGAGCACTGGGTAACAGGTTTCCTACATCAGGTGGAGGGACAGGCATGTGCTGTGCTACGTGACCCCAGGGTCATCACCTGCCCTCACCTGCCCTGAATGGTAGGTGTGAGGAGCAGCCCTCCTTCCTTCCTTCCTGCCTGGGAATGGCCAAGCCTGCCTGTCTTGCCTCCATTCCCATGGCCCCCAGAGAGTTTTCTGCAGGGTTGGCAGGAATCATCTTCTCCAGGAGAGGTGTCAGTCAGATAGATAGCTGAGGGTGGTGGAGAGTTGGGGCGCAGGCCACCCCGGGGTCTCTGCCCACGGCAAGAGACCAGCTCTCAGGGCTGATGGCGTCTGGCAGTGAGGGCAGGGCTTCTCAGGTTCCTGGCTGGGCTGCGCCCTTGACCCCGAGAGGCTGGAGTCTCACTGATGTTGACTGTGACGCTTCCTCCCCAGGCTGATGCGGAGCCTGGTGCCAGCACTGCCTCTGCACCCCCCTAGCCTGCTTCTGTTTGCATGTTTCCAGGTAAGGCTTCTATGCGGCCCCCCAGGGCATCATTTCACACCACTATGTTCATCTCCATGGATCCCTCAAAACCCTGGGGCAATCACAACTTTAAAAATGCCCAGGATGGAGACAGGACACTTGCAAGATGCCTGGAGGCTGGCCTGGGTCACGCAATGTTTCAGCTCTCCAGTCAGGTTCTCGTGGATTCACAAGGGGCAGAATTTATTTTTTAAAAAGATAGAAACTTTCTTCATTAATTAGGCTTCTAAAGGCCAGCTCTGCTTTCTCTGTGCAACAAAGGGAAATTATTCTTTGGGTTAATACAGGAAACAGCCAGTGTCCTCTTTGTAAAAGGAGCAGTTCTTTTCAGAGGCAGGAAAAGTCCTTCTGAAGTAAGTCCCTCTGCCCAGCACGTCCCCTAAGCCGGGCTCTGCAGCGCCAGGGCTTGGGATGTGTTTTCTGTCTACTTTTAGGAGGGAGATGCTGGGGTTTCAAGGGCCAACCCGGTGCGTGTCAACTGCAGCTCCATGAGGACAGCACAGAAGGGAACTGAGAGGTGTGAGCCAGGCTCCCGTACCAAGTGGGATTGAAGCAAAGGGTGTTGCTTCCCCTTCTGGCGACATTTCAGGATCTGGAGGTAAGGAGGGAAGGCCTGAGAGCTTCTGGAGCAGAACCGAGTCCCGACAGGACTCAGAGCCAGAGTGACAGCTGCTGGGATCAGCAACACTGGGGGCCTGAGGACAAAGTTCACAAGGAACCGAGAACCTCAATTGCAGCCCAAGTCCTCCCGTGTGAGGACAACATGTCTGCCAGGGCCTGGGGCGCTCACTGCACCTGAAGCACCTGAGCCACAGAAGCTGGGAAGAAGGAGGCCACGGGGACGCAAGGACATGGAGGAAGAGTGAAAGCCGAGAGTGAAAGCAAACGGTGCAGAGAGCTGGTGCTCCGCGGAGTCTGGTTTACATGAAAGGGTTTAGGATGGAATTGTATTTCCTGTCCTAGGACACAGACACAGCATTTGGCTTCTCAAAAGATGATATTTAGGCCAGGTGAAGTGGCTCACACCTGTAATCCCAGCACTTTGGGAGGCCGAGGTGGGCAAATCACCTGAGGTCAGGAGTTCGAGACCAGCTTGACCAACATGGAAAAACCTCATCTTTACTAAAAATACAAAAAGTTAGCCAGGTGTAATGGCACATGCCTGTAATCCTAGCTACTCGAGAGGCTGAGGCAGGAGAATGCTTTAACTCAGAAGGTGGAGGTTGTGGTAAGCTGAGATTGCGCCACTGCACTCCAGCCTAGGCAACAAGAGCGAGACTCCATCTCAAAAAAAAAAAAGATATTTAAATCATCGTAATGCTTAAGTTCTGCTTATCATCATGGCCTGGTGTGTTAGTCGGTTCTCACACTCCTAATAAAGATGTACCTGAGACTGGGTTATTTATAAAGAAAGAGGTTTCCCTGACTTACAGTTCAGCATGGCTGGGGAGGCCTCAGGAAACTTACCACCATGGCGGAAGGGGAAGCGAGCACATCCTTCACAGGGCAGCAGCACGAAGTGCCCAGCAAAAGGGGGAAAAGCCACTGATAAAACCATTGGGTCTCCTGAGAACTCACTCAGTATCATGAGAACAGCAACCTGGGGTAACCGCTCCCTGATTCAATGACCTTCCCCGGTCCCTCCTATGACACGTGGGAATTATGAGAACTACAATTCAACATGAGATTTGGGTGGGGACACAGCCAAACCATATCACCTGGATAGAATCAGCCTATAGACCAAATAGGAGGTCTCAAATGTGTGACTGAACTGAAGGCGAATGTCCAAGATCTTAACGACATGAAGGCAACAAAGAGAAGATGAGGGTGGGGATGTGGCGGGAGGTGGGGGCCCAGGCTTGCCCTCCATAGAAGTAGTCGGGGGTCACCAGCCAAGAGGCAGAGCTCCCCTGCATTGCTTACAGGCATAAAGTGTCTACCGGCCATCTGAAAATAATACAATAACTAAGAAAAACTGGCGAGAGGAAGGCGGTTAGGAAGGAGTGTCAATGGCCCAAATGTATCATCTTTCGAGCGCGTCTACACTGAGATCAAGAATGAAAAGGTGAGAGCCGAGGTAAGGCTCTTGGGCAGCTCTGTGGGCTGCTGGGTTGAGTGCCCTGGTGAGCCAATCTCTCAGGTCTGGGTGGTCAGGCTGGCTGTGGCAGTGGCCAAGGCAAGACAGATGGGCATTGCTGGTCCTTCCTGGACACACTGCACCCTCGGGATGGAGGCAGGTGCCGCTAGAATCGAGTGGCCTCTTGTCCTCACTGCCGCCATGTGAAGAAGGATGCGTTTGCTTCCCCTTCTGCCATGATTGTAAGTTTCCTGAGGCCTCCCTGGCCATGCTGAACTGTAATTCAATTAAACCTCTTGCCTTTATAAATTACCCAGTGTCAGGTATATTAGCTGGGCCTCCCTCTCAGGGCCTCAGTCCAAGCCAGAGGCGTGGGCAGCTGGCCAGGCTGGGGGCGCTCATGGGCCTCCTAGGCTCTCAGCAGGGCAGGGGGCTCGCGCAGCTGCCCACGCCACAGCCACACGGCTCCTCTCTTGTTTGCTGGGAGCTGGAGCGAAGCATCAGGCTTTGTGCCCCACAAGCCGAGAAATGCTGATGGGCACTGGGGCCTGCCGGTGGAGGCTGAGCTGACTCCAGGAGCCCTAGGGTGGTTCCTGAGCTCTGTGCAGAGGTGCATAGGCTTGATGGCCACATGAGAACCCAGACGCCCAGGTGCTTGCTGGGAAACTCCGGGAAAGGCTCCTGGTGGCTTTCGTCTGACTGGTCTGGGTCATTAGGGAAAATGTCTTCAGGTGGATTTTTGTTTCCTCGAAGTTCTGGTGACTGAGTCTCCGGGAAGTGAGGCTGGTTTTACTTGGTTGCCTCAGGGTCTCAGCAAAGCCTGGAGGGGCTCGGCAGCTGGTGGAAAGGGGTCCTTGAAGCCACTTCCTTGAGGACTCACAGCTGGGCTCTCCCGGGGGGGCAGTTGTTGGCTGAGCGTGGTGGGCGGAAGCTTCTGCCCAGAGTCTCTGGGTCCATGATGGTTGACAAGCCCCATGGGGCCTCGTTCTCTTTCCCTGGAGTCACTGGGGTTGTGCACAGGTCTCCGCCCCAGCCCAGGGGTACAGGGGTCCTCATGGGGTGCAGGGGTCCTCACAGGGCACAGGGGTCTTTAGGGGGTGCAAGGGTCCTCAGAGGGTGCGGGGGTCTGGGGGTCCTCAGGGGCGTGGGGGTCCTCCGGGGGGGCAGGGGTCCTCAGGGGGTGTGGGGGTCCTCATGGGGCACGGGGGTCTGGGGGTACTTAGGGGGCGTGGGGATCCTCAGGGGGTGCAGGGGTCCTCAGGGGGTGCAGGGGTCCTTAGAGGCACAGGGTCCCAGGGAGCCCAGAGGACCTCACGGCACTTGTTCCATTGACTTCCAGGTCTGGGCAAGAGGACTCCTCTGCCAGGTTTCCTGAATTCTCAGGTCTTTGGAGTGAGCGCCTGAGGCCTCCGAGCCCTGGGCCTCCTCCATGTCAGGTGCTCACGCTGTGGGAGCTGCTTTTTCTCTGCTTGACTTCTGCAGAGAAAAAAATCACAGCATTTCCCGCACTTCCCCCAAGCCTTGACGTATCACAGTTCACTCAAAGTTGTCAACAGACACAGGCACACAGAGACCCAACTGTGGGCTCGGGAGGCCTCCTTCAGGAGAGCCAGCAGCAGGCCAGGGTGCCCCAGGGCCCACCCACCCAGCACAGGGCCCACCTGCCCAGCTGCTCCCTCCTGCCCCTCGCCGGCTCCAGCTGTGGGCACTGGGGGCTGCCCCTCGGCCCACCCCCCTTCGTCTCCTCACCTGTGCCTCACCTCACGACCCATCACTGCCATGTCCTACCCATCCCACCCTACCCCACCCTCCCCTCACCCACCTCCACCTACCCATCCATTCCCCAGCTCTGCCTCACCAGACCCTCCATCTCTCCACCCTGTCCCACCCACCCCATCCCACCTTCCATCCCCGCACCCCACCCCATGCTACCCCCATCCTTCCCCAACCTCTGTGCCACCCACCCCACTCCACCCACTCCCCACCCCCTCCCACCTCCACCCAGGTTGTCCCTCCTGCAGTACTTGGTGTGTTTTAGTCTTTGGTAAATTTAAACGAAAATGCAGAATTTTCCCTTCTTAGTTGTTGTATCTGGACGCTGTGCACACAGGTGCATGCAATACTAGGCTCTGGACTTTGCTGTCTGACGTTTTTCATAATAAAAAGTTGAAGAATATAAACACTTGTCTCTATGCTGTTGAAAACTATGATTGCAAAAACTGAGCAAGTAATCATGCACGCAGTAAAAACATTCTGTGATAGAGGAGTCCCTGCTGAAGCGTCCCAACCAAGGCCGCCCTGCTAAAAGCACTGACTCCCTGCCCCGGCAGGCTTGGGTTTCTGTCACTCACTAATCAAAAACCACACAAGTGGAAGCCACCTCTCCCACCCTGGCCCCTCTCCCTTTGCAGTGCGGCCCATTCTAGAGGCCAGGCTGTGTTGGCCCCTGGAGATCTCTGGTGGAGCCGTCCTTACACCGAGAGCCTGAGGGAGGGGGGGCCTTGCTGAGTTGGGAGCTTGGGGAAGGCGGCCCACCGGAGTAGCTGCTCCCAGACACGCTGCCTTCTGCACCGGGCTCCCTTGGCTTTCGGGCAGGTGACGCCCCAGGAGCAGCTGCTGGTGCCAACAGGTGTTGGTGGGGAGCCCCCAGCTCCTCACCTCGGGGTGGGAGGTTTATATACCCCCCATCAAGGGCCCCAGAGGGGCTGAGCCCCGGCAGCCCCAAGTGTTGCCTCTCTTCTTCCGCCACGTGCGCGTGCGGTGTGGACCAGGGAACGCTGAGCCAAGTGCTTCTCTGTGAACAGCCGCCTCTGTGGGATGTGGGGCTCCTATCCTGGGCCACGTCAGCACGTAGCAGACTGTGTGCAGGGGTCCAGGAAAGCCACGGGAGGAGCGAGGAATCTGACTTTGCAGCGAGGAGGACGCAGCGGCCAGGATGCTGGGCTAGGCCGCTTCCTTTGTGATTTTATTTATTTATTTTTTTGAGACCGAGTCTCACTCTGTCACCCAGGCTGGAGTGCAGTGGTGTGATCTCGGCTCACAGCAACCTCCACTCAAGTGATTCTCTTGTCTCAGCCTCCCAAGTAGCTGGAATTACAGATACCTGCCCACACACCCAGCTAATTTTTGTATTTTTAGTAGAGACAGGGTTTCACCATATTGGCCAGGCTGGTCTTGAACTCCTGACCTCAAATGATCTGCCCACCTTAGCCTCCCAAAGTGCTAGGATTACAGGCATGAGCCACTGCGCCCAGTTTCTTTTGTGATTTTTGACACAAGTTTCTAATTTCAGGAATTGGGGTCCTGGCGCATCCACCAAAGAACTTCATGTCCTTGAAATCACCCAGAACAGGTTCCTGCAAAGCAAACCCTTCTGGGCTTGAGGAAGAAATGGACCCAGAACATTCAGCCCATCTGAGCACAAACTTTCTGGTGACCTGAGAGGCTGAGGCCTCCCTGTTCCCCATTCAGACCCAGGAGACAACTTGCTCAGGAGGAGCTGGATATGGCTTCTGAGCTCCTGGAATCAGGCAGCTCCTGTGGGGCCAGATGGCCATTCTTTGCTCCCTTGGCTGGGATGGCAGCACCTTTCTTATCAGGAGTTGCTACGAATGCTTTGCCTGGAGTGACAGCTGCTTTCTTGGTCGGTGGGGCAACTGCAACCTTTCTGGTTGGGGAAACCACCACTTTCTTTGCTGGGGTGGCAGCAGCCTTCTTGCCTTTCTTCTTGCCTCTTCTCCACTGGTGTCATCTTCTTCATCTTCTGACATTTCCTCATCTTCACTATCTTCTTCTACCTCCTTTGGAAGAGGAGCCATTTTCTTGGGGTCACCTTGATTTTTACCAGCCTTCGCGAGCTTCACCATGACGGCAGCTTATGGCAGTGGAGTGTGGAGCGAGCAGGTGGCGCAGATGAACCCAGAGGGAGCCGAGCGACGGCGACCACGATGCTGAAGATCCCGGAGCACGCACACCTGAAGGCCAGCGAGATCACGAGACTGGGGCGAAAGACCTTTTTTTTATTTGATGTAACGGGCTTGGAAAGAAGCCAGGGAGCATGAAACCAGGCTGCCATGTGCACTGCGTGTAAGCTGCCGAGAGTTTGCAAAGACAGAGAGATCTCAGCCTGCACACAGCCGGGCGGATGCAGCCCGCTACATGCACGCTTTCCTTGAAAGACAAACAGAAACTCGTCTTCCAGACTCCATCTCACATCCATCTGGAGACTGGGGTGATCATCTGTGCCAGCTAATTGGCTTTATCCAAAGGAAAAACAAATTCCTCCTATTTCTACAACAGGAGGTAACGGCTCCTGGCCTTGGGCAGGGAGAGGAACAGGTGCGGCTTTCCTCGATGTCCATGTTTCAAAGATGGTACATGGTGCCCCTGGGAAAGACCCCCGGCTGGTGCCCAGGCAAGGAGCTTATTCAGCTTTTAAAAAGATTTACCCACATTCAGCTGGGTGGGGGGGAGCTCACACCTGTAATCCCAGCACTTTGGGAGGCTGAGGTGGGCTGATCACGAGGTCGGGAGTTCAAGACCTTCCTGGCCAACGTGGTGAAACCCCGTCTCTACTGAAATACAAAAAATTAGCCAGGCGTGCGCCTGTAGTCCCAGCTACTTGGGAGGCTGAGGCAGGGGAATTGCTTGAACTCAGGTGGTGGAGGCTGCAGTGAGCCGAGATTGCGCCACTGCACTCTGGCCCAGTGACAGAGCAAGACTCCGTCTCAAAAAAAAAAAAAAAAAAAGATTTACCCACATTCAAAGAATCCACAATGAAGAGCTTTCTGAAGTAAAAGCTGAAAGAAAAGAGGAGTCTGTTTTCACTTTTGCAGAAAGGAAGATTAACTTTTAAAATTTTTCGTTTGTGTTGACCCTTCCAGGGACCAGCAGCAAGGTGTCCGTCTGTCTGTGTGGCCCTGCAGCATTATGGACAAGCTCGTGTCAGCACACAGGGTGCAGGAGGGTGGGTGCTCCCGGCGCAGAGTAGTCCTGGCTCCCAGTCTCTGCCTTGCCACTTCTCACAGCGGGGTGATCCAGCCCAAAGTGCAGCCGCCCTTGAGCCTCAGTTTCCCCCTCATGAAATGACTGTGCGGTCAGTTCCTTCCTCAGGTGCTGTGGCAGGGAGGAGACTGCAGGGGACTGGTGAGCAAGGGGACTTCAGCCACCGTGGGCACCGAGGACTGTGGGCGGGACCTGGGGCTAACAGCTCCTCCTTTCCAAAGGGAAGGTGGGGGCTGATGGAGGCTGCAGGGTGGGTGTCACTCAGAGGGGAGCGGGGCAGGGAGAGGGCCTGTGGCAAGTTTTTTGATCCGAGGGACATCAGCACAGGGCTGGACCCCTGAGGGTGAGCTGGGAACAGGCAGGGGAGGGCTCAGGACCTCAGCTCTGTCTCCTGTCCCAGCTACCCTGGCAAGGTGGCTCCTGGGGGCCGATGCTGCCTCTCATGACTCTTGATGCGCCGAGAAGGGGCGGCCAGGGGCTGTCGTGGCTGTGGCTGGGATGGGGGACAGGGGTCAGGATCCTAGGGTGAAAAACGGTGGATGTTAAGGTTCATGCCACACCCAAAATCCCAGGTGGATTCTCTTTCCTGCTGCACCAGTCAGGGCCCGGGGAACTGGCCGCTCGGCGACACGGGACCCCCCCCCCTTCACTCCTCTCCTCATCTGTAAATGGAGACGGGGAGGAGTCATTGTCTGCGGCCACCAGAGGCCAGCAAGGCTAGGCCCCAGAGCCACTGCCCAAATGCAGGCTCCCAGGCCTTCCCAGACACTGTGGTGTGGGCGTCCGAGACCCAGAGAGGCAGCCTTATGTGCCAGAGCAGGGAGCCAGACTGTGGGCACCCAAGGCCTCCCGCCCCAACCCCCTTGATTTGCTACTCCCTGCTGGGCTTGGGGCACACAGTAGATGCTCATTAAATGTGTGTTGAGTGAAACAGACAAATGCAAACTGGTAGAGTGGGGGCTGTGGGGACAGGCACAGGAGCACAGGGGCTGTAATCAGGGCCAGGCTGTGCGGTGCAGGGGCCCTGGAGGAGGGGTCATCAGCCTTGGGTCACCAAGGCTGGACAGTGGGTGTCCAGGAGAATGGGCACTCAGGGCGTCACAGTGTGGGCTCATGGCCTGCTCTGAGCCCAGAAGCAGCACCTCCCTCATGTGGGTCCTCCAGAGGACCAAGTGGAAGACTGGCAGGGGGCGGGGCCTCAGAGCTCTGCCCACATTTGCATACTCAGCCTCCCCACTCACAGCCACATCTTCTGTCCCTCATCATTGTCCTATTGTGGTGGTGAAAACCAAATCTCTGTCAAAGGGGTTTTCTCCACCCCTTTTCCCAAGGTTGTAGTTTGGGGAGAAGGTTTGAAAATTGCCTGTCCTTGGCAGTGGGTGGGAGTGTTGGGCACCTTGTCCTGGGGTCTTCTGTCCACACAGACGCCTGTTGTGGCTTCCACAGTCCCCTAGCCCCTGCCTGGAAGGAGCACGCAGGCCCCTCCCCCCACCCCAGTGGAGGGAGCCCACACAGCCCGTGGAGCTTTCCCCAGCACGGTCTCACCGACTCATGGTTTCTTTTCCAGGTAGAGAGTAGTGATGAAGGGGACTCAGCCTCCGTGCCTCCTGCCAGCCCAGCTGCACCTTGGTCACCTCCCTCATGAAAGGATGTCAGCCTCTGCTCGGACACTGCGGGGACAGGCCCCAGTGTGCTTCAGAAGCATCTAGCGTCAGAAAAACATCCTAATGCCAAGTCCTGGAAAAATGGCCTTGAGGTTGTGCACACAAAGGAAGGAGGGAGCGCCCCAGGCGCTGCGGAGGATGGCGCTGGCTGTCGGAGCCGCAGGGTGGGATATTTGAGGATCCAAGGCTGCTGGCAGTGCTCAGCACCACACTCGCCCATCTGTCACCGCAGTCATCCCTGGGTGGGATTAGCGAAGACTTCACTTTGTACAATACACTCTTTTATATTTAAATTTTCATGAGGGAATGAATCACTTTTACAGTAAAAGAAAAAGACTGTCCGTGTTGCTAATATGCACACAGCAAGCTGGAAGGCCGGGGAGGGCGGGTGGTGGGGAAGCCGGCCTGGGTGCCCCTTGCAGCCTGGAACAGCCCACGCCTGCTCCATTGTCCCCTCTGGGTTCCCTGTCGAAGAGGCCAAAGTGTGGAGGGACTGGTGGGTAAAGGTGTGGAGCTGCAGGTGGGCAGTGCAGGTGGCACCTGGCAGAGGTGGTTTGTTATCAAGCAAAGGTTGCGACAAGGCACCCAGAGCCCTTTTGAAGCTGGAAACCCCCCTGCAAGTGCAGGGCTGGGCTGAATGGGGGTCCCTGGGGACTCAGGACAGCCTTGGGCAACCTGGAACCCGCTGCTGGCCCTCCCCAGGTGCAGTTTCCTTGAAGCTTCTCCCCACAATTTAGTATTTTAGAGTTGGCACATGAGAGTGGCCATTATTGAAACAAACGCTCAGAGTGGACCAGTGATTTTTCCCAGCCACCCTGGCGTGAGTGTGGCTCGCGTTACACACCAGGAAGCCCAGGAGAGGGGATTTGAACCAGCTCCGTCCAAACCCTGGCAAGGGACCAACCCATGTCTGAAGGCCACGTCCATTTTTTAGATTGCAGGAAATGGCTCATCCTGAAGTTCAAGTTTTCCTCTGAGCTCCTGGTGATTAATGTGGCAGAGGCCATGCTGTGGAATGTGCTGCCAGAATGTCAAAGGAGAGCTAAAGCATTTCACTGCGAATGCTCAGGCAGGCAGGAGGCGCCTTGGCGCAATTCTGCGGAGGGTATTTGGCAATCACAACAAAATCACAAAGGCACAAACCCTGTGCCCCAGAAACACCAATTTTATGGTAGGAGCCGATGCCACAGGGGTTTGCCCAGAGCACGAGGAAAGTCGTGCTCACAGTGCACGCTGGGAAAAGCAGGAGACTGGAAGCAGCCCAGCGCCATCCTTCAGGCTGTTTCCTGATCACTATTAGGGGCTCCAGGCTGGGCCCCAGGGGAGGGGCTCCTGAGCACATGCAGGCCCTGCCCCTTCCCCAGCACAGAGCTGGTCAAGGAAGTGGATATTCATTCATTCAAGAGGTTCTGAGTATTTCAGCATCACCAGGCCCTGTGAAATCACGGTATCGCAAATGACCGTGCAGAGACCCCGTGAGAAGGCAGAGACCCCTGAGAGTAGGACCCCTGAGAGAGCAGAGACTCCTGAGAGGGCAGAGACCCCCTTCTTTGTTTGCCACCTTCAATGTCACTCTCCCCCCACCCCCCGCCTGAGCAGGGGACCGTGGTGGCCTTAGTTACCCTCACGTGGCTTTAGGACCCTCGGAGCATAACGAAGCCCCCAAAGGCCCTGGTCTTCCACCAACATGATTTTTAGGAGAGTAAAGCTCCCGTGGCTCCTGTGGGTGGGCAGGGTGACTCGCTGTCCCTGGGGAGGCAGGACCCCACTGGGCGCCTCTGCAGGTGTGACTCAGGGGTGGTCTTTCTCTACGAGGCTGTGTGGGTGACAGCCTCTGGTCCCAGGGAGGATGTGGGGATGGGCCCTGGTGGAGTGTGCGGGCCTGCAGGGTGGGGAGTCTGGAGCTGTTGTTCGTGCAGGCCCAGGAGCCTCTGTCTGGAGTGCTGGAGTGCTGGTGTCTGGGTCCTGTCCTCACGATCCCCTTGGGCGTCCAAGCTGGAGTGCTGGCATGTAGTCCGGGTCCTCACGCTCCCCCTGCGTGTCCGGGCTGGAGTGCTGGCGTCTGGATCCCGTTCCTCATGCCCCCTACACCATGGCTGTCACCTGATGTTTTTGGCTGACTTTTTCTGGAAGAATGTGAGACCAGGGTTGACATGGAAGCTGTTCATTTATTTTGGAGGTGACCCGGGAAGGCAGGGAGTGGGGAAGGGGGCACCTGTGAGGGCTGATGGCCTAGTGCCCCTGCTGGGCACCCTCCAGTGACTCTCCTGGGCTGGGGAGGAGGCTGGGTATTTATCCAACTCCTGCCTGTGGGGAGGACAAACGAGGGCCACTCTGGGGGTGTCGACTGCCCAGCACCCAGCCTGCCCCAGCCCAGGCAGAGAGCCCTGAGCAGAGCCCGGCGTTGCCGCCAGTGTAAGGGTACAAGTGCCCGGCATCCAGCCTCCTCAAACCCAGGCAGAGAGCCCTGGGCAGAGCCCCATGTTGCCACCAGTGTCCTTTCCTGGCAGTCATCTTCACTGCTGTACTGGCAGCGTGGAGGCCCAGCCGCAGGACACCCCTCCCCCAGGGTTCTGCCCCATCCTGACAGAACTGGCCAAGAGCCTGGCATTGGGGCCCGAGATGAGACCTCAGTGCTGCGTGGTGCCTGGGGTGGGGGACCGACTGGGAGTGGGTGGGAGGCAGGTGCTTTCTGAAGTGCTCCCGGCCTGGCCTTTGTCCAGTGGGCTCTAGACATAGCTGCTGACTCTGAGGGCCCCGGCGCCTGCAGGGAGGGAGGCTCTGACCCCTTCTCAGGGCTCCAGCGCCTGCCCCTTTGACCAGCTGCAGACTGACCCTCGGTGGCCATGGGTCTTGAACCAGGTCAGGTGGTGAGGGCTGAGCTGACAGGGCCTGGCTCCAGGCCCTGGGTCATTGGCTGGGGTTCTGGACCTGGCTGAGGGGTCCCCAGTGGCTCTGCTAGTCACATGGTTAGTTGGCCTGGTAGGATGAGAAGCGACAGATCTCACAGACCCAAGGAATGAGCCCTTCCTTGTGAGATGGGAGCCCCTGTGCAAGCTGTGTGCCCCAGTGTGAGCACTTGTGTGTGTGTGCACACTCATGTTCACCTGCCATGCCTGTGTGTGTGTGCAGGCAATGTGTATATACCCTTGTGCCTGTGTGTGCGTGCTGAGTGTCAATGTGTAGATGTCGCCATGATGCATGTGTATGTGAGTGCATGTATGTGCATATGTGTGTGCTGTGTGCATGCGTGTGCATGAGGTGCATGTGTGTGCATGTGTGGTGCATGTATGTGCATGTGTGCATGTGCGTGGGGGCATTCATGTGCATGTGTGGGCTGCACGTATGTGCATGTGTGCATGCTGTGTGCATGTGCGTGGGATGTATGTATGTGCATGTGTGTGCTGTGTGCATGTGTGTGAGGTGCCTGTGTGCATGCTGTGTGTGTGGGTGGGTGCCTGTGTGTGCATGTCTGCATGCTGTGTGCATGTGGGGGTGCATGTATGTGCATGTGTGCATGCTGTGTGCATGTGTGGGTGCATGTGTGCATGTGGGGGTGCATGTGTGCGCATGTGTGCATGTATATGTGTGCATTCTGTGTGCATGTGGGGTGCATGTGTGTGCATGTGTGCATGCTGTGTGCATGTGTGGGTGCATGTATGTGTATGTGTGCATGCTGTGTGCATTTGTGTAGGTGCATGTATGTGCATGTGTGTGTGCTGTGTGCGTGGGGAGCATGTATGTGGATGTGTGTGTGCTGTGTGCTTGGGGTGCATGTATGTGGATGTGTGCGTGTAGTGTGCATGTGTGTGAAGTGCATGTGTGCATGCTGTGTGTGTGGTGCATGTATGTGGATGTGTGCGTGCTGTGTGCATGTGTGTGAAGTGCATGTATGAGTGCTGTGTGTGTGGGGAGAATGTATGTGCATGTGTGCATGCTATGTGCGTGGGGAGCATGTATGTGGATGTGTGCGTGCTGTGTGTGTGGGGTGCATGTATGTGCATGTATGCGTGCTATGTGCATGTGTGAAGTGCATGTGTGCATGCTGTGTGTGTGTGGAGCATGTATGTGCATGTGTGCATGCTGTCTGCATGGGGTTCATGTATGTGGATGTGTGTGCTGTATGCATGGGGAGTATGTATGTGGATGTGTGTGTGCTGTGTGCGTGGGAAGCATGTATGTGCATGTGTGTGCTATGTGCATGTGTGTGAAGTGCATGTGTACATGCTGTGTGTGTGGGTGCATGTGTATGTGCTGTGTGCATGGGTGCATGTATGTGCATGTGTGCTGCAGGTGCTGGGTGAGTGCCAGTCCCTCCTCGTCCGCCTTGGCTCCCTGCCTTCCCCTCGCCAGTTCTCTCTCTGCTTGGCGTCATTCCTTTCATAAATTCAGCCTGGCCGTGGTTTCCATGGCACTCTTATAAAATCTGGAATTCCAGTCATAATTGCAGGGAGTAGGAGAGCTGGGAGGGGAGGAGGCGGGAGGGAACCTTTTCTGTACAGGAAGCTCAGGTCTCAGTGGCTGTGACTAGTTTTTCTTCCTTCAAAGGTATTTAGAGTGCATAGAATTCTCTCCCAGAGCTCCCCGTTACCTAGCGAAGGCGACGGGCTAGTATTGTCCTCCTGTGGGGGTCTCATAGCCCATGGGCTTCTGTCTCTGTGCTGGAACGGGGTGGAGCTCAGCAGACCTGCTGGGTGGGGAGGGGCTTGACAGGGTCTCTGGCTTCATGGGACGGTGGCTGTGGGACTGGCACTCGAGGGTGCCTGGGGCAGGCTGCCTGGCCAGTGTCCCCAGATCTCCCGCTCCATGACTGGGCTGGAATTCCACGACGGTATTTCCATTCCTACGATGTTCTCGTCAATGTCAGTGAACCTCGGGCTGGGGTGCAGTGATCCCCTATGCACCGAGTGAACAGGGGTTGTGAGAATTCCCTGCAGGGCCTGGGGCAGCAGAGCCCCACATCCTCCTTTCTGTGCCAGTCAGGGGATGCCGAGTCAGCCAGGTCTGGAGGAGCACTGAGCGGATGAATGAATGAATGAAGGGATGGAAGGATGGAGAAGGTATAGGGAGGTAGCTCTCCCACCCCAGGGTGCATCTGACTCTCCTGGAGAGCTTGTTAACATGCAGATTCCCAGGCCATCCCAGCTTCTGATCTCCTGGTACTCAGCTGGGGCCTGGGAAGCTGGTGTGGAATAGATTTCCCAGTGGTCCTGATGCGAGGCCGCCTGTCTGCCTGCCCAGGAGACACAGGGGCAGGGGCAGCAGGAGTGCTTGAGGCCAGTGGTTGGGAAAGGGGCTTTCCTCTTTGTTCCCCAGAGGACAGCGTTTGGCTGTCCACAAGGCCCTGGCTCTGCCCTGGTGGCTTGTGGCTGGGTGGGGTCCCTGGGGCACCCTGCTATGTGAGATGGAGGCAGAGGTAGGGAGGCAGGAGGGGGGTGAGGCAGGGACACCCTCGGTGCAGAGGTACTTCTGGGGGCTGTCAGCCCTCGGTGGTCCTCCCGTGGGGGTGTCCTCCCTTCCTCACATGGAGGTGTTCTCCTGAGGGGGTGCATTCTTTCATGGGGGTGTCCCCTTGTGGGGGCTGTCTTCCTGTGGGGATGGGGTGTCCTCATCAGCTCAGAAGCAGATGGTCGCTGGGTTGTTTTCTTTCTCTTTCTTTTCTTTCTTTCTCTCTCTCCCTTTCTCTCTTCTTCATGGAGTTCTTATTCTGTCACCTAGGCTGGAGTGCAGTGGTGTGACCTTGGCTCACTGCAGCCTCCGCCTCCTGGGTTCAAGCAATTCTCCTGCCTCAGCCTCCCCAGTAGTTGGGGCTACAGGTGCCCGCCACCACGCCTGGCTAATTTTTATATTTTTAGTAGAGACAGAGTTTCACCATGTTGGCCAGGCTGGTCTCAGACTCCTGACTTCAAGTGATCCTCCCGCCTCGGCCTCCCAAAGTGCTGGGATTACAGGCATGAGCCACTGTGCCTAGCTGTTTTCAGTTCTTTAAACGCTGGCGTGTGTGTGGCTGAGGACCCCACTGGGTGTTTATGGGGGACACTGGGTATGTCCCCAGTCCCCATGCGCCTTCCTGATGCGCCCACCTGCTGAGCCAGGGAGGAGGCCGACCTCCTTTCCTGGCTGCTCCGGCTCCTCTCTCCTTGGCACTGAGCCTAGGGATCCCCAGGAAGAGGCAGAACTGGAAAGGCCTCGGGGACCTCGGGCTGCTTTCACTTGCTGGGTGACTCCCCTACGCTGGGTCTCGGTCGTGGAGAGCCCTGGGTGTGCCAAAAGCCGAGAGAGACCGAACAGAAGCCAGTTGGGCTGGTGGTCAATGTAACAAAGACCCCGGAGAAAGGAAGGGCTGTGGGGCTGGGGGGGCCTCTGGGCGGGAAAGTGAGGGGCTCAACGGGAAGCCCAGAGGCGGAGGAGGGGGCGGCAGGAGGGAGGGGGGACTACAGATAGGGCAGCCCTGTGTTCTCTTGTTTGTTGATCTGGGTTTGCCTCCATGCCATGCAGCACCCCATGATTTATTGGGATGATACTGAAACTCACCACCAAACAGTACTTATTCCTCCTCGCCTTGAACAGACTTTCTTACTTTAAGGAGAATCATGTTGTCTGAATCCAAGAATTTTACTTAAAAAATGTAGCCAGGGTTAAAAAATTGCCGTTGGCATCACTGTGGGCACTGCTGTTGGCATCACTGCTGGCTAACAGCCTGTGTGAAAATGTGCATGGAGAATGGGCACGAAGGCCTGACCAGGCAGGTAGAGGAGGGCACCCATCATCTGAGACCCCCAGATGCCCCCCAGGCCTTGTGTTCGCTCCTCCACCTCTGCCCTCCACACCTGCACCCCAGCCCTGCCCCTAAGCCTGACCAGCATCCTGGGGGTCTCCTGCAGAGCCCAACATGCTGCGGCCGCCCTTCTGGTCAAACTGCTCGGGGTCAGAGCCCACGACACCCCGCTCTACCTGGCTGCCCGATCAGCAGTCCTCCCCGGCACGCTTTCCCATGCCCTCACCGGGGGAGGAGAGGAGCCAAGTGGCTCCTGGAGGCGGAAGCAGACCCCAGGAGACTCTGGATACAGCCCAGGCAGAGCGTCTAGACAGTGCAGAGTCTGAGGCTGAGGGGGCAGAGCCTGGGCAGGTGCAGGGCCTCCTGTCAGGTGAGCATCTCTGATTTTGGGGTAAAGCCACCCACACCCTGTCCCTCATCCCTCTCTGAGCCCTGCAGCCTGGTCCTTCCTCCAGCCACTGGCACCAGTGGTCCCTATCAGCCCCTGGGGAAGCAGCCTGGCTCTGCCCTCTCACTGCTCCTGGGTCCTGGTGTGCTGGAGGCCGGGGGCTGTTCTGGCCTGGCAGCTCCTGGGGAGGAGGAGGAGTGCCCTTTTGCTGGTCACGGTCCGTGGGAGGTGGGGTCTTCTGAAGGTCCCACGGCGGTGAAGGCAGAGCCAACACCAGTGTGGGCAGCCTCCCCGTCCCTGACCTCCCAGCTGGCGGGTATGCAGAGTGGGTGACCAGGGGCATACAAGGGTTGCTAGGGCCGTGGTCCCCAAGCTCAGGAGGCTGTGGGTCCCTGGCAGATTACCAAAGCCTTGGCTTCCTCGGCCAGTCAAATGGGGACAATGACCTAAGGACCCTGAGCCCCAGGGCGGCCGGAGGCTCCCTGCACATAGCTGGGTTCAGCCAGGGCTCCCAGGCGGTGCCTGGCAGACGTCTGCCCTTACTGTCCTTCTCTCCCAATTCTCTTCCTCCTCCTCCAGAGATGCAGTCAGAGAGACAGCCCCCAGCCTCAGGGAGGAGGGGAGGAGAGGCTCGGAGCAGGGAGAAGAGAGGAGAGGGAGGGGAGGCTCGGAGGGAGGAGAGGAGTAGGGAGACGCTCCGAGGTGGGAGAGGGAGGAGAGGCTTAGAGTGGGGAGAGAGTGGGGGCAGGTTTGGAGGGAGGAGAGGAGGGGGAAGAGCCTCAGAAGGAGGAGAGAGAGGAGAGACTTGGTGGGGAGAGGAGAGGAGAGGCTCAGAGAGGGGAGAGGAGAGGCTTGGAGAGGGGAGAGGCTTGGAGGGGAGAGAGGGAGGAGAGGCTGGGAGAGAGGAGAGGCTCGGAGTGAGGAGAGGCTCGGAGTGGAGAGCAGAGCAGGGACCTGGTTGAGGCAGTGCTGTGCCCTGGGCACCTCCAGAGTGATAGGAGGGTGGCACCTACCTGTTGGTGGAGGGGCTCAGACTAGGCCAGGGCGAGACAGAGAAGGAGCTGGGCAGCCAGGCATGAATGACGCTGGTTCTTTAACCTTAAACACCGAGAAGTGTCAAACCCTGTGGATGATTCAGGCCACCATCCTCCCCTGAAGGCTCAGGGAGTGTGGACAGGTATGGGCAGGGAGCCCGTGGAGGGCAGAGGTCCAGGGCCCGGGCCCTGCTCTGGGCCAGGAGGGACACTGGCCTGGCCGCCAAGGCCAGAAGCCAAGGAACGCAGCCTCTGCCTCCCTCCAGGGCCTCCTCCCTCCAGGGCCTCCTCCCTCTTGGTCCCCTTGATGGGGCCAGCCTTGGTGCTGCGGGCAGGACCTTGAGTGCTGACTTCCCCTTATCGCAGGTCCTAGCTCACAGCAGAGCTGCAGTCCAGCCCAGGACGGTGGGCGTCCGCCCTGGCACCCTCACGGCTGTGCTGTGCCACCCGGGAAAGAGCTGGCATCCCCTCTTCACCCAATGCTCGCCACGCAGCCTCTGGATGCACAACGTGGGCCCCCCAAGGGCTCCACGTGGTGGGTGGCCTCTCCCTGTGACCCCTCATGGTAGCAACAGCAACAGGAAGGGGACCCTGAGACGCAGGCTCTCCTCGCCCCCGTCCGGCCTCCGCCTGGCTCTGGGCTTCCCTCTGTCAGGGCACTTAAGGCTTCCTGGGAGAGCTGCTGTGGGGCAAAAGAGTCTTCCCAGAGGCCCTACAGCCTCTTCTGAATCAGGGGCCCAGGGGTCCTCTCTCCAGCCATCCCCACCTCCAAGCTGGGCAGCCGCGGCATGGGTGGGGGGAGGGTGGGAGGACCATGCCCCTAAGGGGAGGGAGCTTGTCCTGCATTTCTGCTGTCCTTTGGGTTGTGTGGGGATCTTTGTTACCAGGAGATGCTGTGGCTGCTAACACTTTAGCATGGATAAGGACAGGGTGAGCCTGGTGGGGATCTGGGGCAGGGCAGGGGCAGCGCCCCATGGGAGGGCAGGTGAAGGTGGGTACTGGGTGCTGGGTGCTGGGAGGGAGGGGCCCAGCAACATGTGCCGAGACCCCTTTAGATGATCAGGGTTATAGTTTATCTTCTGCACCCTCACCCAGACGCCTCCTGCCCTGCTGCCACCCGACTGCCCTGAAGGAAGGAGTCCCGAGTGCAGGGAAACACCACGTAGAGAATCTCAGAGTGCCCAGTGCTGCAGGGAGGGGCAGGCAGGGCTGGGGCTGCTAACGGTGGCCAAGAGGACCCTCAGAAAAGGGTGTTCCCTGACACCAGGACCCAGGAACCATGGCAGGCTCCTGAACACAGGGGCCCCAAGGTACTTCCCCTCTGCCTCCCCCCAGACCCCTACTCAGCCCCTCCATGGGCACTCAAATCCCTCAATCCCCTGACCCACCTTCTTACTCCCCTGCTGCTCCCCCAGCACCTGCCTTTCTCCTCTCCAGCCACCCTTGGCCCCTCATGTCCCTGTGGAGACCCCTTACTCCTGCACTCTCCCTTGCTCAGGCTCTGCCTCCCGCTGGCCCACCTGCCTTCTGCTCCAGGCAGCCTTCCTGGACTGTTCAGGCCCAAGCAGATGCTTCTTTTGCTGAACTCCACAGGGTGAGCCCAGCACTCCTGATCCTGAGGCCCAGGAGGCTTGTGAGACAGACCCTAGCCTGCAGACTCTGCTCTCCCCGGCCTCCTGTGGCTCAGGCTCAGGCTCAGGCTCAGGCTCGGGAGAAAAGCAGGAGAGAAAGAGCACAGTAGGGAGCCTGAGCCCCCAGCCCAGGGACGTGGAGTGACCCAGGGCTTGGTGGGGGAGAGTCTGAAACGGTGGGTCTGGGAGGTGCCTGGGAACCCTCATTTTCAGAGCAGAAGCCCTGGAGTGGGGGTTCAGCCGCACCTTCTGTCTCCTCAGTGGCCGGCATGGGGCTGGGCCCAGGCCAGGGGCTTGGTACTACAGCTGGGCCTATCCATCCACCGCTGAGGCCTTGATGGGGCCACGGGCCTCCCAACCACAGGACCCCTGGCTGGCCAGAGGGGGCCACGGAGATCCGAGCTGAGTGGTCATGGGACCCTGGGGCCCCCTTCACTGAGCCTCCTGTGCCCAGCTCACAGATCAGGAAGTTGAAGCTCGGGGGGCAGGGGTGAGGACTTGCCCACACAGGACCCTCAGCGGTCAGAGGCCCTGCAGGGGGCTGTGCTGCTGGAAGCCCTAGGGTGGGTGTGTGGCTGTGAGCAGAGGGGGTCCCGGCCCCCACCCCCACCCCCACCCCCACCCCCACCTCCTCTAGACACATGATGACAAAGACTGTAACGTCTTTGTTACAGGGCGCAGGCTGGCTGCTGTGCTAACGCATGTCTGAATGAATGAATGAGTGAATGAATGAGTGAACGAGTGGGTGGGCACATGCAGGCCCTCAACACTCAAGTCACATGGAGGACCCTTTGGCCACCTTTATTGAGAGATACAGGGGTTTGTTTTTGTCAATTGCAGATAGTGGGGGTGGGGGTGGGCGTTTGAGCTCTGGGGGCTGCGCCATCACCAGGGGCTGGCTCAGGGGCTCCGGACTCCACAACCCATGCACTCATGGCATGTGGGGCCGCCTTCCGGGGTCACAGCGTAGCCTGGCCTCGAGCTAATGAGGCGAGATCGGGTGTCGTGGGTGTGTCCGTAGTGTGTGGACACGTATCCCTACCCAAAGCAAATGCAGATAGGAGCATAAAGACACCAACAGGAAAAGCCAACTTCAGTGGCAGCCACAGACCCCACCCCGGAAACCCCATGTCTACTGAGGGTCCGTGTCTACTGAGGGTCTGCCCCCTCTCAGGGTACTATCCATTCTGTCTGTTCCGGAGGGGTCCTCCAGGGCAGAACCATCCAGCTGAGAGGGTGGAATGACCACATAATCTTAGATGGGGAAACTGAGGCTCAAAAATTATGACCTCAAGGTCCAGGAGCCCCAGAGAAGGGTCTGAGGCTGCAATGTCTGGCTCCAAGTGCACGTCCTTGTCCAGAGCCCGGCCTGAGGTGCCTTAGCATTTGCTAAACTCTGAGCCTACTCCTGAGCAGGGGTAGGGACTGCGCTGACGTCTGGACCCCCCCGGCTGGCGGCAAAGCTCCCCTGCCCAGAGCAGACCATGTCACGGGAGCTCTGCTGAGGAGCAAGGCCCCTCTGTGCTGGCCCTGTCTCCCTGGGGTTGGTGGCCCTCGGGCGTGGGGAGTTGAGGTTTGGCAGAAAGCTCAGGGAATGGGCTGGCCCCCCTGAGCCCCGGTCTTGGTGAGCCGAAGGGTCCTGTGGTTGGAGACGGATTTTGTGGGGTTCAAGGAACCCGTCAACTCAACAGCCAGATCTAAGTCACTGCAGATACGGTAGCATTCGACTCTCATTTCATAGATGGGGAAACAGTCTGGAGATGGCAAAGTGACTGACACAGCCCAAGACCAGCTGTCCCGGGTCCCGGGTCCCCGGTCCCCATGGGCTGTGCAGGCAGCCTGCTCAGAGCCCATTTCCCCTGGGCAGAGGCTGCTCTGAGACACGGAGATCCTCGAATGGCCGAGCGTTGCTTTCTGTGGCTCCCAGCTCCCGACTTCCCCCGCCAGCATCTCCTGGGACTGCCTTCTCTCGGGCTCAGGCAACCTCCCCGAGCCAGGGGCCTGGCCAGCCCTGTCCTCTGTGGAGCTTGGATCCTAGAGACCAGGAAGGCGCCAGGTTTCCAACTGCCTGGAGGCTGGGGCCAGGGCTGCTGCCGCCAGAGGGTGACTAATGAGTCTGTGCCTTAGCCCAGGGCTGTGGGCCATGGTGCCTGGGTGCACTGCTCCCCTTCTCACCTGAGGCCTGAGTCCCTGGGACCTGGCGTCTTGCTCAGGGACCAGGCACCATGGCCCCTGTCCCACATTACTCTTCTCCAGGCACCCACCCTGAAGCCAGCTCTGGGCCTGGCTGCCAGACCTCAGCCTGAATAGCCAGAAGCAGAGCACATGAAGGCCGCACCCCATCCTGGCCACGGCCACCTGGGCGGGTGCGGGAGGCCAGGCCCCTGATCTGGCATCCCTTCTGCCCAGCCCGAGAGGCCACAGCTGAAGACCGTAGGCTGAGGCCTGAGCCCCCTCCCACACAGTATCCTGGCCTAGGCCTGGGTGAGGACAGGAGGGAGGAAGGGAGGCGGGGTCTGGGCAATTCCAGGCTGGCCCAATTTTGTCCTTTTTGGGCATGTGGTCCCCTCTGGGGGCTGCAGCTGCCTGCAGCGAGGGTGGTGGGGGGACCCCCTGGCCCCAGTTGTGGGCCCCCAGCTGGCCAGCCCTGAAGGGGCGAGTCAGGGAGTAAATGGTAGTATCCTTGGAACTGCCTGGGGAAGGTGGG
This sequence comes from Cacajao melanocephalus, assembly GCA_963573385.1. Classification (NCBI taxonomy): domain Eukaryota; kingdom Metazoa; phylum Chordata; class Mammalia; order Primates; family Pitheciidae; genus Cacajao; species Cacajao melanocephalus. Next base: position 268,164 of record CAUYLG010050390.1, read on the forward strand.
GCATGGGCCTGAGTGGCAGGGTCTGCAAGAGAGGCCTAAAGCCAAGAAGCCTGCGGGACGGGGGCAGGACTCCCCGAGCCAGACAGAGGGGTGCGGGTCTCAGATGCGGGACGGAGGAGGGACTCCCCGAGCCAGAGGGGTGCGGGTCTCACAGATGTGGGATGAGGGCCAGGCTCCCCGGGTAGACAGAGGGGTGCAGGTCTCACAGATGTGGGATGGGGGAGGGACTCCCCGAGCCAGACAGAGGGTCTCACAGATGTGGGCGTGGGAGCAGCAGCCCCGCTGCCCGAGGCCTGGCCCCACCCAGCACCTTTCATTTCCTTCTCTGGAACCATCCGTTAGTCTGGGAACAAAGAAAACCGCCTTTTGTGGCACACTAATTTCTCCTCGTTAAAGACCCTTTTCCGATCTGGGAGAGGAGCACTCTCTTGTTCTGGCTTTCAAAGAGGAGATTGGGGAGGGTGGGGTGGGGGGCGCGGAGCTGGGGACAGGCCCGGGAGACGCTGATGAGAAATGGGAAATAGGGGTTGGGGCCGGGAGGGGGTTCCAGGCCTCAGACTCCAGCACTGGCTGGTCTCTGCCTGACCCCAATCAAGGCTCCCCAGTGGGGGCTGCTCTGTCTGTCGGGGGCAAGGACCCATGGCTGGGCTCCTCCTGGCCACTGCCCCGGGCACAGAGCCTAGTACAGCGTCTCACGGGTGGCATTGCTGGAGAGGGTGTGGTTGCTGGACATGCTGTTGGCCTTCCTGGAGAAGGCCGGTCTCTTCCTCCTGCGAGGCCACACGGGGCAGAGGCAGGCTAGCGTGGCCAGGAAGATGTGGCGGAAGTTGGCGGAGACGAGGTTGTACAGGATGGGGTTGATGGTAGAGCTGACGTAGAAGAGCACATTGGTCACCATGTAGAAGTAGTGATAGAAGTCATAGAGAAACCTGGGGGGAGAGACACACTCAGACCCCAGGCGGAACCCTCGGGGGCAACCTGGGGGAGAGATGCACTCAGACCCCAGATGGAACCCTCAGGAGCAACCTGGGGGGAGAGACACACTCAGACCCCAGATGGAACCCTCGGGGGCAATCTGGGGGGGTGAGACGCACTCAGACCCCAGGCGGAACCCTTAGGGGCAACCTGGGGGTGGGGAGACACACTCAGACCCCAGGCGGAACCCTCGAGGGCAACCTCGGGGGAGAGAGACACTGAGGCCCCAGACGGAACTCCTGGGGGCCCCAAGGTGGGGCCAAAGAGGCCACAGGATGTGGTGGCTCAGATGCTAATTAAAACACCACTTGGGAATGGTGGCGTATGGGGACATTTCATAACAAGCTCCAGGGTGTGGCCTCTCCTGAGCAACGGAAGTTCTGGTTGTGCTCCCCCCCAATCCCCGGCCAGGGCTTCCTTAGGCAGAGCCTGGGCTCTGCTCCTCCGCCCCTGCCTCTCTCTGAGCCTCTCCCTGAGCCGCCTGCATTGCCCTTCAAAGTCCTGTACATCCAAGGGTCCAGGGCGTGGCTGGTCTCCAGCCTAACCAAACAGTCAGGGCGGGAATCCCCTCCACGCCTCCCCAGCAGCCACACGCCTTGCCCTCAATGTGTCGCCTCCACCCACAGAGATGTCACTCCCTCACCAGGCAGGTCAATTACCAGCCGGCAGCCCTGAGTTTCAGAAGCTTTTCTGGGGGCCGAACTCTGCTCCCTGTGCCTCCACCAGCTCATGGGTCCTAGGCACGCCCTCCCCAGTGGCTGTCACTGGGAGGAACCTTCTATCCTGGGAGCTGGCAGCCCCGCGGTGCAGAAAAGGGCTCACAAGTGGGCCCAAAGCTGCCATCTCAGGATAGCCAGCTGGCAAGGCTGGCCTCTAGCTGGCGCCTGGGGTCTTGGATTTTGAGAAGGCTCCTGCCATTTCCTGATGAGAGGGGCTCCCTGCACCTGAGCTCTTGGTGCAACCACTAGGAGTTTTGCTGAACACCTGGTTTCTCTTCTGAGACTCTGGACTTTTTTTGCATGCCAGGCAGTGGGTGGCCCTGTGATCGGCCCCCACATCGTCCTGTGAGGCTCCTCTGGGAGGGGTCCTGGAAGCTGCATCTAGTCTCCCCCGACCCCACTCCATGTGTCTTCTCCCTTTGCTGACTCTGCTGTATTAGCAAAGCCAAGCCTTGTCAGTACTGCAGCTCCTGCTGGGATAAGTCACAGCCCTGAGTGTAACTGCAGGCTGAGCCCTGTCGGTCCAACCTGGGTGGCCTTGGGGCTCTGACAGTTGCCATATGGGGAGGTGACACCCCCACCATGTCCCTGGCAGAGCCAGGGATGTCTCTCTTTAGGCCTTCGGGAAACTGCCTGGGCCAGCTCCTAGGACCAACTTTACCTCTCTGCCCCAGACTGGCCTGCTCAGCCCCTGCCCTGAACTTGTCCCTCCATGGCCTCCTCCTAGCCCCAGTCACAGCACACCCCTGCCCAGGGGGTCACCGGGGGACTCACCACACCCCTGCCCTGAGCGGGTCCTCTTGGCAGTGGCTGCCACACCCACCATCTATTTTTGGGGAGCACTTGCCCAGCACCCGACCTCCCAGTACTCACGGAGTCCACTGCTCGTCCGAAATGTAGCAGAACATGAGGCGCCGCACGTGGTAGGGCAGCCAGCAGACCACAAAGGCAATGACCACCGCACCTGAGACACAGAGACGTGGGCTCAGAGACAGGACACAGGCTCAGAGTCAGGCCTCAGGCTCAGAGACAGGACACAGGCTCAGAGTCAGGACACAGGCTCAGAGACAGGACACAGGCTCAGAGTCAGGACTCAGGCTCAGAGACAGGACACAGGCTCAGAGTCAGGACTCAGGCTCAGAGATAGGACTCAGGCTCAGAGTCAGGACACAGGCTCAGAGACAGAACATAGGCTCAGAGACAGGACTCAAGCTCAGAGAGGGAGAGGCGGGTTCAGAGACAGGACACAGGCTCAGAGACAGGACTCAGGCTCAGAGACAGGACACAGGCTCAGAGACGGGACACAAGCTCAGAGAGGGAGAGACGGGGGCTCAGAGACAGACACATGGGCTCAGAGGCACAGAGATATGGCCTCAGAGAAAGAGACACATGGCCCGAGGGGGACGCAGGGAGACATCCCATGTTCATGGATTGGAAGACTTAGTATCGTTAAGGTGTCAGTGCTACCCAAAGCACTCTACAGATTCAATGCAATCCCTACCATATTTCAATAATGCTTTTTGCGGAAATAGAAAAATGTATCCTAAAATTCATGTGGAATCTCAAGTGATCCTGGATAGCCAAAACAATCTTGTAAAAAAATAAAGCTAGAGATCTTACACTTCTTGATTTGAAAACTTACTACAAAGTTACGGTGTGGTGGTGGCATACAGACAAACAGACCTAGGGAACAGACTAAAAAGCCAAGAAACAAACCCTTAGCTTGTGGTCAAGTGATTGTCAGCCAGGCCATTCAGTGGGGAAAGGACAGTCTATTCAGCAAAAGGAGTTAGAACACGGGACACCCAGTTGCATGAGGGTGGACTCTTACCTAACACCATATGCAAAAATGAACTTGAAGTGGATTAAAGACCTAAACATGAGATCTGAAACTATAGGTCGGGCATGGTGGCTCATGCTTTTAACTCCAGCACTTTCAGAGGCCGAGGTGGGCTGATCACCTGAGGTCATGAGTTCAAGACCAGCCTGGCCAACATGGTGAAACCCTGTCTCTACTAAAAATACAAAAATTAACCAGGTGTGGTGGCAGGCGCCTATAATCCCAGCTACTCGGGAAGTTGAGGCAGGAGAATCACTTGAACCCAGGAGGTTGCAGTGAGCCGAGATGGTGCCATTGTACTCCAGCTTGGGCAACAAGAGCAGAACTCCATTTCAAAAAAAAAAAAAGAAAAAGGGTCTGAAACTATAAAACTCCTAGGAGAAAACACGCTGACTTCGCAGCATTGAGTTTGGCAATGATTTCTTGGGTATGACACCAAAGCACAGGCCACAGAAGGAAAAAGTAGATACACTGAACAACAGAAACATTAAATTTCTGTGTGTCAAAGGGTGTCATCAGGAGAGTGGAAGTCAGTGCACAGAAAGGGAGGAAATATTTGCAAATCACATCTGATAATGAGTTAATACCAAGAGCAGAACTCCTAAAGCTCAACAAAAAACCAAATACAATCCAATTCAAAAATGGGCAAAGGACTCAGACAGTTCTCCAAAGAAGACGTCAAAGGTTGACAAGCACGTGAAAAGATGTTACTGATCATTCACTGTAAATTCCTGGACAAATGCGGCTCAAAACCACAAGGAGATGCCACCTCAAATCTCTGAGGATGGCTACTACTAAAAAATCAGGCCACGCAGGCCCAGGTCACACCTTGGAGGATGGCCAGCCAGCCTCGCGTGCTGGCGCAGGTCCTCAGGGTTCGGATAGGATGGGCCCTGCCCTGCTGGGGGTGTCACCAGCCCCGAGCGCTCCATGTCCAAAGCCCTGGGTGGTTCCCACGAGTAGGGAAGGCCGAGCCGAGAGCCAGTCTCTGTCAGGCTGATGTGCTTGGCTGTGGGTCTCACCTGTGGCTGGCCACACCCTCGAACAAGCCCTGAAAATGGGCCAGCACCAGGGAGGACTCAAGCCAAATGCTTCAGGCAAAGCAACTGAAGACCTGGGTCTCAGGTGTGAAAAGGCTTCATTCTCTCCAGTTGCCATCACACTCTCCAAGGCCTGTGTGGACGGCAGTGTCCACGCTGCCCCTGCCCCTGCCTTCTTGCCAAGCACCTCCCTCCACAGGGCCTTTGCTCCTGCCAACTCCTCGCCACAGCTCTGTTGCCCAGACGGGCTCCTGGTCCTTGCGACCTGCAGGATGCCACCTGCTCTGAGAGCCCCTCCCAGCTGCCAGATGTAGTGGGGGGTGGTATTTTTTTCATCATGCTCAGCTCATCATGTCTGAAGGTGCCTGGTGCCTGTGTTTGCTTCCTGGGTGGAGCCCCCTGCTCCCCCAGAGTACAGGGTTGCTCCCGCCTCTGCTACTTCCACACCTGTGAGCAAGAATGAGTGAGACCCAGACTGCAGAGCAAATGGATGAGTGAGCACGTGAGCATGTGGATGAATGGAGGAAGGGAGGGATGGAGAGAGGGATGAATGAATGGACGAATGGAATGAGGGATGGAGGGAGGGAGGGAGGGAGGAGGGAGGGAGAGGTGGAGGAGTGAATGGAGGGAGGGATGAATGGTGGGAGGGATGAAGGGAGGATGGAGGGATAGGAGGAGGAAGGGATGGACGGAAGGAGGGAAGGATGGAGGGAAGGATGGATGGATGGAGTGTGGAATGGCACTCACCCCTGGGGGGAGCTGGCACCCTTGGTCTTGGCCTGACAGCTCCATCCCCATGTCTTTAAACCTTGCCCAGGCTTGGGGTGGTTCCATGCTGGCTGCTTTTGCTGGCCCTGGCCCGCCTCCCGCCCCGGAGGGCCCAGAGGTACGTACGTAGGACGTGTACGCCGTGCCGCAGGGCCTGGACCCGGCCGGGCTCGATGGCCATGCTGAATGTGCTGTGCTGGTCCCCCACTGTGCACACCTGGCCCTGCTCGGCGGCCTGGCGGACCATGACCGTCAGCTTGTTGGCGATGATGGTGTTCAGGACAGAGATGACCACCATGGGGAAGATGAAGGACATGAAGGTGTTGACCTGCAGGAGAGGAAGGGTGGGACGTCACAGCCGGCAGCAGGACTCATGCTGGCTGGGGTGTCAGGCATGCACGCTTGGAGGCCCTTAATCACCACCAGGTCAGGAGGTCCAGCCCTATCCGGGCTGCCCGTAGACACGGCCACCCTGGCCACAGTTCTAAGCTCGCTCCCAGCCTGCCCTGACCCTGCCTCTGACTAGAAAGAAGTTCGCAGACTCCCCCACCTTCGTGAGCCCCTCCCTAGGGTCCTGCCTGGACACGGCAAGGAGCACACACGCTGGGGTGTCACTGGGGTGTGGCTGTGGCAAAGGCCCTGCTCTGAGCTGTTGCTCAGAGCAGGAAGGGGACGCATCCGTGGACGCGCAGCAGAACGAGCCAGGGCGGGCTTGGCCCGGCTTCCGATGGAGAAACCAGCCGCTCCACGGGGGGTGGAACAACAGCCATCAGTGGCTTGAAGAGCATCCTCGGTCTTGGATTCTTTGTAAGACGCTCTTCCCCACAACCCAGATCTTCGCGCCTTTGGCTTCTGCACTTACAGCTTCCATCTCATGCTGGGGATGAAGCCTGCCGCTCTCTGCCAGGCTGCCTGGGACCCTCATGCTGAACTGCTGATTCTGAGAAGCTTTTGGGTGTGATGGAGAAGTGGCCTGTAGTGGCTCTGCGGCTGGTGGCTATGATTTCCGTAGGAAGTCCAGGAATATCTGCCACGGGGTTCCCTCGGCTGGGTTGCAGGGGCCCCTCCCTCCTGACCTCCTCTCACTGGGGAGAGTAGAGCTGTGTGGCCTCAACAGTTCACGTCAGGACGGCCCCAGTGAGGACAATCCTCGCCGTGTCCCATTAACGAAGGCGGCAGCGGCCACGGGACAGCCTCTGAGAGGCCGGGAATGTTGGCACTCGGGTTTTCTCCCTGGCCTGCTCTCGGCACTAGCTGAGGCACCTCTGACAGTCCTTCCCGCTCCCACCGAAGCACCAGGCTCCACTCAGAAGCACTCAGGGACCTTCAGGGAGGAGACGGCCCAAGTTCACCCTCAGGTTCCATTTGAGCAAAGATCTGCTAAACGGCTCAGAGGACATGCGTGGCAGGGGGACTCAAACCCCCGGGAGGCAGCGTCCTGCGCCTGCCTGCCCAGCACCCTGCGCTCCTGCCACCTGTGTGGGCTCCTGAGAGCCACCACCACTGCCCTGACCCTGGCTGGGTGGCAGGTCTGTTCTGCTCTCCCCCATGTGGGCATTGGGATCTGGGGCCACCCCACACCCGCCACGTTCTGCTGCTCTGGCTGAAGTCCAACTTCTGCAGGATGACAAGGTGCTAATGAGGCTGGGGGCGGGTAAAAAGTACCTCTGCCTACTCTGGCTGCTGGGAGGCGGGGCGGGGGATGGCTGGGCCCAGCCTCAGGAGACAAACCGATTCCGTGAGTCACCACAGCACTGGCATAGTTTAAACAGCACCAATGTATCCAACACAGATTTTAAATGTCAAAACATTTAAAATACCAACCTCACCAACACGGGCAGCAAAAATAGCTGCCTCCGGGGGCTGGTGGGCTGCGGGGTCTGGCCCCAGCCCTCTGGCTGCCCCCGTTGGAGGAAATCAGACCCTGGGTCCTGCAGTTCCCAGAGGTAGGGAGAGGAGGCCCCTCCCCTGCAGCACCCGAGCAGAGGCCACCAAGGGGCCACAGGTGCAGACAGAGGTGGCGCAGCCCTGCCTTCCAGAGGGAGTGTGGCCCTTCCCTGCCTCCCCCTCCTGCCCACCCTGGAGGCTGAGGCCGAATAGGATTGGGGGGTGAGGGGAGTGCCCCTACTCCTGGGGTCAGCCTTTTCTTCCTAGACCACAGCTGGAAGTGGGGCCTTTGGCCGACGCCACTCTTCCTGTAATCTCTCCTGCTCTGGGGAAGGAGCTGCCTGCCCCCGACGACAAGCAAAGGGAGCATCAGTGAGCAGCACGGGGCTTGGAGGACTGAGCCAGGCGAAGGACAGGCCCTTCCTGGGCAGAAGGACCCACTGAGATCACGTCTGTACATCCAGTCCCCATAAAACACCAGAGCTATTGTGGTAGACACACGACTCCACAACTCCAGTGGGAAACACTCTCAGAATGGCCGGGAAGGTTCTTGAAAGGAAGCGTGGCAGGTTGCTCGGACGCGGGAGCCTCAGCCTTGCCAGCCGCTGGCATGCACCTCAGGGCCCCTGTCCCATCCGCGTCCTTCCCCTGAGGACCCCTGTGTACCCTCCATCCCACTGGCATGTGACCCAGACCTGGCCAATCAGCACACCCCAAAAGGCTCGGGGGGCCCTCATTGGACACATCAGCCAAAGATCCATCCCTGCACTGATCTCAGTGGTCTGATGCGGGCCACCCCAGGACCTTGCCAGACACTAGCTTTGCCTGGGCTCACTGAGCAGGAAATGGCATCTGTGGCCGTGGGTGCCATTTTCCTACCTTTTAGGGAAGACCTGCCTAAGAATGAAGCCAGCATGGGTAAAAGAGAGCACCCCAGGACATCATCGGTGCTCCTGGATCAAGCTGTGCCTTCAGCTATTACTCTTGGATTTTCAGTGTGTCTTGAGCGAAAGAAATACTCCTTTCCTCAAGGGATAGGACAATCTGACTTAGTTCCTGGAACTGGTACCCTAACTCACAGAGATCTTACATCAGAAAAATTCCAGAGGGTCAGAAGATTAAAACCTAAAACCAAAAACCGTAACATTACTAAAAGAAATCATAGAAGTTTTACATTTAAATGTATGTATTTTTAACCTTTTCCCCAGCCTTATTGAGGCATAATTGACAAATAAAAATTGTATCTATTGGCTGGGTGCCGTGGCTCATTCCTGTAATCCCAGTATTTTGGGAGGCTGAGGCAGGAAGATCCCTTGAGGCCAGGAGTTTGAGACCAGCCTGGGCAACATAGTGAGATTCCTGTCTCTACAAAAACTAAAAAAAATCAGCCAGGCATGATGGTGTACACCTATAGTGCCACCTACTTGGGAGGCTGAGATGGGAGGATCACTTGAGCCCAGCAGTTTGAGGCTACGGTGAGCTATGACTATGCCACCACACCCCAGCCTGGGCAGCAGAGCGAGACGCCAATCTCAAAACATTTGTATCTATTTGTTATGTACAATGTGATGTTTTTACAGATGTGTACACTGTGAAAGGATCACCACCATCAAGCCCATAAGTACATCCACCACCTCACATAGCCCCTTTTTTGTGGTGAGAACACAAGATTTATTCTCCTAGGAAATTTTGAGTGTGCAATGCTGTATCGTTAACTCTGGTCCTCAAAGCTCCAGAACTTACTCTCCTTATAACCTAAACTTGGCAATCCTTGACCAGCCCCTCCCCATTCCTCACTTCCCTCCCCCAGCCCTCAGTGTTCTCTCTTTTTCACAAGTTTGCTTTTTCAGATTCCACGCATAAGCGAGATCACACAGCATTTGTCTTTTGGCGCCTGGCTTATTTCACTTAGCGTAACGTCCCCAGGTTCACTGCGGTTACTGCAAATGACAAGGTCTGCTTATGTTTCAAGACCGAGCAGCTCTCCCCGGTGTACCTGCACCACATCTTCTCCATCTGTTGGTCTGTTGAGGGACCCCTGGGTTGATTCCGTGTCCTGGCTATTGTGAGCAGTGCTGCAGTGGACATGGGTGTGCAGAGATCTTTTAGAGATCCGGATTCCACTCGGTTGCATAAACACCAGAAGTGGGCTTCTCAGATGCTATGGTGGCCCTATCATTAACTTTTCTGAGGAGCCCCCATGCTGCTTTCCGTAACAGCTATACCAGTTTAATATATTCCCACCGACAGTCACAACGGTTCTCTTTTCTCCATAGTGTTCCCAACACTAGCTACCTGTGGGCTTTTTGATGGCAGCCATCCTAATGGGCGTGCGGTGACAGCTCTCTGTGGTTTTGCAGTTTCCAGATGACTAGTGATGTTGAGCACCTTTTTGTAAACCCGCTAGCCATCTGTAGGTCTTCCTTGGAAAAACGTCACTTGGGCCCCTTGCCCACTTTTAAACTGGTTATCTTTCTTCCATTTTGTACCCTGGCTTTTCGTGTTCTTTTGCTGTGAAGAGACTTTCAATTAAACGTGGCCTCATTTATGCTGCTTTTGTTGCCTGCGTTTTTGCTGTCATAAGAAATAATTGCCAAGACCAAAGTCAAGAAGCTTTTCTTCTATGTTTTCTGCTAGCAGTGTAATAGTTTCAGGTTTTATGCTTAGAGCTTTAATCCATTTTAAGTCGATTTTATTGCATGGTTTGAGATAAGGGTACAATTCCATTCTTTTGCACGTGGACATGAGTTTTCCCATCACCGTTTATTGAAGAGACTGCTTTCTCCCCATTGTGTATTGGTGCCCTTGTGTCTAAGTCCATTTTATGTTGCTTATAACAGAAGACCTGAAACTGGGTGATTTATAAAGAAAAGGCATGTATTTATTACGGTTATGGAGGCTGGGAAGTCCAAGGCCCAGCAGATGCAGCTGGCGAGAGCCTTCTTGCTGGTGGAGACTCGGAAAAGTTCCACAGTGGTGCGGGGCGTCCGTGCAGAGGGGGCTGAGCATGCTAGCTCAGGTCCCTCTTCCTCTTCTCACAAAGCCACCAGCTCCCCTTGTGTGATACCTTCATCCAGTAACTTGTCTATTTGTGAATGAACGAATCCATTCCTGAGGGCAGAGTCCTCACGACTCCATCACCTCTGAAAGGCTCTACCTCTCAATCCTGCCACACTGGGGATTAGGTTTTAACATGAATTTTGGAGGTGACATTCAAACCATAGCACCTTGTCAAAGATTAGTTGACTGTAAGTGGATTACTGGGCTTTCTATTCTGTTCCATGGGTCTCTGTGGTGCTAGTATCATCTGTTTTGATTACTATAGCTTTGTAAAATAAACGGAAATTAGGAAGTGTGATGCCTCCAGTTTTGTTCTTCTTTCTCAATATTGCTTTGACTATTTGAGCTCTTTTGTGGCTCAATACGAATCCTAGGGTTTTTTTCTTTCTGTGAGAAACATCATTGGAATTTTGATGGGGATTGCATTGAATCTGTAGAGCACTTTGGGTAGTATGAAAATTTTAACAATATTAATCTTGCAATCCATGAACACGAGATTTCTTTCCATTTATTTGTGTCAATTTCTTTCATCACGTTATATTGAATGTCCATGTCTTTTACTTCCTTGGTTGAATTTACTCTTTTTGATGCTGCTGTAAATGAGACTGTTTACTTGCTTTTGAGATGGATTCTCACTCCTGTTGCCCAGACTGCAGTGCAGTGGTGCAGTTTCGGCTCACTGCATCCCCCGTGGTTCAAGCGATTCTCCTGCCCCAGGCTTCCAAGTAGCTGGGATTACAGGCGTGGACCATCACGTCCAGGTAATTTTGTATTTTTGGTAGAGATAGGTTTTTGCCATGTTGGCCAGGCTGGTTTTGAACTCCTGACCTCAGGTGATCCACCAGCCTCGGCCTCCCAAAGTGATTGGGAAACAGGTGTGAGCCGCTGCACTTGGCCCTCTTGATTTCTTTTTGGGATAATTGTTGGTGTATAGAAACACAACTAACTTTCATATGTCAACTTTGTATCCTGAAACTTCATTGAATGTGTTTATTAGTTCTAACAGTTTTTCTTGGTGGAGTCTATGCTTTTCTGTACATCAGCTCACATCATCTGCAGAGATAGTCTCACTTCCCCCTTTCTGATGGGAACGGCTTTTACTGCTTTATCTTGCTTAATGGCTCTGGCTGGGACTTCCAGGACTGTGTGGACACAGCGCCCTTGCTGTTCCTGGCCTTAGAGAAAATACTTTCTACCTCTCACCGTTGAGTGTGGTGTTAGCCGTGGGTCTGTCACACGTGGCCTTTACTGTGGAGCGTGCCTTCAACACCCAGTTTGCTTAGTGTTTTTGTCACGAAAGGATGCCAAGTTTTCTCAAGCGCTTTTTCTGTGTCAAATGAGATGATCCGGTGGCTCTTGTCCTTCATTCTGTTCACGTGGATGGTGTATCACATTCCCCGATTCGCGTGTGCTGAGCCACGTTTGCCTCCCAGGGATAAATCCCACCTGCTCACGGCCGACAATCTTTGAACATGGTGTTGAACGCAGTTTGCTAGCGTTCTGTTGAGGATTTTTGCCTCCAGGTTCTTTTCTCACAGCATCCTTCTCTGGCTTAGGTATCGGGGTAATGCTGACCTCGTAAGACGAGTTAGAAAGTTCCTTCCTCTTCACATTTTTGGAATTGTATAAGGACTGGCATTCATTCTTTAAATGTTTGTAGCATCCATCAGTAAAGCAACCTGGCCGTGCCCTGGGGTTTTCTTTTTTGGGAGGTTTTTGATGACCGATTCAATCTCCTCCTTCGTTACAAGTCAGTCCTTTCAGATACTCCGTTTCTTATGATTCACTCTAGGAAGCTTTGTGAGTTTTTAGGAATGTATCCATTTCTTCAGGCTGTCCTGTCGTTTGTATAGAACCGTTCATAGTTTATTGTGATCCTTTTGATTTCTGTGGCATCTTGTAAGGTCTCCTCTTTCACTGCTGATCTTAGCTACGTTTTCTTTCTTCTTGGTTAGTCTAGCTTCCCTCCCCTCCCACAAACATTGGAGAAAGCACAGGAGCCCTTGCTGTCAAGGGTCTTGGATCCTGGGGAGGAGAGACCACAGAAATCACCACCTGCAGTGACTTCAGGGTCAGTAAGAGCGACAGTCACAGTGACGCTGGAGGCAGCCTGGCTGTGGTGGTGGGTTCGGGGAAGGCCTCTGCCAGGGGGTGACTTCTCATCTCTGACCTTATGGCACCCAGGAGGCTGCACTCTCCTGGCAGAGGGTCCGGCAAACTCACGGGCCTGAGAACTCGGGGTGAGAATGGAACAGGAGCCGGCGGCCAGGCCGGGGTAGTGTGGCAGCCTTGACTTTCCCCCTGGCTGACCCCTTTTCTGACCCCTGCTAGGTGCGGCCCCCACCACCTGCCAGGCTGAGTGTCTACCTCTCTAGGCGTCTCAGCCCTGGCCACCTAGGCAGCCTTGAGGGACTTTGTCTAGTGGACTCAACCAGGCTGAAGGTCACGCAGGCCGGCCAGAGGACGCCTGAGCGCCACTGATGCCACCACCCCCTGGTGCCTTTTGTCTCTAAAGAGAGCAGGGGGCCACAAATATTCTGGAGGATGTGTGGTGGCGGCGACTCCCAGACCACCTGGCTTTGTGATTCCTAGCAGCAGGGGAGAGTCGTGGCCAAGAGCAGGGACACCCTGGGGACGGCGAGGCTGTTGGCAGCTGCAGGGAAGGAGTCCAGCCTAGCGGGGTCCTCGCCACAGCTGGATTCGGAGGCAAGACAGAGCGTGGCTGTGTCTCTCTTTGTATCTCTTTCTCCTGTGTTGTCTGTGTCTCCATTTTTCTGTGTCTCTGTGTGCGTCTCTCCTTGTATCTGTTTTCCTCCCTGTGTCTCTCTGTACATCTCTGTTCTCCTGCGTCTGTTTTCCCGTGTCTGTTTCGGTGCCTCTTAGTTGTGTCTCTGTCTATGCATCTCTCTCAGTGTCTCCCTGTGTCGCTGTCTGTCTGGGTCTCTCTCTGAGTCTGGTGTGTGTACCAACACCCTCAGGTGGCAGGAACTGGCTGGGCCACCTTCCCTGTAGCCGGCTGGGCAGCTGGGCCATGGCCTCAGTGGCTGGGTCTCTGAGGTTTGGGTGGATGTCTCGGAGCAGAGGGTCCTGGTGGGTGACAGTCATGGTGGTCTGGATGTGGGGCTGCCTCCAGGGGCATCTCGTGTTTCAGGCAGCATCCCCCACCTCTTGGCCTCATCTGGGTCTTGGGGATGGTGTTTGAGTGGCCGGTTGGGAAGCAGCCAAGTGCCTGGGGTTTGGTGCCAGGAGGGGTGGCCTGGCTTGTTCCCTGGCCAGCTGTGAGCTCGGCAGGGCCTCCCGACCTCAGCCTCATTCCTAAAAGAGTGAGCCTGGAGGTGCTGCTGCCTCAGTGCCCGGAGCACCCATTGCGCTCCCTTGGGCATGAGAAAGGAAGCAAACTGGGGGCACAGGGCTTGGGAGGCTGGGACGGGACACTCTGGGGTGACAGCAGGTGGGGCCGGGCCTGTGGAAGGGACTCAAGGAGCCTGGCCTCTGCCCCCTTGCGTTTTGATTTTGCTGGGGAGGAGGGAGGTGAGTGAAGGGTTAGACAATGAAGCAACAGCTGTGCTGGGGGATCTGGACTGTGGCACAGCCTGGGGGTGGCTGGTCTGATCCCCGCCGTGGAACGTGGGTGGGAGGGAGGGGTCACACACTATGCTGCCCACAGGTGAGGGCGCCCCTGACACAGGCCCCGGACAGCCGGCCTCGGCCTCGGCCCCGACCTCGCACGGCGTTCAACCCTCGCTCCTCCCTTCCACAGCAGTGGCCTGTTTTGTGCTGGGCCTTTCTAATTAATCCCATTGTGTATAGATCAAGAGACGGCTCCAGACTGGCAGCTGCTCCCCATCTCCGCAGCCAGGCTGTGCCGAGTGGGAAGGTACAAAATGTTTTTGCTTTGCAGAACCCAGAGGCTTTGTAGGATGCCGCAGAGCTGCAGGGAGGCTGGGAGGGGAGGCTCCTGTCCACACCCTCCCTAGGTGGGGACCGCTGGGGTGGCCTTGCTGGGCTGGCAGGGGATCACCCCCTCCCTGAGGGGATGACCAGCCCCAGCAGGGCCCAGGCTCGGAGCGGTCTCCTCTAACCTCCTGGACAGATTCCAGGTGGAGAGGCCCCCGCTCCAACCAGCAAACGCTGACTTGGGAGCAGCTCCCAGGGTTCTCAGGCCCTGACCTGCCTTCCCCACCATGGCTGAGGCCAGTAGCGAGGGCAGAATTAATTCAGAAATGCTGTGAGCCGGGCTGTCAGCACAGGCTTGTTCAAAACACCAATGACTGGGGAACAACTCAAAGGCTGGCCACGATGTCACGACGCCCCGGGCAGGGGTGGGGATGAGGCAATGGGTGGGCCCGAGATGGCCGGGACACGTCCAGCAGGGGATGGCTCCGTACTCCCCTCCCAGCCTGGCTCTCCAGATTGGAGCCCTCGGGCTGATTTGGGGAGAGGGCAGGGCAGCTGGGAGGGTCGCAGGTGTGTCCCTCAAAAGCTAGAGCCCCACAGTGAACTACCTACACACACAAAGCTGAAACGCAGGACATTCCACCTGCCTCTCCTGCGATGTTTCCAGTGACAGGTGCCCGGAGATGAATGGGAACCCCATGGCCACACCAAGGCCACCATGGCCTTGGAACTGGGGAAGCACTGGGGGGAAGGGGATGGGAACGCCGGTGGGCGGGTCCCTGCTCCTTGTGCCAGAGGTGGGGCGCCAGGGTGGAGAGCGCAAAGGTGTCCTTAAGGTGACATAGCCCAGCGCTTTCCAGGAGTGAGGTCGTCCAGGGGGCTCTGGCCAG
Organism: Cacajao melanocephalus; assembly: GCA_963573385.1. Lineage (NCBI taxonomy): Eukaryota > Metazoa > Chordata > Mammalia > Primates > Pitheciidae > Cacajao > Cacajao melanocephalus. Next base: position 283,240 of record CAUYLG010050390.1, read on the forward strand.
CGGCTGTGCTCAGAGGAGACACCACGCAGGGACCCAGGGAGAGGGAAAAGCAGCGGCTGCCTGGGGCCACTGCAGGACTCCCGAGACCTGGGGCTGTGTGTGAGCAGGTGTCTGGGGAGTAGAGGAATGAAGGCATAAAGAACTGGTAGTGTGACCTTGTTCTAGAAGGTTCTGGTGGTAGCCAGCTTGGGACATTGTGCTGTCCCTCAGTCAGCCTCCCAGCCATCTAAGCAGTACCAGGCCTGGCTCAAGATGCTGCTGGGATCAGGAATGCCAAGCTGTGGGACTTGCTGGCCAGCAGGGACACGCCTGACCCGCAGGAGATGGGAGCCTGGAAAGTGAGACAGGTTGGCGTCGAGCTGCATTGCTCTGTGGAGCGGCCAGTTTTTCTGAGTTGTGAGGGCAGGACCAGGGGTGTGTCGCAGAGGGCCTGTGCGAGCCACCTTGGTGTCTGCGGGACCACTGTGGGAGGGGTGAAACGGACAGTGCAGCCGCTGGCTAGAGCTCAGCCCCTCACGACTCCATCCACGCCGCCAACAGAGCGCTCTGACATGCAGGTTTTGGCTCAGTCTTAAAAACGACGGTTTGAATTCCTCTAACCTCCACTTTCTAACTGACATCGTGCCCTCCAGGACAGGAGGAGGGGAGGGTATCTACACGCAGTCAACGTGCACCACCTCAGGCACACACGTTTCATCTGTGAGGCAGAGGCTGCTGCCAGCCTCATTCTATAAAGAAACCCAGGCGCAGCTGTGAACCCAGGGGCCTGAACCCATGGCCTGAGCTCTCATGTCCTGCATCACCGTGAACAGCGTCCTCATCCCCGCTGGTGAGGCTTTGGTGGCACGTGCCTTGCCTGAGCAGATGCCTTCTCTGTGCCACTGCCAGGTTTTGAGAGCATCTAGTCCAAAGGCCACAGCTTCGTGACGACCTCTCAGGGACTGAGACTGCCACACAGCCTCTGTCCATGGCTCCTTCGCTCTGCTCCACTCCCTGCGCTTTTCTTCTGGTTTGGAATTTCTGGGAGGCTCAAGAGGAGAATGCAGAGCCCCAGGAGCCTCGGGTTTCAGCACCACAGACAGTGCCCAGGCACCGTCGACGGGGCTGCAGATGTGGGTTGGGGAGGAACACGGTGTGAAGCGGGGGCCAGTGTGAGGACTCCCAAGCCAGCTGGGGGCAGGAACCCCATCAGGAGAACTCCGGCTGCCTGCAGACCCCTCCTCTGAGCAGGGCAGGTGAGTCACCGGTCACCTCTGCAAGAGGTGTGCCCTCCTCTCCTCTGCCACGCAGCAGGAAATCCTGAGTGTGGGAGTTGGAATCTTTTCCCTCCTGATTGCTGGAGCCATAGAGGCCACTGTCTAAGTGGGGACTTGGCAGAACAGAAGCCCCCGGTGACACATCCTGTCTGTACCCAGCTGAGCTGGCGGACTGGCACTAGCCTGGCTGCCAGGAGGCCACTGACTTAGCCCAGAGGCCCTCAATTGGATTAGGGAATGGGCCTTCCCAACACCCCCTCCTCCACCTGTGCTGGGCAGGTGCCCTCCAGGACAGGAGGAGGGGAGGCCCCCGGCCCTAAGCCCCAGGAATGGCCCTCCCCTCGCTCAGCCTGGCTGGGGCCCAGGATCCTCAGCAACAGCTGAGGAGGGGATGCTCCATTAGCCACTGAGGATGGTGCTGGGGTGGCGAGTTTGCTTTTCAGCTGCTCCAGCACCCCTCAAGAGCAAATCGAAGGCAGTGCTGTGGGCTGCGGGTCTCCGCCTGGTTTGAAACATCTGCCAGCTTCAAGCCTGTGAGAACGCTCACATCCACGAGGCCTCTGCCGGGAAGCAACAATGGGGCTTTCAAAACTCTTGACGAGCCTAGGAGGCTGCGCACAGCAGTGAGTCAGGGGTGGGATTCTGGCCCTGGTCACAGCCTCCTCCTCTGTGGGGATCTGAGCAGGAAGGAGCCCTGGTGGGGCCGGCACTCCTGTTTCTCAGATGAGGAAACCGTGGCCCTGGAGGGCTCCCCTGGGCTAGAGTCCACAGCTCCGCTCTCCACCCTCGGACTTGGCACGACCCTGTTCCTTCTGGCCTGCACAGCTATAAGATCCGCCTGCTGCTCACCCCACAACTAAGGATGAGCCGACTTGATGAGGTTTGCGAAGCCTTTTGTTTGCCTTTTCTAAAGTGCCAGGCACTAACTTGACAGATCAGGAGTGGGGCCAACACACTCGGCACGGAGCGTTTTGGAGCCTGGTCCCATGACAAAAGCCTCACTGTCCAGAAAATTTCCACGCAGGAAAAGCTCTGGAGATTTGCAGACACCATCATGGATTTCTGGGGCGTTTGTGCAAAGCCCCCTGCTGTGGCCAAGGAGGAGCTGCTGTGACGAAGTGGGAAGGCCTGCAGCCGCGGACTAGGGGGTACAGCCGGGAACAAGGCGGTGCTCTGGGGTCCAGTGGGCCCAGCAGGACTTAACTTTGTTTCAGTGTGCACATTTGGAAAAGAGCCAGCGTTCCCGGCTGCTGCAGGACAGCCCAATCCCCTGCTGGGTGTGCAGGACTCGCCTCCGCGCCCCGCCCGCCTGTTCTCCAGTCCTGGCTCTTCGCCAGCCGTTGCATCTCCAGCCTCACAGTTCTCTCTGTGTGCCTTTCTGCCATGCAGCCACAAGGCCAGCTCAGGCACATCCTGCCCCTCCCAGCGCCTAAGGGCCACGACCTGGCAAAGCTGGCCACCGCGTCCCGTGGACATCTGGCTCTACACAGCATCTTGGCAGTGTCAACGGAATTTGTGTTCTGCCCTGCTGTGCTGAATTCGATTATGGTGGACAGAGCCAGGTGTCCTCACCTGCTGGAAGAGGCTGCAGGGGTGAGGGAGGAGGGCCGGGGGCCGCCCCTCCCCGCCAGTCCCTGCATGGGAGGGACTAACTCAGTGATACCCAGCTCTCCTTGTCCCCAGCTGCCCAGCCCCTGGGCTCGGAGGGGCCCCAGGCTCTGGCTTCACCCTGGATCTCTGCCCTCTGTGCTTCAGCCAGGCCCCTCCCATGCAATTCCAGGGGCGCCAGCCTCGTCAGCCTTGCATGCTGGAGGGGAAGAGCAGTGCTGTGGAACAGCAGCAGGACCCAGGGCAGCCCGTCCAATGCAGAGTCTGGATCTCAAGAGCATAGGACACGGGAGACTCAGTGAACTGAGAGCGCCCAGGGACCAGGGCCAAGCACAGCCAGAGGGGGCTGCTGCCCAGCGGTATCCGGGAGGGCCTTTCGGTCAACACTGTTCCTCCCACTTCAGTCTCCAGAGCCCAGTGGGTCCCAGCGACGCCACAAGACACTGGATTCCACACGTGTCTCCCTCACAGCCATGCAGGGCTTTCCTTTATAGCAGTGACCAGGCTTGGCTTCCTGCTTCATGGATGGCTCAGTGCATGAAGTCCCAGGTCTTCCCCATTTCTAGGTTTAAGAGTCAAGAACCAGGCAGCCCGGGATTTGGCCTCGCCGAGCAACCCTGAGCGATCCCCTTTTCTTGCTGGCCCTGACTCCTCCTCAGGAAGGAAATGGGTGGGCCAGTCCACCTTGGAGACCTCTGGCTTGAAACCCAGAACCTCCACCAACTCCGCTGCTAAGAGTGACCAAGGCTGGAGCCACCAAGGACCAGGGTGAGCCCGGACGCGTTCCCAGCCTCCCTGTGGGCAGAAGGGAGGCCGTGCACAGGGCTCCCCGCAGACGCAGGCCTGGCTGAGGCCCATGGCCGCCTTGCAAGGTGTTAACACTGTGAGCCTGGGAAACCCAGAGGGGGCCGATTGGCTCCAGGGGAAGCCCCTCCCTGCCCTCTCGAGCCAGATGCGCGGCTCACAGGCTTGCGAGAGGTTTTCCCCGATGCTTTGTTGGCGCTCATCAGCCTGTCCTTCCACCCTGCAGGAACGGGGCAGCAGCTGAGGCCATTTTTGGAAGTGAGGCCTTGCCTTTCGGGCCTCTCCATGCCTAGGGCTATTACTGCTGGCAGCTGGAGGCTGACCCATGGCTGCAGGCTTCTCCCCAAGCCGGGCTGCAGACCTGAGCAGGGAGTAGCTTGCCTGACTCTTCTTGGAATGTTCCAGAACTCAGTGGCTGCACCTGCGTCTGCCCCTCTCCCTGCGTGCACCCAGGCCGGCCATCTGCACCCTTCAGCACCCTCTGCGTGCACCTCGAGCCCAGGCCCGCCTTGTGGAGCCTTCACAAGTTGGGACAGTGCTCTGGATGCATCTGAGGCACCCACACAGAAGCAGAGGAGGGGGATGGGAGGGGCGGCAGACGGGCATGGCAGGGAAAGGGAAGTGGCCGTGGTGGAGGGCCAGGGGACATGCAGTGTGGTCTGGGGGAGACAAGGGGCCATTTTCTGGAGGAGGGAGCTTTACAGAGGCTCCAGGGCTAAGGGGCACATGAGGGCCGGGAGGAAGGAGATAAGAGTCTGTGAGGTGGTGCAGGGGTGTGGGGGGCGGGGAGGACCGGGGGCGGGGAGGACCAGGGGCTGGGGTCAGGTCATCAAGGGCCAGCCTCAGAGCTGCTCAGAAGCTGGAAGCAGCAGCAGGAAGTAATGCGGGAGGCCGCTGCAGCCGTCTGCGTTTTGGGTTTGCTCTCAGGGCCGGGGCCAGGGAGGGACCCGGGCATGGCAGGCAGCTGGCGTGGGGCCTGGTGATGGCCCGGTGTGGGGGCAAGGGCCGGTGGGAAGGAGGATCGCGGTGGCCATGCAGGGCCAGCATCTCTCTCCGGGCTCTCCTCAGCCCCCAAGCGGGGCAAGGCCACAGAGGCCCCGTTTAAGTGCAGGCTTGAATGCTGCGTCCCACGCTCGGCCCCTCACTGCAAGTGTGACAAGCGGCCCCACAGGGGTCACGTGCCTGCCACTGTGCCCGATGAGCTGGGTGGCAGCCACGGGTCAAGGGACTCTCCAACTGCACAGAGGGAGCCATTCCACCTCTGGACATGCATCCTAGGGCAGGGCAGGTGGACGCTTTCTGTGAAGGTCCAGAGGGTGAGTCGTTGTGGCTTTGCAGGCCACAACTTTTGAGCGGAACCACTCACTGTGGCCACCACGGCCTCCGCAGCCATGACAGTGCGTCGACGAGCAGGCAGGGCTGAGTGCTGATGAAACTTTATCCACAACCCCGGGTGGGGTTGCGGTGTCCCGTCCTCATGACCACAGGGCATGCCAGCCCTGCTGCTCATCGCACCATCTGTCCAGGGAAGACTGGCCCAGGCCGGGCATAGGAGCGCAGCCTCACACTGCCGTACAGAACTGCCTGAGGCTGTGGAATTTATAAAAGAAAGAGGTTTAACCGACTCACAGTTCTGCAGGGCTGGGGAGACCTCAGGAAACTTCCATCACGGTGGAAGGAGAAACAGGCACCTTCTCCAGAGGCAGCAGGATGGAGTGAGTGAGTGAGAGCAGGGCAGATGCCAGCCGCTTATAAAACCGCCAGATCTCCCGAGAACTCACTCACTCTCACAAAAACAGCCTGGGGGAAAGACCTCCACCTGGTCCCGCCTTTGATAAGGGGATTATGGGAATTACGGTCCAAGAGGAGAGTTTGGGCGGGGACACAGCTGACCTACTCATGAAGCGACTCCTAGGCGAGGTGTGTGCCCGTGGGCCCTGGCCACAGATGGAAAAGAAGCAATAAAACAGGAGGGTCTCAGCTTGCGGGTCCTTTGCTGAGGGTCCAGGCTGTTCCCCGGGAGCCACAGGCCAGGGCATCGGAGGCCTCCCTGGGAAAATGGCTCTACAGGTGGATCGGGCCCACCCCGCCTGGCTGGGAGCCCTCTCTCGGCCCTGCCCGCAGGTGGAAGCTGCTTCCCTCCTCTCCCAAACCCTCTCCTGGTTCCCCAGCTGGAGTGATCCACGGAGGAGATTCTGCGTCTCCGGAAAGCCTCTGGAGCGGAACCGTGAGAGGGGTTTGGTCCCTGCCTTTGTGAAGATGAAGTGGGCCTGTCTTTCTGGGGACCGCGGCTGAGGGTGCAGGGAGTGGGGCTCTGCCTCTGGGCTCCAGTGTCTCCCCAGCTGCCAAGGGCAGCAACCCCACATGGGAAGGAAGCCTGGCCGCCCGTCCCGCCCTCAAGTGCAGAGAAACCCACAGCCACGATGCCCCTGCCCAAGGCACCCCAGCCTCTGGACAGACCCCGGGCAGACCCCAGGCCCTGCCCTGAAGGGGCAAGTTCCAGAACCAACTGTCCACCAGCCACGCGAATACCTGGCTTTTGTAATCCCCACACACTGGTTTCTACTGAGGGATGAAAATTAACAAATTTCAACAGGAATTACTGGGCTCTGAAAACTGTTCTTTGTAATTGTAAGGGTTATTGCCGAGTTTAAAATGAGGAAACTGAGGCCAGTATAAGAAAATTAAATGCCAATTTATTCAGCTCCCGGGCGAGGTTCTACGTCCGGGTAAAGGGGGCCAGAGAAGTCGCGCTGACTTCCTGGGACGTGGGGGTTTTTATAGCTCGAGGGAACGAGGCGTGGCCAGGTGTTCTAATTGGTTACGGGGGAGCGGGATTGAGACGGGGCGGGCTGCTATTGGTGGGTAGATGGTTGGGCGGGTCTTTCCTAACGTAAGATCCGGCTAAGGTTACATCAGCCGGATCCTTTCAGGAGAGCATGTGCTTAGAAGTAGGTGCCCTGTGCAGGGCCAGGTGCTGAGTGCAGAGGTGGGTGTGTCCGGCCTCCTGGCGAGGCGACCGGCCTTACAGTAATGAAGGGAACGGTTGAGTACAGAATCTGAATTTGGGATTCATACCAGACCCCCTCTGAGAAGGTGCTGAACCCGTCAGGAATCAGAGGGGAGGGTGGGTCTGTCCTCGTGTCCTCGGCAACTCCTTTCCCAGTTGCCTTCGGGTTTTGGGGGCTGCTCCCGCCCCTGCACAGCCCCACAGGTCACAGCGCGAAAACCCCGCCCTGTCCCTCCATCACCGTAGGTGCCCTTTCCTCCTCTCCTGCACTCCAGCCTCGGGAGGTGGGCTTGCCTCGCAGTGTGGGGGGACTCCTGTGCCACCCACGCCCCAAGCCAGGGAGCAGCCGCCTGGGGAGCGTGGGGGAGGCTGAGGGCACCCCGAGGGGAGGCTGGTCCTGGGGCTGGGATGCCGATTTCTGAATCATCCCCGCCCACAGAAGGAATTCATCTCGCTCCTAATCATGTGTTTGTCACAGAGACATATCGGCTCTTCTGTGAGACTCCGGCGTGCAGAGCGGCGCTGGCTCTTTGTTGTAGAGAGAGGCGGTGTCACTACGAGGCTGCCGGGCTTTGAAGTAAGCAAAGGAGCTGCCCACTCGATCCATGCGGGGCCCCTGCCTTCGCTCGTGGTCCTACCTCTTCCGCCTGCCTCCATCGCAGCGACTCAAATAGCTATGAATGGGGCTACCCCGGAGTCCTGCGTGGCCTCCCTGGCTGTGGTGACGGGCTGACCTTCCCGCAGTCTCCTCCCAGAGCCAGGCACCACTCCTCTGCCAAGGACCCCACGGGCCTGGCCTGGTAGCTCCCTGAGGGCACCCGCCACCTCCCACCCCTGCCCAGGGTTTTGGCACTGAGCTGGCAGCCAGGCAGAGCAGGGAGGAGGCAGCTGGGCGTCTTTCTTTAGTGTGCAGGTCACCGCCCACGATGGCACCCCGGTGGTTGCTGCCCATCACGCAGGGTGGCCTCCACATGGGGCCTCAGCTAGCGGGAGCCTGGCACCCAGCAGGCGGCACCCCACCCTAGGGGAGGCTGCACAGGCTCTGGAAACGCCCCAAGACCACCTGAGGGCTTCTCATTGGCGGGGAGGGGGCGCAGGCAGCACAGCCCCTTGGAAATAGGAGGCAGGCCACGTGAGGCTGAAATATGCCAGTAGCTACATTACAAAAGTGGAAAGAAACAGGAATGATTATTTTAATACAGTATCTTATTTAATTTATTCAAAATATCCTTTCAACGCACGACAGTATCAGTGAGCTATTGTACCCCACCTTTCTGCATTAACTCTCCAAAACCCGGGGTTTCATGCCAAAGCTCACCTGCAGTCAGACCAGCCATGTTTCCATGCTCAGTGGCCCCATGTGGCCCAGGGCTGCCACATTAGACAGGGCTGCCTGCAGCTTTTATGGGAAGCTGCCTGGGCCAGGCACACCAGCATCTGCTCGTCACTCCCGGGGGTGGTCTTGGCCCCTGCTTTGCTCAGCAGAGAACCTGGGGCCTCCAGGTCAGCCCCAGACAGGGGGCAAGAGCATTGCACAAGGTCAAGGATGAGTTACTCATTTTTAACCACCTAAAAAGCCCCAAAATGAAGCCTGGGTAGGGCGAGTGGGGCCACGTCCTTCCTGGAGCACAGGTCAGCCTCCTTCGCATCGGCCATAAAGTCCCCGCTGTACCGAAGCCCGAGAGCTGAGCCAAGAGTTTTTGGGGGAAGGAGCCACACTCCAGAGAAGGCTCCAGAAAAGCTCTCATCCCAGACCTCGCTGCCTCCACCCGCCCCTCACACCCCTTCTCTTGCCTGTCCCCCACCAGGGCTGAAGAGTGAACTCAGTAGCCACCCGCATGGCTGAGCCGGGGAGGGAGGCTGCGGAGAGGACCAGGTGGCTGCTTCCGGGGTGAGAAGCACAGACTCGAGGGTGGCCAAGCCCGCCCACGGCCCCAGCTGTGTGCATCTGAGCACGAGGCTTCCTCCCAGCCTCAGGCTCCTCATCTGTGAAATGGGCTGCTCAAAGGCCTCCCAACCAAAACCCCCTCCTAGCTGGGCTGGCTCAGCACCCAAAACTGTCATTAAAACCGCGAGCCTGGCTGGGGGCTGCCATCATGTGTTCATCAGTCACTACTCCCCTGCCCCCCAGACCTTTTCCCCAGCACACAGCCTTCTCTCCCTCACCAGCCGAGACCCCAGGCAAGGGTGAGGAGCAGAGGTGCCGTCTCCCTCCCACTCCTCCCCTCTCTCTCCTCTGCCCTTCCCTTTCTGAGTCTCTCTCTCCTCCTCTCTTTGTGTCTCTCATGCTGTCTCTTTCTGTCTCTCCCTCTGCCCTTCCCTCTCTCCTCTCTCCTTATCTCCCTCTGTTTCTCTCTGTGTGTCTCTCTGTCTCTCTCCTCCCCATTCCCAGAAGCCGGCCCCTGTGGCTCACCCTGCATTGCTAGGTGAGACAGGCCTGAGCCCTGTTCCAGGAGTCAGCCACACCCAAGCTTTCTAGAACTTTCTAGGACCTTCTCTTTCCGAAGTGGAAATCTGGACTAGAAGGCGTGATTCCCACTGGGGACCTGCCAGTGGCTCCCTGCCCAACGGAAACACAAGTGTCCCGAGAAATGCTCATTTGCCCCCAGAAAGGAGCTCAGCAGAGGCGACCCAGTGCTTCATTCTCCCCTAATTGGTGTTAATTTTCAGCCTCCCCAGAGCTGTTGCTGGGAGGTACAGAGGTGCCTACAGGGTGGCCATGCGGGAATCGGGATGCACATTTCTCTGTCGAGTTGGTAATTCGCTGGCTTGCAGATCTCCCGAAAGAAAGGAAAGAAAGCTGTTCCCATGCTGTGGGTGACATTGACTTCCTCAGAATTTGCAAGTCCAATGCCGGCATGAATATGCACCGCACTGCTGCTGGGATATGTGGCCTTAGGGCCGTGCCTCCCAGTGAAGTGACAAGTCCACAGACTCCCTCGGTGGACTCCCTAGGTGGCTTCTCACCAAAGAACCTCCCAGCACCTGGAGGCTGCCAGCCGGGAACCCCTGTTAGGTGATGTCAGCGCTGTTGATTCTCAGCCTGGGCCACCCCCTGTGCCCACTGTGACCCTCCAGGCCTGGGCAGGGAGAGCCCAAGGAAGAGCAAGCAGAGAGGTCAGAGCGGGACCCAGCGCGCCCGGAGCCCTGCAGGGACACTCCTTCAGAATTCTACCATGAATTTAAGGAACCGAAGACAGACATTCTCTACAGTCTCTTCCAGAAAATAGAAGCAGGGAGAACACTTTAAAACTCACTCTCCGAGGCCAGCATTACCCCAATAACAAAAACCAAGGACGTTACAAGGAAGGAAAACGCAGGCCAAGATGTTTCATGAGCACAAAAACCCTCAGCAAAATATCCGCAAATCACTTCCAGGACTACATACTAAGAATTACGCACCATGGGATTTATTCCGGGTGTGTGAGGCTCTGCAGGGTTCGGACAGACTATTGCAATCCATCACAGCGACAGGAACCATGTGACAAAACCCAACACCCGTCCGTGAGAAAAACCTCTCCCAAGCCAGGAATACAGGGGAACTCCCTCAACTTGGTAAAGAATATCTACAAAAACCCTACAGCCCATATCATACTTAATGGCGAGAAACTTGAAGCTTCTTTTCCTAAGATAGAGAAGAAGGCAAGGAGGTCCCCTATCCCCACTCCTATTTAACACCATACTGTGAGTTTGGAGGATGGACGCTACCTGATTTCAACACTTGCTATAAAGCCCCAGTAGTCAGTACAGTGTAATCATTTTTTTTTTAAACAGAATCTCACTCTGTTGCCCAGGCTGGAGTGTTGCGATGTGATCTTAGCTCACTGCAACCTCTACCTCCCAGTTGCAAGAGATTCTCCTGCCCCAGCCTCTTGAATAGCTAGGATTTCAGGTGCCCACCACCACACCAAGCTAATTTTTGTATTTTTAGTAGAGATGGGGGTTTCACCATGTTAGCCAGGCAAGTCTCGAACTCCTGACTTCAAGTGATCTAGCTGCCTCAGCCTTCCAAAGTGCTGGGATTACAGGCGTAAGCCACTGCACCCGGCCAGTAAAGTTTAATTTTGGCTAAAGAACAGACAACGATTCCAATGGAACAGAAGAGAGAGCCCAGCAGAGGACGGAGACATGCATGAGCAATGACCTTTGAGAAAGAAACAAAGGTTATTGATGCTGAAAGGCTGTTTTCAACAAACAGTGCTGGAACAACTGGACGTCCACATGTAGAAAGAAGTGGGTCTTATACTTTTCAGGATAATTAACTCAAAAGGCATCACACACCTTAATAGAAAATGTAAGATAGTACAATTTCTAGATAACACATTTTATTTGATATAAAATGCAATATAATTTTTTTTAGATAATTTACGTATCTTGGGTTTGGCAATGAATTTTTAGATACGACCTCAAAAGTATAATCCACAACAGGAAAAAATGAATAAGCTCAACCTTATAAAATTAAAAAATTATGCTCTAAAAATGACACTGTTAAATGAGAAGACAAGATACAGCATGGGAGAAAATGTTTGCAAAAGACACATCTGATAAAGGACTGTTACCTAAAATATATAAAGAACTCTTAAAACTCGGCAATAGGGAAACAAACATTAAAACATGGGCAAAATATGTGAATAGACACCTCATCAAAGAAGATACACTGATGGAAAAATAAGCTTAGGAAAAGATGCGCCACATCACATGTCATTAGAGAAATGCCAAAGCAACAGTGAGATGCAATGAATGAGAACGGCCACAAAACCAAAACCGAGATCCTGACAACAGCAGAGCTGGCGAGGCTGCGGAGCAGTGGACGACCCTCGTCCGCGGCTGCTGGGAATTCACAGCAGCGCAGCCGCACCAGAAGGCAGTTTGGCAACTTCTTACAAAGTGAAACATATTTTTACCATATGTTCCGACAATCGCCCTCCTTGAAAGGAGTAGAAAACCACACAAAAACCTGTATGTTTATAGCAGCCTTATTCATAAATGCCAAAAACCAAGACGTCCTCCGATAGGTGAGTGAGTAAACAAGCTGTGGTACATCCAGACAATGGAATATTACTCGGCTGTGAAAAGAACAAGCTACGAAGCCATGAAAAGACAGGGAGAAACCTTAACTCCGTACCGTGAAGGGAAAGACGTCAGAAGTCTGAAAAGGCTACATACTGTATAATCTCAGCTGCATGACTTTCTGGAAGAGACCAACTGCAGAGACAGTGAAAAGGCCAGTGGTTGCCAGGGGTTGTCAGGAGGGAAGGGTGAGCAGGTGGAGCTCAGAGGATTTTTTAGGGCAATGAAAGTCTTCTGCAGGATCCTGGAATGGAAGATAGAGGACATGACACATTCGTCCAACCCACAGAAGGCACAAGACTGAGGGAAGCCTAATATAAACTGTGCACTTTCCTTAATAATGTATCAATATTGGATCATTAATTGTAACAATGTACCCCGGAGACACTGGGAGGCACGTGGGAGTGCTGTGTTCTGAACTCAGTGCCATGCCTGTCATCTCAGCACTTTGGGAGGCCGAGGCAGGCGATCATTTGAGGTCAGGAGTTCAAGACCAGCCTGGCCAACCCGGTGAAACCCTATCTCTACCAAAAATATAAAAAATTAGCCGGGAGTGGCAGCGGATGCCTGTAATCCCAGCTACTCAGGAGGCTGAGGCAGGAGAATCACTTGAACCTGGGAGGTGGAGATCTGAGATCATGTCACTGCACTCCAGCCTGGGTGACAGAGTGAGACTCCATCTCAGAAAAAAAAAAATTAGAAACCCCAAACCCCAAGCTCTAGGTCCTTGCCCTAGAGATTCTGATTCAATTGGTCTGGGGTGTGCCTTGGGGTCTGCATTCTGGAAGCACCTCCGGGGGAGATTCCTGCGCCTGTAAGGCTCTGAACTATGTGGGTGTTTCCCTTCCCTCCCCTGAGGCCCCACCCTCCATTCGTCACCTGCACCTAAATCCCTGTCTCCTCTCTGCCCTCCTGCCCTCAGCTCCCAAGTTGGGAGGAGCGGCTTTGACCACCCAGATGGCCACTCCTCAGGGCTGCAGGCACAGAAGAGGAGCAGACTTGGGTGGATCCATAGAGGGCAGGCATTTGGGACATGGCGTGAGCGTGTCTGGGCACAGCTGCAATCTCAGGGTCAGCTCCCTGCAGGCCGCCAGCCCCTCTGGTGTGCACAGATCGAGGACTGGACGGCCACCTCTTGGCTCTTGCCAGCAGCTTTTTCTGAGTGTTGCCGGAAGGGCTGGGTGGGGGCAGGGGACAGTCTTAGGGTCCCTTTCAGACTCAGCATCTCCAGTTTCCTTCAGAAAAGAATCTGCCCCAAGACCCTTTGCAGCATCCTGACGGCCCTCTGTCTGGAGTGAGGGCTCCACTGAGGGCTGGTTCTGGGTGCAGCTGATGGAAGCTGGGTGGGCACCTGGCTGGGTTGTCCCGGTGACCTTGTGCATGTGCTGCTGGCGTTTGGCGGAAGCAGCTGCCGCGAAAGCTGCTGGGGCCCAGGTGTGGCCCACCCTTCCCGGCTCATTTCCCTTTCCTTCCTCTTTCTGAGGAACACTGGCACACACAAAGAAAGCCTAGCTGTGCCCACGGCGTCTTCCGCAGGGCATGGAGCATGTACCAGGCCGCTGTGGCCATAGGGTTCAGACTGGCAGGCAGAGAAAACCACAAACGGCTCCAGTTTCACCGAAATGGAAACAGCCACCGAGGAGATGTGGAGAAATGAACTCTCTGCCATTTTTAGAGACTGAACGGTAAAAAGCCGGGAGCGAAGCTGGTGCTGGAAACGGAAGCTCCACCCGCTCCTACAGGGACGTCTCTGTTCCTCACCAGCAGCTTTGGCACCCATCCAGCCCTGCCCCCTCCTCAGTGGGGCTGAGGGATGACCGCAGGGATGGGGAAATGGGGCGTCATGGAGGAGGCGAGCCTGGGGTCTGGCTGAGTGTGGGGAGGGAAGGGGAGAGCACTAACCCCAAGGTGCCCGTCTCCCTCCTGTTGATCAAGGCTCGGATGCTGGAAGACTGGGGGGGCCCATGCACCACTCCCTTACCCCAAATTTGAAAGCCAACTTGGCCCCTCCTCCAGGAAGCCCTCCCTGCTGTCCCGTCCACACTGCTCATACATCAATGTGGCTCTTCCTTGTGGTCATAAGGAGCCCTAGGAGGGGGCGAAAGAGCCAGATGGTGGGGCCAGGCCTAGACTGACCATGCCTTGGCCCTGAGGGCACCCTGAGCCTTGGGCAGCACTTAGGCCTCACTGGGCCCCCAGCACCATCAGCTATGACAGGAGGTAAGTGAGCGTGGGACCCAGTGCTGGGTCAGGCCATGGTGGGAACACCCGGAACACAGGGCTGTCCCTTTGCCCACTCGGCCCCACCCTCACCAGGGCACCCGTGCCCACCTGCCCTTGCTTAGCTCCCACACTGACCCCCAGGAGACTGGCCACTGCTGTGCAGTTCTGCGGCTGGACCATTTGCTGCCATAGCTGGTCGGGGGGCCGCTGCTGCCAGCCCACAGGTCCCCCTGCCACCACACCAGACGCAGGTTTTGTGATGAAACCGTTTGTGGCTCAGGCACTCCCGCCTCCCCTCCAGAAACCCACGTCCAGCCGCTCTCTCTGAGCTAGCCCCACAGTGGCCTCGATGCTGGAGGCGGGGGCTCAGAACCACAGCCCAGTGGCCACACCGCGGTGGACTCTCCTCAGACCGGTGCTGAGTGCTGGTGGCCCGGCTCCAGACCCTCCTGCAGTCCCTGCTGCTGTCTCTGGGGCATATCTCTGGGCGGTGACAGCCTGTGTGTTTTCAGTGTTCCCTCATCTCTCGAGCTCACCTGCTCCTGGCACTCCAGGCTGGACTCACTGGAACCCCCCACTTCCACCCAGTTCCTTGCTGTTCCCTGAGGGTGGAGAGGACACGCTGCCCTCAGGCCCTATGACCGCAGAGAGCTCGTTCACACGGTGATGGTCACGGGTCTGTGGGGCCGGGAGCCTGCAGGAGCCCAGCTCAGGACGGGGGTGGTGGGGAGCCTCACGGGCTCCTGACAGTCCTCACAGGACTTCTGCATCCCATCCTGGCTTACACAGGCAACCTGCTTCCCAGGTGGACAAGGTGATCTCTCAGGGACCCCAGGCACGCCTTGAGCCTTGGAATCAAAGAAAACAGGTGACGCAGGAACCTTTCTCCCTCTGGCTGTGCACCCCGGCAAGCTCCTGTGAGGACCGCTTTCATCCAAGGCCACGGCTGTCCACAAAGCAGTTTTCAGGTGGGGCTCAGAGGGACAAGTGCACGTGCCGTCATCTGGTTCTCAAACCATCCCAGTGTGGATGGGGCCACATCCGAACCCCGGGCAGGAAGTACCCAGCTGTGAGCATCTTGGCCATCTGCAGCCTTCTCTACTGATGCAGCCAGGGCCAGGCTTGCCTTAGGTGCCTGTGCCTCGGGGAGCGTGTCCTGTTCCAGCTCACCCAGTAAATGAGAAACACTGGCCACATTTCCAAAGCCATTCCCAGTGTCTTTTTTGCGTTTGTTTGTTTTGAGACAGGGTCTCGCTCTGTCATCCAGGCTGGAGTGCAATGGTGACATCACGGCTCACTGCAGCCTTGACCTCCCAGGCTCAAGTGATCCTCCTGCCTCAGCCTCCCGAGCAGGGGCTACAGGCACCGGCCAGCAGGCCCCGTGATCCCAGTGTCCTCCAGCCTGCCCTGCCTGGATGGCTGATTCTCCTGGGGACAGGCAGGCAGGCAGGCAGGCAGTGGGGATGCAGGGCCAAGCAAGGTCCCACGGGTGCCCCTTGGGTTTCCTTTGTAAGCAGCCTACTCTCCTGGCTGTGGTCTCCGATAGCTGCAGTTTCTTGAGGGCAGGAGAAATGAAAACAGGTTTTATTTATGGAAAAATCGTCGTAGCAGTTCCCTTGACAGACGCAGGCTGATCTTCCGGCTCTTGGAGACTGAGCCTCTCGGGAGATCCCTCTCCTCGGAGTCCTGCACTTGGGTTTTTTAACTGTGGTTTCTGCAGGGTGATCCCAGCTGATAATTTTGGGGAGAGATCAGAATGGCAGTCCCACAGAAAGGGCTGAGACAGTCCAGAATGGCTGCTCACCCTCGGGCTGGGATGGAGCTGCCAGTGAAAGGGCGGGGGGCGTGTCCATTTTATTCTACCCCAAATGCTGCCCTCACATTCTGGCCAAGCCCCAGGGCAGGGACAGGGCAGCAGATCTCTTGGCCCAGGCAGTTGGTGGGCAGAGATTTTGGGGTGCAGGGCAGAGCCACCTAGAGTCCCCTGATCCCTGAGCCAGGGCCAGCCTCCTTTCCATGCTCTTCCTGGGTCAGGTCATCCTGGCCACCACCGACCTCCCTCCCCTTCCCTCCCTTCTCCCCCTCCCTCCTTCCTCCCTCCCCCCTCCCTCCTTCCTCCCTCCTCCTCCCCCTCCCTCCTTCCTCTCTCCCCTTCCCTCCCACCCCTTTCCTCTCCTTCCCCCTTTCTCCTCCTCCCTCCTTCCTCCCTCCTCCTCCTTCCTCCAGGCTTGCTGGGGTTCAAGGCGGCGGGGGGGCGGGTGATACCAATCAATAACACTCAGAGCTTAGGCGGTGGCGCCTGTGCCCACCAGAATCTCCCTGTGCCACTGTCGGACAGACCCAGCAGGGACCAGCTGGCACCTCCAACCAACAACTGGAAAACATTGAGCTCAGGGACAGCGGATGAGGTGTGGACAGATGGGGTGGCCGGTTGGGTGGCTACAGGATTCTAAGGCTTGAATCCAAGGGACCTCTTTCCACCTCATCCCCCAGGGAGCAAGAGGAGTGCGCAGTGATGGAACCAAGAGGCAGCTGAGGGGAGACTGGGCCCACCGCACAGCGGGCAGAGGGCAGCAGACTCTGAGCCCACTCACCTCCTGCCTCCCACTGTGAGAGGTCACCCCTGCCCCTGCTCCTCTTCCTTCCCCCTTGCAGGGAGGCCAGAGTGATGCTGGTCTTGGGAATGTTCTAGGCAATTGAGCTGGGGCTGGGGGCTGGGGGCACCACCCCGGCCCCTTCCTGTTTCTCCCCTTGCACTTGTCTGGGGCTCTGGTGCTGGCTCTCCACCAGAAACTAGGGAGTCCCATCCTGTGCCCTGGGGAGCAGCTCCTGCAGCGAGCTCTCGTGTGCCAGGAGAGGGGCCTGGTGCCCCCGCCTCTCCCCTTGAATTGTGGTGCCATGGAGTCATTGGTGGCCCGGAAAGGATATGTCCATTGGAACCTGTGTGACCTTATTTGGGAAAAGAGTGTGCAGATGTAGCTGAGGACTGTGTGAGATGAGGTCACCCTGGATTAGAGTAGGCTCTAAATCTCATGACCGGCATCCTTATATGACACAGAGACACACAGAGAGAAGCCACGTGGAGACAGAGGCAGAGAGGGGAGCGACTTGGCCACAAGCCAAGGAATCCAGGAGCCACCAGGAGCTGGAGGAGGCAGGAGGGTCCTCCCTGAGAGCTCCCAGGGACTGTGGGCCCGGGACCCTGATTTGGGGCCTCTGGCCCCCAGAGCTGTGGAGGACACATTCCTACGTTTTGAGCCTGCAGCCCTTTGCTATGGCAGCCCCAGGAGACCAGTCCTGCACAGGAGCCCCTCAGAGGTTTCCGAGGCTCTTCATGACAGAGACAAGCGCGAAAGGTGTTTGGGTTTGGAGCTGTCAACACACAGTTCTCCGCCCTGCTGGGTTTAGTGGGAGGCTTTCTGAGCATCTCCATTGCTGATCAGACACAAATGCAGGTATTTCTCATACATTAGATGGGTTCCTTTTGTGTGTGTGTGTGTGTATTTTTAGTGGAGACAGGTTTTACCATGTTGGCCAGGCCGGTCTTGAACTCCTGAGCTTGTGTTTTGCCTGCCTCAGCCTCCCAAAGTGCTGGGATTATAGGCTTGAGCCACTGTGCCCAGCCAGATGGGCTCATTTTAAAGACACTGCCAGGAAAATCCACTGCGGGATGTTTAATGGGTGTTCACCTTGTCCAAGTGCCCTGCAGTTGCCCGCTTGGAGTCTGTGGCAAGCTCGCCATGGTTGGGACCTCAGAGGCCCTCACTGTTCCAGGCACGCTTCCTTTGGTTTGGGGCACGCTCCTGGGTCGGTGCACCCACATCTGAGTGTTTGTCCCTGAACTTCTGGGCCTCTGGGGTTGCAGGGCCCCACTGTCCTGAGGCTGCACTGAGAGCCGCTGCCTTGTGAGCTGGGCCTGGGTGCAGCAAGGGTCCTCTCAGCCCCTCCCAGGACTTGGGAGGCCGCAGCTCAGGTCCCCGGAGAGGGCAGGCCACTTCAGCAAAGCAGACTTCCGAGCGGGGCAGAATCTTGGACCCTCAACCTTGTGCCAGGCCTGTGGGGACAGAGGGGCCTTTTGAGCGACCACTCCCCCTGCCTCCTACAAGCTGGCTAAAGACACTGGGCAGACACAGAGCTGCCAGACCCCTTGTTCACGGCCCCTGCCATCTCTGCCTCCTGCTTGAGATGCTGCTGCCTCCATCCGACCTACTGGCACACGAAGACCACCTGGAGACCACCCAGGAGCAAGAATGTTCATCTGAAGCCGGCTTCAAAGCAACCCCAGTGTTTCCTCTGCTTGGCCCTGCCTCCCCCAGCCCATCAAGGCACGGGAAACCAAGGGGCTGTGCTTGGGTGCTCCCTGTGCTGAGGACACTCCAGAGAGGGGAGCTTCAGGCTGCTGGAAAGACCCTTGCCCCCGCTGGCCGCTTTTGTGCTTTAAGGGTGCAGGGCAGGACGGTGGCGATGGGAACTGCTGGGGAGCCCTGGTCCGGGGATCCTGGATCTGGTCCTCCACCGTGGGGTCATCCCAGATGGAACGGCTTATCCCTCATCTGCAGGCAATAAATAGTGACCCCCGACAGCTGCTTCCTACCGTGTACATCCTGCTGGGCACGCAGCCTGAGGCCGACAGGTGGACAAATGAGCGCTCCTTGCCCTGGCTCCCGACCAGCACATCCTGGACAGCTCCTGGCGTGGCTCCGGAGTGACATGGCCCAGACGCACTTATGGTCTCTCCCTGCCTCCCAGGAGCCAGGGACTTTGTGATTCTGCCAAACAACTGTGAAGGGACACCCTGGGCAACAGCGTCGCATGGCTTGTGTGAGCAGTTACGACTGAGTAATTCCCGAGCAGGAATGATTCCTAAACAGTCCCCGTACTCTCTGAATGCTGAGAGGCTGGAAGTGTGTGTTTTTAAGTAGAGGAACCGTTTTTGAGTTATAAGAAAACAAGGCTCTCAAAAGAATTCTCTTAACCTTTGAATATGTCAAAGGAGAGTTACTGAAATTTACAATATGTTCACCTTTTCACAGACAACAGGCCATAAATGTTTAAGTCCAAATAATGTTGCTCTGTTTCATAAGCTTCAGTGTAAGATTTGCCCAAACACAGTGGCTGTCCTTAGCCTCACGCTTCTTGGATAACTATTTCTTTGTTATGTGTTCTTTTGTAACATTGTTTTAATAATCCCTTTGAGCCCAGGTCTTTTATCATAGCTGCCTCAGATCTTTTGAAAGTAGGCAGTGTTTAAAATCTACGGATGACTTTCACTAGGGTACTGGACTAGCTCTCCTGCCATAAACAACCATAAAATTGTACACGATGTATCAGGCAATTGTTTTCAGACACTGGACAAGCCTCAGGACTGTGTCCCCTGAGAGCAAGGATACTAGCAAAGTGAGCCCATCATCACCATGTCTCTGCTTGGGGACAGCTTCCTGATGGAGATGGAAGAGCTGAGGTCCAGGCAGAATGTTACTATCTGAGCCAAGGAGGCAGAGGTCAGAGATGGGGCTGCGGCCAAGGCTGCATCTGCAGAGCCCAGTGCTGGAGAGGGAGACTGCATGGTGAAGGTCCTCAGAAGCCTATACAGGCTTTCCTATGGGCTATGTGCTGGCCCGGCGTGTACAGAACAAGACCACGAAAGGCTTATTGGAGGGCAGCTAGCATCCTGGCAGAGCTAGAGGGAAGAAGTCTCATGAACACACCAAGCACGAACAGAGATGCCAGGAAGCCTTCCTCCTGTGGAAGGATAAGGCCTGAGTGAGGCTTCTGAACCTGCCCCAGCTAAGCCTAAAACCAAACAGACAAAATCCACGGAGGAGACTGAGGGTGCACGCCGAGCTCTTCCAAGTGAGAAGGGATTGGAACATGCCTTGGGCTTTCTGTAGGTCACTCAACTAAGCATGAGAGCAAGCCGACCCCAGTTCAGGAGGACGAGTCCGCCACTGCACTGCCCGCTAAAACAGGAGTCAACACGCTCCGGAGGAACACAGCACAGTCCAGTCTCTTCAGTGCATCATCTGCAAGGTCTAGTATAGATCCAAAAATTATCAGATATGTAAAGAAAGGAAAATATGTCCCACTGACCGGAAAAAAATGAGTCAATTGAAATAGACCTCAAGGTGGACAGTGAGAAGCAGGAAGGGTCAGGTGTAATTCAGCACGACTGAACTCTGATCAGACTCTGACCACTCAGAGGCTTACTGATAGTCCTGAGCAAATATTTCAAGAGCAGACACTGAGAGATGGATCTGAAGAAGTCAGTAGAGGACATATTGTGGAATATGCTGGCTTCCTGGCTGGAGGACTAAGAAGAGGATCCCTGGAAACCAGAGAGTGGGAGGAAATCTCAGAGAGGAGAGAGCCGAACAAGGTAACCTCCAGTGCTGTGTATGAGTCAATACAAGTCCTGGGGTTGCTGTATGTGAGGAGCACACCCAAACGATTATAGTCCAGGGCTTAAAACCGCTATGACGTAAGCCTCTCCAAGTTCCAAGCCTGCCCCGAATAGCGCTTGCATGTGGAACAGCCGGGCAGCCCAACAAAAGACCTGAAAACAGGCCTGACATTGAAACCACCACAGACAGACAGTGAGATAGGAAAGCTGCAGGTCCGACCGTGCTGGCTGCCTCTCCAGAGGACTTTAACATAACCCAAAGAGCTACAACAAAATTCAAACAGTTCAGGAAGTAATTCAAAATTACCTAACATAAAAAGAACCATGGAAGTGGGACTAACTCTCAAGGAAAAGGTAATCGACATATGCCACCCTCGAGATGACCCAGAGGATGGAATGACCAGAGACTTTAAAGCAGGCATCATAACCATGCTCCTTGATGTAAAGGTAACTCTCTTGAAATAAATGGCAAAGTGAAAGTGCTTAAAAGGGAAAAAGACACTATACTAAAAGAACAAATAAAAATTCTAGAATTAAATACTCTAACACCATCAAACAAATTGACATTCCTAGAATAATATACCCAGCAACTGTAGCACAACATATGTGCTCAACTGTGCATGTGATATGCAACAGCATAGACCATTATCCTAAACCATGAAGCAAGAATTCACAAATTTAAGAGTTTAAATCATACAAGTTTGTTCTCTAAACATAACAGGGTTAATTTAGAAATTGATAACAAAATAACATCTGGAAAAATCCCAAACACTTGGAAACAAAACAACACACTTCTAAATAACTCAGAGGTTAAAGAGGGAGCCTTGAGAGATATGAGGAAATATTTTGATCTAAATTAGAAAACAATGTTAAAAAATTTTTGAGTTGCCACTAAAGAGGTAATTAGAAGGATGTTTATAGCATTTCGTGTTCACAGTAGAAAAGAATAAAGATCTTAAATCAATAATCTAAGCTTCCACCTTAGGAAATCTAGGGAAAGAAGAGCAAGCAGAAAAAGAAAATAAAGAAAGAAACAGAAATAAATAAAATAGAAAGCTAAAAGATAATAGAAAAAAATCCACGAAACCAAAAGCTCACTCCTGAAAAAGAACAATAATGTTGATAAAATCGTAGCCACATTGACCAAGGAGAAAAGAGAGAAGGTGCAGATTACTGATCTTAGAAATGAAAAAGGGGACACTGTTACAGACCCCACAATCATTAAAAGGCTGATGGGAGAATACCACACACAAATCTATGCACTAAAATTTGACAAAAAGATTATATGGACCAGTTCCTCAAAAGATACAAATTACTAACGCTTACTCAAGGAGAAATACATAATGTGAATATTCCTTTATCTTTTAAAATAATTTTTTTTTTTTAGACGGAGTCTCACTCTGTCACCCAGGCTGGTGCATAGTGTGTGATCGCGGCTCACTGCAACCTCTGACTCCCAGGCTCAAGTGATTCTCCTGCCTCAGCCACTGAGTAGCCAGGACTACAGGCACACACCACCACACTCGGCTAATTTTTGTATTTTTAGTAGAGACAGGGTTTCACCATGTTGGCCAGCTGGTCTCAAACTCCTGACCTCAGGTGATCCACCCTCCTCGGCCTCCCACAATGCTGGGATTACAGGCATGAACCACTGTGCCCATTCACTTTTAAAATAATTGAATTAATAACCTTCTTACAAAATTCCAGGCCCAGATGGTTTTGCTAGAGAATGTACCAAAGCTTTAAAGAAGAAATAATGCCAATTCTACACAACCTCTTACAGAAAATATGAAAGGAACAAGAACTTCCCAACTCACTTTATGAGGCCAATATTATTCTGATACCAAATCCAGATGAAGATAACCCAAGAAAATAAAGTTATAGACCCATATTTCTCATGAGCATAGACACAAAAATTCTCAACAAAATACTAGCAAGTCAAAACCAGCTAATACATGACCAAATGAGGTTTGTCCCAGGAATGTGAGGCTGGTTCAACATTCAAAAATTAACCAAGGCTTCCCACTTATATTAGGCACCTACAGTGGTCAAATTCACAGAGACAAAAAGTCGGATGGCGGTTTCCAGGGGCTGGGGGAGGAGGAAGTGGGGAGCAGAGCTTTAGTCTGGGGAGATGAAAAGAGCCTGGAGAGGGAGGTGGTGATGATCGCCTGATGATGTACTTGGTGCCACGGAACTGTGCACTTACATTGATTAAAGTGGTAAATTTTATGTGATGTACTGCACTTCAGCCTGGGCAACAGAGTGAGACTCGGTCTCAAAAAAGTAATAACAATAATAAAAAGAAAGTAGATGTAGAGCCCACAGATGTGGTCTACTTACTTATCTTGGCCAAGGCACAAAGAAACTTCCATGGAAAAAGGGTCATCTTGTCACTGGATGCGGGTACATTTGCATATTCATATGCAAAAGAGGACTGGTGCGTCACACCTTATGGAAAAATGAGCTCAACGTCGCTGATAAACATAAATGGAAAACTATACAACTTCTAGAAGATAGCATGGAAGAAAATCCTCGTGGCCTTGGGTTAGGCACTGAATCAGACACAATACCAAGTGATCCATAAAATTTTCAATAGGTTGGACTTTACCAAAACTACACCTTTTCTCTGTGAAATACAACGTTAGGAGAAAGCCACGTGGGAGGAAACAGTTGCAAATCACATATCCGACAAAGGTCTTATGTGCAGAATGTATTTTAAAAACTCTCAAAACTGAACCATAAGAAAACAACCCAATTTTTTAAAATGGCAAACAATTCGAACATTTTACCAAAGAGGGTATGTAAATGCCACATAAACACAGGAAAAGATGCTTAACATCATTAGTCACTAGCGAAATGCAAACTGAAACCACAAGATACACTCCTATTAGTATGGGTAAATGAAAACAAAAAAACTGCCAAAAAGCTAAAAAATAAAAACTTCACATTGAATTAGAAAGACTGAAAACTTTCTGGCTGAGACTGGGAGCAGGGTGGGTATGGTGGCCCACATCTGTAATCCTAACACTTTGGGAGGCCAAGGCAGGAAGATTGCTTGAGTCCAGGGGTTTGAGACCAGCCTGGGCAACATGGGAAGATCCCATCTCTGCAAAAAATAAGAAAACTTAGCCAGGCATGGTGGCAGGTGCCTGTAATCCCAATTACTCAGGAGGCTGAGGCAGGAGAATCACTTGAGCCTGGGAGGCAGGGGTTGCACTGAGCTGAGATTGCACCATTGCCTTCCAGCCTGGGCATGGAGGGAGACCGTGTCTTGAAAGAAAGAAAAAAAAAAAGGATTGGGAGCAAGACAAGGATGTCTACTCTCACCACTCCTATTCATCATACCGTAAGTCATTGCCAGAGCAGTGAGGCAAGACCAAGAGCCAGCCAGGATGCAGAGTGACCCCCGCTTCTGTGTGGGTTAGGGTTAGGGCAAGGGACGTGCAAAACAGGGCATCGCTCGGGAAACACTGGCAAACACACACTTGCTGTATGACCCAGCAATCTGAA
Source organism: Cacajao melanocephalus (assembly GCA_963573385.1). NCBI lineage: Eukaryota > Metazoa > Chordata > Mammalia > Primates > Pitheciidae > Cacajao > Cacajao melanocephalus. The sequence continues at coordinate 307,124 of CAUYLG010050390.1, forward strand.
ACCTATGTATTTACTCACAAGAAATGAAAATGTGTATTCACACAAAATCATCATGTGTGAATATATGTAGCTGCTTTATTCATCATCACCCAAACCTCAAACAACCCAGGTGTCCTTGGGTGGGCAAATGCATCCACAAAATGTCCATCCACACAATGGACCCGGCTCCGCAGTAACGAGGAACACCCGTCAATGCAGGCGATGGCTCGGAGGATGGAGTGAAGGAAGGCGGGCTTGAGAGGCCGCTTCCCAGCTGGCTCTACTCACGACATCCCACAAAAGGCAAGGCTGCGGGGAAGGAGAGTGGACAGCCGGTGGAGGGGCCGGCATGGGCGGGTGGGCTGCAGGGTGACAGGGGCGGGGGCTGGGGGCTGGGGCTGGTCTCTGGGGATATGTGACGGCATTTATCGAAGCTCACAGGTGCAGAAGCACAGAAGGGAATCGTATTGCATGCCAATGGAAAAATGAAGTAAGAACCAAGAAAACCACGTCCCTGGTGTCCGACCACTCTTCACCACCTTCTCCACCCCCACCCTGGTCCAGGTCACCTTGTTCACTCCCGGGCATCTGGCCGCAGCTTCCCAACCATCCCCCTGACCCCTAAATGCGTTCTCGGCAAAGCAGTCAGAACTACCCCTTTAACATGTAAGTCGTGTGGCAGCTCTGCCCAGACTCTCCCATGGGCACTCCCTTTTTCTAGAATAAAAGCCACGGTGAGGCCCACATGATCTGCCGTGGCTTCTGGCATGGCCCTCCGCTCGCTCCGCTCTGCCACCCTGGCGGCCAGGCCAGCGCTGCTCCTCTGGCACACTCAGCACGTGCCTGCCCCAGGGCCCCTGCCCCTGCTGTTCCCACACCTGGCATCTTCCCCGACACCTGCAGGAGCGCTCCTGCAGGGTCTGCATGAGACCTTCCTGACCTGCCTGCACCCCACGCTTCCCCGAGTGGTTTTCTCTGTGGCTCTTGTTACTACCTGCCAGTCAGGTATCATGCCTATTTATTTTGCTTATTTTTTGTCTTCTCTGATGGGACGTGAGTTCAGGGGGCCAGAACTTTTTGCCAGTTTTTCGGGCCACTGTACCCCTGTCCTGGCAAGTAGTAGGTGTTCAGTGAATGAACAATGAGTGAAGGAAGGAAGGAAACAGGTTAGCCCAGACGCTCAGAGGAGAATTCCTCCTGTCTGGGGAGCCCCTGGCCCTCCCAAGCCCTGCTGCACGTCTGCTGTTGAGGAGGGGAGAACACAAATTGTGCACACTGGTTGTTGGGTCCCTCTTCCGCCCAGGCACAGCCTCCAGCATTTTATGTCGCTAACTCATGAGACCACAGGGCAATCCCTACCTCCAGTTGGCTGATGGGGAAACAGAGGCACAGATGGTCACACCAATTTCCCAGAGTCTTGCTGCTGACCAGCAGTGAAGCTGGGATTTGAACCTGGGTTCTGGCAAGCCAGCCACTCCGTGTCACTGGGGACTCTGAACCACTCATTCTCGGGAGAGGTTCTCCTGGTCTCCTCCTTGCTCCCCTGCCTGCCTTCAGGAGCCAGCTCTGGGTATGCAGGACGTAGCCCCACAGGTGCACGGGGATGTAAAGTCCCAAAGCAGGTACAGGTGGCTTCGGGGGGAGGGGTCGGCATGCGGGGCTCTCCAACCTGTGCCAGGTCCACGTGGCACTCCAGACCCAGGGATCTATCCTTGGCCTCCTGGGTGGTGGTGCCCCACTGGTGATGCTTTTGGGACAAGCAGTGGGCACTGAGGTGGGGCAGGTGCCTTGGCCTTCTCTGGGCCTCAGTTTCTTTGTTGACGCTGCAGAGCCTGGGGTCCCTCTCTGGAGCTGTGCATTCCCCTTGGGATGCCGCATGGATGGGACCAGCCCCTCAGCCACTGCACCTTCACTGGAGGTGAAAAGATTCAAATGCCAGGGCGTGGCTAGGGAACAGTGGGGGGTCCCTGGGGCAGGTGGACCCCACAGCTGTGACCTCAGTGCCAAGAACCAGAATCTCCATTCGCCTCCATGCCTCCTTTGCAGAGTTGGCATTGCGTGGGCAACAGCCTGGTCAGGGCGTGAGGGGCTGCAGAGTGGGGAGCTCATGCTCCCCATGATTCCTCTGCTTCTTTTGAGCCTTTAAGCGCTTCGCGGCCATCCCGGGGAGGAAGACCTGGAGTGCACACAGGCCTACAGGAGGGAGGACCCTGCCGCCCCAAACAGCCTTGAGCGATGGCAGCCTGGCCACTCTCTGCTGCTGTGTTTTTCACAGACTCACGGAGGCACGACTAATGCGCTGAGATCCACCCCTCAATCTACAGCTCCACGAGCTTTGAACCTCAACCAAGACACAGAACATTTCCGTCATCCCCGAGTTCCCAGCGCCCCTGTGGCCACTACACCCTTCCTCTGACCTTTCTCCTGGCCCAGCAGCTCATCCCTTTCCAGAACTTCAAGTGCTTGGACCACCCAGGACCTTGGAGTCTGGGGTCTTTCACATAAAGTGCCATCGTGAACCTGCATCTTTAAGGAGACCCGGGGAGGACAGATTCCGTCAGTCTGAGTCATCACCTCCCCGAGCCGGAAAGCAGAAGAGAGGTCTAGGCGCTGGGGTTCAGGGTTTAATGGGGACAGAGTTTCAGTTTGGGGAGACAGAAGGTTCTGGAGGCGGACGGTGGTGATGTTTGCACAGCAGTGTGAACGTGCTCCTCACTGCTGAATGGTGCCGTCACCAATGGTAAGGCGGCACATTTTATGTGATGTGTGTTTCACCACGAGTTAAAAATAAAGAAAAGCTTTTTTTTTCTCTTAATATAAACTACTAGAGAACCACATGGGCATTTATTTCTGTGACTGAGAAAAACGAAGGCAGCCCCGGGCTTGCGCACAGGCCAGACGCCCTCTCGGGCCCCGCTCAGCCCAGGTCCTCTGTGCCCATCAGCAGCTGTGACCAGATGGGAGTCCCGGTACCCTAGAGAATAGCCCTGGAGATCCCTGGGCTGCTGCCCTCAGCAGCCACAGAACTGCAGGCACAGCCCCAGGACCCCATGTGTCCCTGGAGTTGAACATCCTCAGAATGCTGTCAGTCTGAGTGCAGGATGGCCCGGGAGAGCTGACCCTGGGTCCCAGTGCAGAGCTGTGAACAGGTGAGCCTGAACTGCTCTGGGGCAAGTCACTCCCGAGGACTCCAAGCCCACTCACGCTCCCACCCTTGCCCGTCGCACCCAAAAGCCTGACCGTTGTCCCATGGGGAGACCTCAGGGTCAGCCTAGGCCTCCCCAGCTGAGAGCCCCTCTAGGCCTTGTCTCTTTCCAGCCACGTGCTGTGCACAGGTGGCTCTGCCCATGGCTTCATCTGGGAAATGGGGTTACGGGGACAGACGTGGACGTGCGTGGTCTGTCTGCACGTCCTCACCTGCCATCTCCCACCTGGCCCCAACGGGCGGGTCCGGTGCCTGGAAAAAGGCTGAGGCCACCTCCCTGTCCTGTCCTGCCCTCCCACTCCCCGTGGCCTCAGAGCCACAGTCTGAACGTCTGATTTCAGATGCCAATATAGCACCTTAACCTTTTGAAAGCTTTTAATTACAACATTTTTCAAACATATACCAAGAATGTCATCAACACCCACTTTCCACAATTGCAGACTTCAGACCACTCTTGTCTCCTCTGTGGCCGTCCGAAGGCCCTTCCCCAGATCATGCTTCAGCGAATCTGAGACATTGCATCATTTCGTCTGTAAACACTTCCATATGTACCTCTAAGAGATCAGGACCATTTTGAAAACCATACCCACAATAGCCCTGGACAACAAGAATTTGCAGCCATTCGACTCCCCAAACTTTTTAGCTGCTTCTTGGCATGAAGAACGGATTGTGTGACAGGTTGACTTGTCCAAGTCTTTGCTAAGAATCAAGGCCGCCTGGGAGACCGAGATGGGCGGATCACCTGAGGTCAGGAGCTCAAGACCAGCCTGGCCAACATGGGGAAACCCCGTCTCTATTAAAAATACAAAGATTAGCCAGGCATGGTGGCGGTGCCTGTAATCCCAGCTACTAGGGAGGCTGAGGCAGGAGAATCACTTGAACCTGGGAGGCGGAGGTTGCAGTGAGCTGAGATCATGCCACTGCACTCCAGCCTGGATGACAAGAGCAAGAACCCATCTCAAAAAAAAAATCAAGGCTGCCATCTCCGGTTCCCTCACTGTTTGTAGGACAGAATGAATCATTTGTCCTGAGGTGTTTCTCGTGGTCTGGGTTTTGCTGGCTGCATCCTAACGGTGCACTTGTCCATGTTCCTCTGTGTCTGGTGTGCCCTGTGTGTTGGCAGCAGCATCAGGGCTCCATCAGATTCAATGGCTTTGATCCAAGGATGTCACGGGGTGTGTGCACACCAGGACTCACCTCACACCTAACTCTCTCCCCTTCATGACACTGGTGGCTGTCAAGAGTCCATGGCTGCATCCATTAATTTATCAGGCTTATACCTGGTGGGTGGTATTCTAATAAATACTCCCACTCCTTCTTCACGTATTGACTGGAATGTTTCTGTGCTGACACACTGCCCTTCCTCTACTCTTGGGTTACTCTAAAGTACCTTTTGAATAGAAAAGGCAGGAAAATTGCTCCCTTCTTTTCCTCTAAAGGGTCCTGGCCTTTTCACACTGGAGGAAGTGCGTGACTCTTGGCCCCGCACCAACAGCACTCGACGCCCTGGGCTGGAGATGAGGACACTGTGGCTGCCACAGTGGGGCGGGAGCCGCCCAGAGCTGCATGGTGTGGGTCCTCTCCCGTCCCTAGGGGTGGTCAGAGTGGGGCGGGCTGTTCCCGGTATAAACGCCTTTGTCCCTAACAAACCCTCCAACAACTCCTTCTTCTGCAACTTTCTTTTTTTTTTTTTTTGAGACGGAGTTTTGCTCTTGTTTCCCAGGCTGGAGTGTGGTGGTGCGATCTCAGCTCACAGCAACCTCTGCGAGTTCAAGCGATTCTCCTGCCTCAGCCTCCCGAGTAGCTGGGATTACAGGCATCCTTCACCACACCAAGCCAATTTTTGTATTTTTAGTAAATATGAGGTTTCGCCATGTTTGCCAGGCTGGTCTCAAACTCCTGACCTCAGGTGATCTGTCCGCCTCGGCCTCCCCAAGTGCTGGGATTACAGGCATGAGCCACCTCGCTCGGCCTTTTCTGCAACTTCCTAACTTGAAAAAGTTCCCGCTGCAGAACAGTTGCAGGAGGAAGACCCCGGACACTCAGCTGCCCTGCGGCAGATCTGCAGCCCAGTGCCCGTGGCCCCGGAGCGGTCTCCTCACTTGATTCATTACCTGCTTGCTCTCCTTCCACTTAGCCACGCCTTTTTTTCTGAACGATCTGAGAATCAGTTGCAGACTCCACATCTGAACACCCCTGTGTCTTTCCTGAGAACAAGGGTGCTGCCTTCGGAGGTTATTGGGCACAGCCTGGGGCATGGGACGGAGCCCTGAAACAATCCATGGCCCGAGTCCAGTGGACTCCGTCTCCTTCCCTGCCTCAGTGCTGCTCCTTTCCCAGGATTCTGCCCGCCCTAAATGGCCGGGGTGTTGGCCAAGTTGCCCCGCAATCTGTCTGCTCCTGGACGCCTCCGCAGCAGGGGCTGTGGGTCACCAGTTTCTCCTGCAGGAATCGAGGCCCCCTCTGTCTCGGGAGGGAGAGGGTGCCCTCTGAGTCTAAGCCAGTGAAGAGCACTCCTGTTTGTACTAAGTATGAAGGAGCTTTCCGAGGAAACAAAGGAGCAGGCAGGGAGGCTGAGCCCGCAGGAGCAGGGCTCCTTTGGTGCAGAAAATGGCAGTGATGAAAGGATGATGAAAGACGCCCTTACGGCTGCTCAGGAGGGTCTAATGGACTCATGCCTGCGAGGCTGGGGGGTTTGCTTTTGTGTGTGGCCATGGTGGGGGCGGGTCTCTAAAACTGTTTCAAAGGCTGCAGCCGTCTCATCGGATCTGAATCTGACACCGGAACTCACAGGACCCTGCCACTGTGGGTCCTGGATACACACATGTTCAGTACACACTCCCCAGACAGATGAGCGTGGGACTCTGCTGGTCCACAGCCTGCGCCATCAGCCCTGAGCCCCGCCACACAGAGTCCGTGCCACCGGAACCTTTCATAGCTGAGGTCAAAGCTGGAGGTTGGGCCTGGGCCATGGGGGACCAGACGAGGAGCAAGGTCCATCTGCCTGTGTGGGGTCACATGTGTGGGTGGGTTAGAGGAGGGGTTGGGCACCCTGTAGGTCCCCAAGCCCCCAGCACCTCCTCCCAGTCACTCTGCCAGGGCCAGGTCTGGGGCCTTTGGGAGGGTCCTGGGTACCAGGTCCTGCCTGCTGGCCTGAGAGCCCAGCTCCACTGTCTACCCCTGCCTCGGCTGCACACGCGGAAAATGTCCAGCCAGCTTCAGGGAGGATCATCCTGTTGCTCCAAACTGTTCTCACGAAGCCACCTCATTTCCAAACACAATTTCTGTTTGCAAGTGCCCAGGCCAAAATTCCATGGAGACACCGGGGCAGGAAAGGACCCCTGTTTTGGAAAGAGGGCTGTTTGCTTGGCCACTGCCCTAACACTTCCAAACGCGTCGCTGAGAGGGAGACATTTCCCAGAGGGTATCCAGCCCTCTTCAGCCAGACATCACCGTCTGAAAACAGCAGCTGTTCATGCAGATCTGCCAGTGGCCCAGAAGCCCACGTGGGGACATAAACCCCCTCATCCGGAAAAACCTCTCGTAAAATGGCGGATGGCAGGGCGGGGTGGAGGGAGGCCAAGGCCTCTGACGAGGAATGTTCTCTTCGAGCCACATAGCAGCTGGCATCAGGGCCCTGGGAAGCCCCAGGCCGTCAGCCTCGGATGGAGAAGCGCCTTTGTAATCAGCCACTCCCAGGCACGCGGCTGAGCCCATTAAAGAAAAATGGAAACTACGTTCTCCAAGGGTGTGGAGGATGCCAGGAGCACTCAGCAATGCTTGGCCAGCACCGTGTCCACAGGGCTGGGGGGCTGTCCCAAGGTGGATGCGTCATAGGCCTCTGCGAGTGGATGAGTGACCATGGCTGGACGTAGTGGGACTTGGCCAAATCTGCCTTGCAGCCTCTGAGCAATAAGGCTGGGCAGGTGGCGCTTTGGGAGGTGAAGTGATGTTCTGCAGGTGCCCAGTCCCAGGTGACCGGCCGGCAGAGGGGCCAAGCCCAGGGGAGGACGCTTTCTGGGGGGCAGAGCCGAGCTGTGCTCATACCCCTGTGCTTTGCGGCTGTTTTTGAAGATTGCAGGAGGCCTGTGAGCTCCTGTGCCAGGGGAGAGGGAGGAGTGGGTGTCTGAGCAGGGTGGGCAGTGACAGTGCTGACCCCTCCACCGCCCACTGTCTGAAGGGCTGAGTGGCTGCTGCCCCTGGGGCCCCTCCATGCACACTGGGGAGAGGCTCCCCAAAGACAGGAACCTGGGGAGAGCAGATGAAGCCTGAAGGGGAGCAAGAGGTCATTTCTCACTGTGTTTACCCCGTGGGCCGCGCCTGCTGCCACCTCTGGTGAGGGGGAGGCCTCTTGCTGCAGACTCTTGCTCCCACCAGTGCCTGTGGGAGGGATCTCTCCGATGGGACACCTATAGCCATAAGTTCTACGTGCAGCTGGAGGGACTGGGAGCTTAGTTCCAACCCCCTAACCCCCAGCCCACCTGGGTGGTGGCCAGTGGAGGGTCAGTTAGGGCCCAGGGAGTGACAGGCAGGTGATGCTGCCTCCCCCCACTGGGCAAACTGGCATACATGGGATGCCCAGGCAGCTACAGAAGCTCAGCTAGGAGGCTGCCAATGCTGATGTGGGGGGAGCCGGGGGGGAATGCCAGCCACCCAAGCTGGGCAGAGGTGGGCAACTCTGCCTGGATCCTCCATCCCGTGGCTTCCTTAGCCCACCCAGAATGGAGGAAACCCCATACCTCCAACGCTGCTCAAGTCCAAGATGTCATTCAAAGTGCCCGACCGGCCCTGACTTCCTGCCTGGACACCAGCCTCCTGCTAAGGGCTTTGGTTTGACCAGCCCTCTCCTCCAGCGCTGGAATCCCCCATGCCACGCACCTCTCAGCCAAACTGATTCCCAAGGGGACTTCCCACCTGCGTTCCCACAGCACTTTGCTCAGATCCTTGGAGGGCCCTGGGCCACTCAGCTCCAGTTTTATGCACCTTACCACATGCCACCGCCACACGCAGATCCTCACAACCTTCCCAGCAGAAATACTGTCTCCACCATCCAGCACTAATGGCACCTATGAGCGCTTCTACGTGTCAGGGGCCGTGCAAACACTTGCCACGCGTTGTCTCTTGAACGCTCTACCTTCTGAGGTCAATGCCATGACTACCCCATCATGCAGACCGGAAAGCTGAGGCTAAACTAGGAACTGACCCAAGGTGGCATCAGATTCTGCTGACTCCCATGTTTGGGTCAGGGGAGGCAGCTGGGAGGCACCGGCAGAGCCAGTCTGGAGCCGCTCTGCAGAGGAGAGGAACATCACCTGTTGGGGGCACAAAGCCTTTTGAGAAGCTGATGAAAGGGGCCTCTTCCTTCCACAACGCCGGTGCCAGCACACAAGTTTCTATTAGATCTTAAAGAATTTAGAGACGTCCGAGGCCCAGCCATGGACTCCAGAGAGGTCACAGGCACCGGCTTCATCCCTTCAACACGAGGGGAGAAGACAGGAGCTGAGCCTGGCAACTCTGGAGCTGCCCCAAGTTGCCCCAACCACCTTCCCAGCCTCACAGGAGGAGACTGTCTCTGTGACCTCTCTCCCACACACCACATCCAGAAGGCACGCCACTGGCACCGCGTTTGGGGAAAAAGGGGGGCTCTGGCGGGTGGTCACCCATGCTCACCTGGATGACGATCTTGACTGTGGCCGCGTGGATGGTGGGCGTGCACACCAGGCCCCCAGGGTGCTGGCCGTCGGCGCTGCGGTTCTGCTGGCCCATGGTGAACAGCATGGGCACCGCCAGCAGGCCCGAGGCCAGCCAGATGGCGCTGATGAACTTCTTGGTGCGGCTTCGGGACATGAGGGTCTTGGCCTTAAAGGGGTGGCAGATGGCCAGGTAGCGCTCCACACTCAGGCTGGCCACGTTGAGGGCTGTGGCGTAGGTGCAGGCGTCGCGCACGAAGTAGTAGCCACGGCAGCCCGCGTCGCCGAAGGCCCAGGGGTGGTGCACCCAGATGAAATTGTACAGCTCCACGGGCATGGCCAGCAGCAGCGTGAGCAGGTCCGACAGCGCCAGGCTGCCCAGGTGGTAGTGCACGGTGCTCTGCAGGCTCTGCAGCGACTTCTTCCGCGCCAGCGTGAACGCCGTCACCGCGTTGCCCACCGTGCCCACCGCGAAGAGCGCCAGGTACACGGCGGTCACCAGCGTCTTGGAGTAGATGTCGGTGTTCACGTCCAGGTCGCTGCTGGGCGCAGCCAGGACGCGCTCCGACGCGTTGCCCGAGCTGTTGCCGAAGCCCGGGGCCGAGAGTGCCACCTGCAGTCCCGCCTGCACCCGCTGGAAGGGGTCGGCGGCCGGCGCACCCGGGGCCCCCGGCGTGGAGCTGTTGAGGCGCATCGGGACGCGGGGTCCGCGGCTCTATCTCGCGCCTCCGGGGCTGGAAGTCCGGACAGGAGTGGGCGCGTCTCTGGCGGGGACCCAGGAGGGGGAGCCCAGTGGAGGGCGCGTGGCGAAGACGAGCGGGCGCGCCGTCCAGTCGGGAAGCGCAGACCCAGACGCGCTGCCCCGGGCTCCGCGCTCCTCCGGACTCCCGGCTCGGCGCTCCGGGCTCCAGACCTCGCGGTTCCTCAGGCTGTCTCCAGGCTCCGTGCTGGTCGCGGGCTCCGCGCTGCCTCCGATCTCTAAACCCCGCGGATCCCCAGGCCCCCAGGCGGCAGCGCCCGGACCGATTCGGGCTGCGCGGGGCGGGCTGCTGGCGCCGGGAGGAGCGCACGCACGGATGCCCGGCGCGCTCCCTCCCTCGCTCCCAATCTCCTCCCTCGCGCTCTTTGCGCACCCCGGCCCCGCACACCTCCCGCCGCGCCCCCGCCCTCCCTGCTGTGCGCGTCTCCACGGAGCCCGCGGCCGCGCGGCGCGCCCAGCAGTGGGGGGCGGAGGAGGAGGGAGGCAGCCCCCACCGCCGTCCCCGCCCCGCCCGGGTGCAGCCTGGAGGGTCGCCCCCCACCCCGCTCGCGCTCCCCGGGGCAGTCAGCGCGGGCTGGGTGAGCGCTCCAGGGAACCAGAATTCCGGGCGGATGCGGCTGGTACCGTGCACCGGACCCTTCCCGCCACCCTCCTCCCTGTTCTCCGCAATTTCTCGCTGCCAACAGGAAGGGAACTGTGCACCTCCCCCTACCCGGGCTCGCTCAGTGGTGGTGAGGGTGTATCGGAGGGCAGGGAAAGAGGAAGCTCCCGCTGGTAGGGCTGGGCGGCTGCGCAACTGGCTGGGCCACCCCCCACTCCTGGGTGTCGACAAGGTGCCAGAAGCTGGGTGCCAGGGGGACTCTAGGACCACTGGAGATTACATTTCTTGCAATTCCTTTTAAAATCTGGCCGCAGTCATGGGCACGCATGGTCTGTGAATGCGTTATTTCTGGGACGTGCCCAGTGGGAATGGTGGGGGCTCAGGGCATAGTTATCACCTGGGGCAGGATGGCCTGAGGCAGTACTGTGGACACCCGCAGGGGCTGAGCGGCTGGGTCCTGCAGAGGGCGGGAGCCACATATGGTTTCATCAAAGTCTCGGGAGCGGTAAATGGGGGAAGGCAGAACGCAGGCACCCAGAACAGCACCCTCCTCACTCGGGGCCCACACCTGGCACCCTGGGCTGGTCTCATGACGCTATGGGGTGTGAGTGGGCACCCTCGGGGCCCCTTATTACTGCCTGGATTTGTCATCGGTAGTCACCCTGAGAGCCCGAGCCCCAGCAGGATTTGGGAGGGGCAGCCCCAGCACCTGACACACTCCCTCCCTCTGAGTGTCCTCACAGGGTGGCCCCCATCCCTGCTCGGGAGCCAGGTGAGGGTGAGATTCTTGTCCTTTACCTGTCCCCGCAGCAGCTGGCAGCACTGGCATAGGTGGTCAGGCACAAGCCTGCCCCCCACATCTGGGTTGCCCAGGGGCCCCCAGGGCACCACTGTCGTTTCTCTAGGCCCTCCCCGCCCCCTCCCCTGCTCCCTCCTCCCCAGAACCCCTGGGAGAGGTTGGGTAGAGCTGCTGCTCCCTGTGGGCAGCAGCAGGAGGGGCAGCTCGAGTGCAGCAGGGGAACCAGCCTGGCCTTCGTGGACGTCACTGGCTGCACCTATTGCGCTGGGAGCAGGAAACCTGGCCAGGCTGGTGTGGGTTGCGCAGGATGTTGAGGGAAGCAGGAGGCTGAGAAACCCCCTCCCAGACCCACCCAGCTGGGAGAATTCGAGGCTCCTGAACCGACGGCTGGCAGCAGGACTCCATGCTTATTGGTGTGTTCTCACCCTGCTTTGGGCTGGTCCGTTCAACCGAAACTGATACTCTTCTCAGGGAGCCGCAGCTCACAAAAATCTGAGCTTAGAAATCCTGGCATCAAAGGAAACGCCAGTGGTCCCTTTGCTGGAAGCCAGGACAGCAGGCTCAGAAGCCAGCAGATGGGGTTTGAACGCTGGCCCTGCTACTTCACATTTGGACAAGTGTCCTTAGCGGCTCTGTGCCTCAACTGAATCGTCTGTAAAATGGGAATAGCGGCTGAATGAAGGGCAGGGCTGTTCCTGATGGGTCTCCATGGGGAATGAACGAGGTTGAATGGGTCGTCAGGTGTGAGGTGAGGTGATCCATCACTAGAGTAGGCTGGAATAGGTCGGATTTGTCCTCTGGAAGGCAATTCACCAGTTGCGTACAGAGGTTTGGGCGGGGACCTTAGTGTCCACGCCACACTTAGGGAGTCCAGGGGCTGGACCGTGTCGGATCCAGGTGCTCACCACTGTCTTTGTAACCCTGGGGCCTGACCATGGGCTGGGCCATCAGGTGCCTCTGTTGAGACCCCCACAAAGAGGAAGGCCACAGCAATGGGCACTGGGGTCTGTCCCTCTGCCAGCCAGAGCAGGAGGACACAGCAGAATCGTGTACTCCCTCTGCCGAAGCTCATTGTTTGGTTTTCAATCCCCTGACCTTTTGGCTAAGCTGCCCTTATTTTCGAAGATTTATCTTTGAGTTAGCCTGGAAGCTTAAAAAATCATAAAAGGCAACTTAGTGCAAATATTGTGATGGAGCATTTGCTTAAAAGCACATAGGAAAATGTCACTTGGAAGGCCTTGCTCTACACAAGGTGTATGGCAGGCCCCTGGTGGGGGTCCCTGGTGGCCACCCTGCCCACTCAGCCGTTCTGAGCTCTTCTGTGCATGCACGGGCTGGATGGCTCAGCAGCTGGAAGCTTTTAACCTCACGTTGTTTGCCTCTTTCTCTCCTGATTTCTGCAGACAGGAGCCCTTCCTAAACAGCTGAGACTCTTTAAAGAAAGTGCCGGTGAGGCGCTTGGGAAGGGTCGGGCTGGGCTCTGTTGTACCCATTGGTGATGCAGTCACGTCATTGGCCAGGCTGATGCCTTCACTGACAGGTGAAGAAGGGCACGGCCTTGTGGGGGGCAGGGCTGCAGAGGCGAGTGTCTCCTGCAAGCTGGAGAGCCTTGGGGACATGCTCCCCCGATCCCAATAATCCCAATGCTGCCTGTTGGAGGGGAGCCGGCCGGTCCCGTGGGCAGCGAGGCCGAGACCTGCTGACACAACGGCTCGGATTCTAGGGTACAGCGAGAGTGCTAACGAGGGGCAGCCAGTGCACAGGGGACAATTCTGGCTTTCTGCGATTCCCCAAGTGGTGTAAGCAAGGCCATGTCCTCGTTACCAAGCAAGTAATGACATTGTGCCTGGGGTGACAATCAGGTCCGAAGATTCACCACAGGAGTGGTCCTTGGGAGCACGTTTCTAAGGGTGGGGGTCCCTGCTTGTTTTGTTGGCCAGCTTACCCCGAGTCTCTCCAACGCTGCCTGGTAGGTAGCTGGCGATTAGTGGGTTTCTGTTGCACTCGTGGAGAAGATGAGAGGGTGAGCAGAGCGAGGCCACACCAGCAGGCTTCCGATGCAGGAGAGGCTCCGTGCTTCCCTTCCCTCAGGCCCCAACCACTGTTGCTAACAGGAAGCCTTCTTGCTACATTGAAAAAATTAAGTGAGTTTACAATAACACCTCTCTCAGTATCTATTGCTGCGTAACAAAATGCCCCATGAGCAATGGCTGAAAACAACAAGCATTTATTATTCATCAGTAGCCGATTTCCTATGGGGATGAAGGCAGGTGGGGAATTAGGGGCACAGAAGATACATAATATACATAATCGGTAGAGCTTGGCTACAGATTTTCCCACCCACAGCATGGAAATTGCACGTGTTCCAGGACGCACGGTGTTCCAAGGAGGATCTTGAAAAATAGAGCGGCTCGTTCACATGTGTACGTAGCAAGTGTTAGCAGGCCGGCGAGGAGGGCGGAGCCGCTTCCAGCCTCGAGCTGGCTGCACCCCTGCCATCTCTGGGGCTGTTGGCAGCTTCTGGGGGTTGCCTTACAGGCGGATCAAGCCTCAGCCTTCGGCATCCTTGTCCCCCACATCCCCAGGTTGCCCCTTGGACCTCGGCCAGTTTTCTGCAAACATGAACTGTGTTCTTACAGAAGAACAGAAGACGGAGCAGGGGCAGCTGCCCACGAGCGCTGTGGGGGAGAGTTCCCAGGAAGACTAGGGGTGCCGAGGGCAAGTCAGGTGACAGGCTGAAGAGGAGGTGGTTTCCAGTCCCAGCTTCACCAGGCCTGGACCCCCAGTTCCCTGAGTGTGAAATGCATGACAGGGCCCCTCGGTCAGCAGGCTGCAGTGAGCATCTTGTGGTGTGCACACACTTCATTCCGCAGAGGCCGTGGCTCAGTCTGGTGGCTGCAAGGAGGTGGAGAGGCTGTGTGGGAGGAGGATGGCCCGGAGTGTGGTCCCACACTCCGCCTTTGCCCGGGCGGGGACACGTTCCGGACGCTGTGGTGGCTGTCTGGTACACTTGGATGAGGATGGAGAGTGATTGGCCACCAGAGTTATGTGAGGTCCCTGTCAGCGTCACAGACACTCGGCAATCCTGTCCCGTGCCTCAGGCGAGCCGGGGTGGCCATTCTGCCATTCCACAGGTCGCCTGAGAAAGATGGCACTGGCAGGCTGGGAGACTTGGGATAGGACAAACAACTCACTCTAGTTTTCCTGGGACTTTCAAGGTTTTAAAACAAAGTCCAGAGACTGGAAGCTGGAGCCCTCGCAGTCTCAAGCAGCTGGGGCTGAGGGTCCCCTGGCCGGGTGCTGCGGGAGGGGCTGAGGATCCCCTGGCCGGGTGTGCGGGAGGGGCTGAGGGTCCCCTGGCCGGGTGCTGCGGGAGGGGCTGAGGGTCCCCTGGCCGGGTGCTGCGGGAGGGGCTGAGGGTCCCCTGGCCCTGTGCTGTGGGAGGGGCTCTTGTAGCTCCCCTCCCTTCCCATGCTCTCTCCTGCTCTGTTGACCCCTTCCCAGGTCTTCCCCTCTGGGACCAGGTCTCAGCACTCCCACCAAATCCCAAAACATCCAGGGTTCCTTCACCTCCCATGGCTAAGAAGCCAGGAATCTTCTAGTTCAAACGCGACATGGCTGGTGGAGAGCTGGCTGCTCTGTAACTGGCCCACTTTTCAATCATGTATTTCCTCTGGGCTCTGATTCAGCCGGATGGTCTGACTCATGCAGTCATCAAACATATATCAACAAGTGTGTCTCTGCCATCTGCCTGGAGGCCAGAGCCTCCTGGGGAGCCTTGGCTCAAGGGCTCGCACCTAGTGGGCAGAAGCAGCCGAGCTCCCTTAATTCATGTGCCCCCAAGAGCCATCTGCCTTCCCCCTGGCTCTGCAGGAATCTAGCACAGGCCTAGTACCCAGTAGACAGGGAGGCATGTTGAACAAATCGTGAGCACCTGGAGGGGACAGCTGGCACTTCATCTGCTCAGCCTCTCCCCTTGCCTGGGCACCAGCACCCCCAAGTCTTCCTGTGAGCCACCTGCTGTCCACATGGTCTGTGTGTGCACACGTGTGGACACCTGCATGCGTGTAGGGCTCCCAGGCACAGGGACTCAGAGGGTCCCCCTGGCAGGAGCAGGACTTTCCAGGCTCATCTCCTGTCCTTGCTCTGAGACCCCATAGGAGGCTCTGCCACCTCTCCCCAGGGCTGGCATGCACCTGGCAAAGAAAGCTGTGCCCAGCAGGGAGGAAGGAGGGTGTCCTCTGCCCACCCTGCCACCTTTGTGTTCTCTCTGCTCAGATGCATGGAGCCCCGTCTCCTGGCTGGAGCTCCGGAGACCCTCTCCTCCTGCTTGGGCCTGGTTTCTCAGTGTGAATGAAACCGCTCCACCCAGCCAGGCAGAGGGCTCAGGATCTGCAGTCTGACCCGGGGTTACACATCTTGGCTCTGCCGCCTCCACAGTGAGTGGCCTTAGGTGACCCCGAGCTTCAGTTTCCTCATCTGAAATATGGGGATGTTAATTGTGCCTAACGTTCATGGGTGTTGATGAGATGGGGCAGCCCATGCCATGGGGAGCATAAGGACCCCAAGGATGTTCATGTCAGACTCCCCAGAACCTGTGAGTATTGTTGGGGTGCCTGGCAAAGGGGATTGGGGGCAGATGGATTAAGGCAGCTCATCAGCCACGAAATACGGAGGCCGTGCTGGGCCCAGAGGAATCACAAAGGTCCTTAAATGAGGAAGAGAGGCAGAAGGAGAACCAGAGTGATGGCAGCCTGAGAAAGAGGTGAGCAGCAGCCACATGGGAGGCCAGACACTGAGGGATGCAGGTGGCCCTACACATGGGGAACGGCAACAGAACGGGATCTCCTCTGCAGCCCTAGAGGGAGGCAGCCGTGCGTGCACTTTGATTCAGCCCAGGGAGCCCCATTCAGACCCTGATCTCCAGAGCGGCAAGGTGGTCATCACGTGGGATTCACTGCAGCGGCGGCAGGAGACCCACCAGCCACACTGACAGAGCTCCGCGTGGCACTCCAAGCGTGGAAGCACCAGCACATGCTGGCTGTCAGAACAAAGACTCTTACAAGAGGCATAGATGGGGGCGGGGCTCACACCTGTCATCCTAACACTTGAGGAGGGTGGATCACTTGAGGTCAGGAGTTAGAGACCAGCCTGGCCAACATGGTGAAGCCCCATCTCTACTAAAAATACAAAAATTAGCTGGGAGTGATGATGCATGCCTGTAATCCCACTACTCAGGAGACTGAGGCTAAAAAATGGCTTGAACCTGGGAGGTGGAGGTTGCAGTGAGCCAAGACTGAGCCACTGCACTCTAGTCTGGGCAGCAGAGACCGTGTCTCAAAAAAAAAAAAAAAAAAAAAAAAGAGGCAAGAGGTGTGGAGCCCAGTGGGGAGCACGGCACTGTGCAGGGGGCTCTAAGCCACGAGCGTGCAGCAGACTTGGCCTCTCAGGGCCCCAACTCCGGTCCATCTGCTCGGTGGACAGGAGTGAGGACACCTGGCAGGAAGGCTGGAGTGAGTGCTGGATGCAGGGGAGAGGAGACCACTGGGAGAGAGGCGGGCAGTGGGGGGTGGAGGGTGCTACCGTGTGGGGTGCAGCCTGCAGGAGGGCAGGGTAGCCGCACAGACACTGAGGGCCTTCCAATTTGGCTGTGCCCAGGGTGTCTGAGGGGTGGGGGCTCCTTCTGCACTCCTTCCCTGTTCCCTGCCCACCCGCTGGGCCCCTCCTATGCCGAGGATGTGCTGGGAGACAGATCCAGCCTTGAGCTCAAGGGACCCCCATGTAAACCAGGCCTTTGGCCCTGCAGCTCCAAGCCAGTGCTTGTCCTTGGAGTCCCCTAAATGTCTCCAAAAGAATCCACAGGTGAGTCTGGCGTGCTGGACACACAGGGAGCTGGGGTGCTGTCCCCAGAGCACACCAACTGTGAGCGTCCCACACTGGCCAGGTCCAGAGAGCCTGGCTGAAGGGTGAGAGAGTGAAGGATGGCTGAAGTGTGCTGGGGAGGTGGAAGAGGCCGCTGGGGCTGTCCCTGCCATACGCCAGACCTCTCCCCTCCAAGACAGCATGAGGGGCTCAGGGTTTCCCAGGCTCCCTTTGCCCACCCTGGCTGCAACCGTGCTGGCCTTCACCTCTAAGCAGGAGGTGCCAAGGACCGGAGCCCGGCTCCACATGGCTCGGAGACCACTCCTCCCCCTCCCTCCGTCCAGCTCTGATGTCTCAGGCGGTGCTGTGGGGCGTGAGGACAGAAGGGGCCTCTCAGGACGGGCCAGCTCGGCACGAGGACAGAGCAGGCAGAGGCCACAGTCCAGGTGGCTGCAGCTGCCCCGCACCTGGAGGTGGGTGTCCAGGAGGTGGCCCCAAGAGCAGCTCTCCGTGTGGAGCAGGGCCGGGCAGTCAGGGAGAAACCTTGCCACTGAGGCTCCACGTCCCTCCCAAGCTTGCTGGACTGTGAACAGGAGCAAGGACTGGCATCCGGCACCCTGGCACCCTGGCACCCTGCACTTCAGCATCCTGTACCCTGACGACCTGCACCCCGGCATCCTGCACCCTGAAGTCCCTGCACCCCGACATCCCTGTACCCCAGCATCCTGCATTCCGACATCCCTGAACCCCAGCATCCTGCACCCCAACGTCCCTGCACCCCAGCATCCTGCACCCCGACGTCCCTGCACCCTGATGTCCCTGCACCCTGATGTCCTTGGGCCCCAGGCCAGGGCTGGTGGCTCTGGGACCCTGCCCGAGACCACAGGCAGTAGGGTGGTGGGAGGGGAGGAGGGAGCGGGGACTCATCGCCGTGGCTCTGACTACTACTCCTCACGGAAGCACCGCCAGGTCTCCCGTCCAGCCCAGTAACCACGCCGTGCACCCTCCAGGCCTGCTGAGCAGAATGGTGTGTAAGGGTGAAGCAGAGAACGCCTTGAGTCACCTTGGATTGTGAGACCCATTAGGGATTTTAAAGGCATCAGCCAAGAGTCATGCCAAGAGAGCTGACGTTCTGGAGGAAATGGGGAATAGGGTGGTTTCTCTTTTCAAGGAAGGGAGATCCATTTCCAAAACAGGTTTCAGTGCAGCCCCATTTGCTAGAAATCGTTCCTGGGAGGGGCTGGCTATGACTCGCACTTCAGGCTGATGGACACAAAGGGTGTCCCTTAGAAGTTCCTGTGACGTTCCCACTGATTTCTCTGGACCAGAAGGTTTGAAATTGGTGAACAGGAACCCCCAGGCCCCCAGGCCTGTTCCCTTTTCTCCTCATCGCCCTCCCCACCCATCTATACCCTCCTCTTTCCCTCCTCCTCGCCTGCTGGAAGGACGCTGCTAACTGCTGCGCCCCCCTGCAGAAAGCCATTTTCTTTTTGCTATTTGCTCTTGGGAAAAAGACAACACACAGGCAGCACACGCCACGCAGAGGCTGAGCCAGCCCATCTGCTCCATCTGCAAAGGAGAAGCAGCTTCTGTCTGCTCCCACCCAGAAGCTTCGGGCTGATGGCTCGTATAAATGCACCAATTTGCAAAGAACTTTCCAGGCACGCTAGTGAGCACGGTGGGTGATGGAAAGCTAAGAGGGCCACATTCGGCTAATATTAGCCTTCCATTTATTGCCAGGAGGGAAGGGACAGGTGGCTCTTGGATTCTCGTGAATTCTCAGCCCAGCCGCCCAGCCTGGAGGAGGTGTGGGACACACGAGGCAGGGCTGGAGCAGGAGCCTGAGGTCTCGTCGCGCCCGCCCCTCCTCCTGCATGGCTCTGCCAGGCTGCCCTCTGGGTGAGGCAGGACTGGGTACAGGGTTCAGCCACCTCTTCCCTCTGTCTTTTAAACTCTTTTCCTCCTCGGGCTAAAGATGAGTTTGCATAAACATGACTTCTGTGTCTCCAGAGATCCGAAATGTGTGCCTCGATCTGCAGGCAGGAGTCCTAGATGCTTAGACACACGGAAACAGGAAAAATCTCCGTGTGGTAGTGGCTTCCCAGGAGTTCCAAAAGCAAAACCTTGAAAGGTTCCTCCTTTGTCACGCTTGCCTTGGAGCTGCAAAGGCCATTCAAGACGCTTTCCGTAACAACGCGAGGCCATGCCGAGGAGAAACGGAGCCTGGGTCAGCAGCAAGAGTGAGGAAGCCTGTCTCAGTCCGCTGTGCTCCAGACACAGAACCCCTGAGGCTGGGCGCAGCTCCGAAATGTCAGAAATCCCTTCTCACAGCCTGGGGGCTGCAAGGCCAAGACCATGTGAATATTCAGGGTCTGCGGGGTGCCTGCTTCCTGGTTCCCGGAGGGCGCCTTCCTCCCACGTCCTCCTGCCATGGGAGGGGCGAGGGAGCTCCTTGGAGAGCCTTGTGTAAGGGCACTAATCTCATTCATGAGGGCCCCACCTTCACCACCAAATACCCTCCCAAAGGCCCCACCTCTCACACCCTTGCCGGGGTGGCCGGGATCCCAAGACAGGAATTGGAGGAGCCACAGGCATGCATTTGATTACAGAGCCCCTCTCTGGGTCTGAACCCCATGCCTTCCGGGGACCCCTGCCCTCCTGGGACCATTCCTGGAGACAAGTGGAGCCTGCAGCTTCCTGAGGACACCATCTGAGGCCTGGGCCGGCCCCTGCTCCCCCCCGGACTTTCGATCCCATGGAACCTTTATTCTCCGGAGCTATTTCACTTGGGTTTTTGCCACTTGCCCCAATGTCCTGGGACAGTCATGAATTTAGGAGACGCCTCCATCATTCATTTACCTCCTATTGGATGAGGATGCCTGGAGGGCAGGCCCAGACACCCTGTTCTCCTGTCAGGGGAAACTGAGTCCAGTAGGCAGAAGACCAGGGCACGGGAATCCCATCCAGGGCCCAGCACAGCAGAGCAGCCAAGCCCGAGGGAGAGGCCAGCCTCTCGGGCCGGCCCCTGCAGGACAGGGTGCGGGGTCTCCCCTGGGGAACCCTTTCCAGCTGCAACCCCTCCCCATTTGAAGTCACCAGGTGCCTCTCCTCAGGCTGCAGGACGAGGAGCGAGCCCTTCGCTGTGCCCAGCGTTGCGTCCAGCATACCACGTGCTCCCCGGAGGCTGGCCCAGCTCTCCCTCCACCCAGTCAGCCCCGGCCCCTGTGCGTCTACATCTCTCAACCCCGCTGGCTTGGCCTGGTCTCAGGGGACTTCTCTGGGGCCAGACCAGGGGCTGGGGTGCCTAATTATTGCTCATTTTCTTTTCAGAGAATGAATTATGTTGAGCTTGACATGGATAATTGAGCGTAAAACTTATCTAAAAATAACACACACAGGTGCTGGGACCTGAGCACCGCCTCCTCCTGTGTCTTCCAGACAAGGAAATGCAAGATTGCTCCTTGGTGGGCACCAGCCCCTTTCCCCAGCTCCCTGATTTTTCTGGCGGTTCTTACTCTTTCACCCCCGCTCCATCGGCAGGTGCTGAGACCACAGCATGGTTTTGTCCCCTTAGGTGCAGTCTGCGCTGCCCGTAAGATACGTCCCCACCACTGGCCAGGCATTCAGCCCCTAGCAGCCCAGCCCCTTTGCCGGGTGAGGGAGGAAGGTCTTGGAATAAAGAGTCCATGTGGTGGGAAGCAGGGACCCAGACTTCACACCCGGCCCCACAGGCAGCTGCTTTGCCAGTCACTTACAGACTGTCATCCACACAGTCCCCAGACACGGGGCATGACTGTTGGGCTCATTAAACAGCCTGAATCCCTGGGGGAACAAATCAGATGAGGTCTATTTTTCTTCAATAACTGCCTTACACACTGCGGCTCTGGTGTCCCCAAACCACCCTTTAGAAGGCTCCGCGATTCTCTAGAAGGCTCAGCAGTTCTCTAGACAGCTCACACAGTGCCGCAAACCCCTGGGCTCACAGTCGCCACTCCTCATCGTGAAGGGGCACCGGCTAGAATCGGTGAAGGGGACTGGCAGAGCCCAGGCTCTCCCCACTAGCTCCCCCACCGGGCAGCGTGGACAGCGCTTGCTTCTCCTCAAGCAGAGGGCCTGCCTTGGGGTTCAGGACTTTCCTGTAGCTAACACCGTGTGGTCCAAAACCCCGCCACAAACCCCATTAACAGCACAGACCATCCGGGCCAGCCCAAGGCCCCCAGGTAACCAGGACTCTTATCAGGCACGACAGGCTCAGAGGCTGCCTCCCAGGAGGAGAGGTGTGGACGGGGCTTTCTCAGGGCCAGGCGGGTCGGGCACAATCAGTCACTGTCTCTTTCCCTCAGTGACTCTTCAGGCAAACCCCAGGAAAGGCAGGTCATTTTTGGATATTAAAGTTTATACAGGACAGTTCAAAACTTGAGTATCACAACCGATTCCAAAAAGCCGCAATGCACTGCTGTAATAATGCACAGCTGCACTCCACAGTCCCACACCCCACAAAATGAATCCACACCCCACAAAATGAATCCACACCCCTAATCCACACCCCGAATCCACAGCCCCACACCCTACAACGTGAATCCACACCCACTCCACAGTCCCACACCCCACAAAACGAATCCACACTCCGAATCCACAGTCCCACACCCCACAAAATGAAAGCACACCCCGAATCCACACCCACTGCACAGACCCACACCCCACAATGTGAATCCACACCCCGAATCCACAGCCCCACACCCCAGATTGCGAATCCACACCCCGAATCCACACTCACTGCCACAGCCGCACACCCCACAACACGATTCCACACCCCGAATCCACAGTCCCACACCCCACAATGTGATTGCATACCCCGAATCCACAGCCCCACACCCCACGTGAATCCACACCCCGAATCCACAGCCCCACACCCCACAACGTGAATCCACACCCCAAATCCACAGCCCCACACCCCACAATGCGATTCCACAACCACTCCACACCCCACTCCGCACCCCACCCCACACCACACCCCACAACACCCCCCACACCCCAACACAAACACCCACCCCCCACCCCACCCCCCACCCCACCCCACACCCCAACCCCACACCCCACCCCACACCACACCCCACACCCCACCCCACACCCCACTCCACCGTAACCCTCGGCAGACTCACCTGTGCCGTCTGTGTAAGAGGCATTCGGAGCCAGAGCTTCTCCTCTGGTTCCTGGGTGAGATGCTGTAGCATCATTAGATGGATGCTCCAATATGTGGCCTTTTGACAGAGAGGCGACGGACGCCTGCCATAAGCACCAGCACAGGTGCATTGCCACAGCGACATCTCACCCCGTGTTGAGGTCGCCCCATTCATAAACTACGTGCTGCGCTGGGTGTATGCTGCCTCATCTGTGAACCTGTGTGCTGCCAGTGTTCCTGCTGCCCTGTTGGGTGCCCTGTGTACGAGCTGCTCCACTGCCCGTGGGTGCCCCGTGTACGAGCTGCTGCCCCTGCCTGTGGGTGCCCCGTGTACGTGCTGCTGCACTGCCCTTGGGTGCCCCGTGTACGAGCTGCTGCCCCTGCCCGTGGGTGCCCTGTGTACGTGCTGCTGCACTACCCGTGGGTGCCCTGTGTACGAGCTGCTGCCCCTGCCCGTGGGTGCCCCACGTACGAGCTGCTGCACCTGCCCGTGGCCCCATGTGCCTGCCTGTGTGCTGCTGCGTGTCTGCATCTAGAGAAGGCAATGAGAGCTGATAGCAGGTGTCTCCCCCGGAACCACTTTCTGAATGCGGACCTCCCGAGCCACCCTCTCCTCGAACAGCCACAGGATAGGCTGTGGGCCCCCCGCTCTGCACAAGCCTTGACGGCAGCAAATGCTGTCAGTCCGGAGCCCCCTGGGGCCCTGGAGCAGCTGGTGCGGAGGCGTGGGGGGTTGACCCAGGGAGTCAAGACCCTTCTGCAGGGCCTTGGGCAGGGAACACGGCCCCTCTGAGTCTCAGTGCTTGGAATATGGTGTAGGGGAGACCATGCCAGCTACCAGCCAGGTGGGCAAGGGAAGATGGACCAGGCAATGAGGGTGGTCCAGTCAGTGTGTGCGGGATGGGGTGGACTTACGAGGTAAGAGTCACACACGTGGCTCCCGGAAAGTCAATCTGCAGCTTGACCAAGCTTCCAGAATCTTCTACCACAGCAAGCACCTGGAGAGGCCACATTCTTATTTCTCTGATTTTGCCATTGCTCAAGAAGGCCCTGAAATGCACACAACTTCCCAGCAGGAAGAGAACACTGTCCACATTGCCTGCAGATTCCCGCTCAAATCCTGAGTGAGCCTGCAGGACACCTGGAAAGTGTGGTGGGAATCATGCCCCGCTTGAGACGCTTGGGACTGGACCCTGCTGTGGATTTCCACGTGGACGCCCCACCCCTCCTGGCCCTGGGGTTCGGGGCCAGCATGGCACTTGGTCGCCGCATCCGACTCCAGGCAGAGGAGGTTCCCTGTGGTGAAGGGCTCGTGATGGAGCTGGCCCACCCATCCAGCATCACTCCTGGCGTGCTGTGGTATAAGAATAAACACACATTTAAATGGCCTCTGACCCAGAGAGACTACAGCCCTTGTCTTTTCTTGACCAGTAGGGGTCCCAGGAGGGTCTTTTGTTCTGATATTTGGTGTTTGGTCCCAATTCCTAACAATGAACTCCTAAAGCCTTTGGCATTTCCCAAGGAATAGCTGTGCCTACCCTTGGAGTTTCTGGGGTGATAGGAGCGTCTTTTGAGCTAATGGGGGGCTCCTGGACAGCCTCAGGATGGGGACTGTGGCCACGGGAGCCAGCCATGTGATTAGAAGGTGGAAACTTTCTGCCCCAACTTCTGACCTTCAGGAAAGGACAAGGGGCTGGAGGGTAAGCTGGTCTCCATTGTCCATGACATAGTCAATCAGCCTGTGATGAAGCCTCCAAGAGACCCCAAAGGACTCGGCGTGATGAGCTTTGGGGTTGGAGAACACATCTGCCTGCCAGGAGGGCGGCCTGGCTGTGTAGGGACAGAGGCTCCTGCACTTGCCCCCACCCCCGGCCTCCCCCAGGCATCTCGTCCACCTGCGGTTCATCTGTGTCCGGTGCAACGTCCTTCATAATAAACTGGTGAGCCTGTGTCCCTGAGTCCTGGGAGCTGCTCCAGCGAATCATCCCAGCCTGAGGAGGGGATCATGGGATCCGGTTTATAGCTGTGCAGACCAAAGCCCCTGGGGCTTGCCCTTGTCCTCGGAAGCGGGAACAGCCCTGTGGCGGGCAGCCAGCCCTCACCCTGTGGGGTCTGACGCCGTCTCTAGGTGGACAGTGTCAGGATGGAATTGAATTAAAGGACACCAGCTGGCATCTGCTGGAGAACTGCTTGGTGCTGGGAAGAAATCCACCCCCAGGTCGGGAGTGCTGTGTGGAGTGCTGAGTGTGGGTAGGAAGAACACGTTGGTTTTCCTATGTCCTCTCAGACCCTCCTGCCTTGAGCTCTGTACCTTGATCATACCTGCCCTTTACAGGGTCAGGGACCCAGGCTGGGACATCTTCAGCCTCGCAGGGTGCTGAGGCCACAGCTGGGACCTTTGGGGCCTGTCCTGAGAGCTGCTTCACCGAACCCAGAGCACAGTGGAGACCACCCAGGTGCTGTACCCCCAGGGCAGAGCACGCTGCAGGACCGCTGGGTCCCTGAGGTGGGACAGCATCTGAACTGAGGCGCGGCTGCATCTGGCACTTAACCCTGGGACTTCATCTCAGCCTTGGGGACGCTTACCGAAGGGCCTGCTTCTAGGGAACTGGAGCTGAGATGCTGGCTCCTACCAGAAGCATTCACTGACGGGGGCACCCCCGGTCCTTCAGGGAACAATGAGATGATGAGGCAGGAGAGCACACAGGGTTTAAGGGACCCTTGGCCAAGGAGGGCCCAGATGCAAACAAGTTCCAGATATTCAGGCCAATGGGAGGCGTGTCTCAGGTAGCCCAGGCTGGCATTCGGCCAGAGTGGGCACAGCAGGGCTTCCCCATGACTGCTGCTGGGGGCTGCATGGTTTAAGGCAGCAGGGGCTTATTCTCAGCATCACCAACCACGGGGTGTGGAGGAGGCCACCCCTTCTCCAGGTGCTCCACACCCAGCACAGTCAGCCCCAGTGGCTCTCGCTCTTTACCTGGGGGTGGCCCCCAACAGGCCTGGGGGCAGTGTGGACCCCGTCTCAGTCACAGTCCTGGGAAGCCTGGGCGGGGCCTGTGGGATTCCTGTGCCTCCAGCCATGTGCTTCTGCAGGGACCCAAAAACTTGGCACAGGAGGGCGCCGGCTGCTTGGAGTCTGTGCTAGCAACCAGCACAGCTCTGCAATCTGGTTTTTAAAAATATCGTTGGAGGGAGAAAAGGAGCATTAACTTAAGGAAAATGTGTTCTAGTAGAAATGAGCAGTTAGAATACAGACATGCCCTGCAGCCCACAGGCTCTGCCGGAATCATGCCTTCTCTCCGCGTTCGCAAATGCACACACGCTCGGCCTGTGCAGGGGCTCATGGGGCTGGAGTCTGGTGTGTGCCGCCTGCGGGCATTGCTCTCAGTCCTGCTACGTGCATCCTCCCTGTTTATCTGCATGCTGCTCCCGCCCGCCTGTTCTCCCCGTCTCTCCCTCTCTGCACATGCACACACATGCACACACACGCATGTGCACAGGCACACACATGCACATGCACACACACACAAGTTGTACATGATATATTAAATATATGCCCATATGTAACGGGTTTGATGGCTAACAGAGAAGACCTGTTATTTTATTTTTCTTTAAAAAAGGGCTGAGGCTGCCCGATGGTGCCAGATGAAGAACCTTGCTGTTACATCCTGAACAGCCTCGAGTCCTGGAGTCTGGCTCTGTAATCCTTTTCAAATGCCGCTCTGTTTAACAAGCGTGTCCTCTGGTGGGAATCTGGTGCTTCTTTGTTGCCTGTCACCGCCGGCCAGGCAGCTCTGCTCTGGGGTGGGCAGCTGGCACCCGGGCGTGGGAGGGGTCATGTGGTGGTTTGGTTCCCAGACTCACGGAGCTCCCGCCCCAGCCCTGCACCCTCTGTGGGGTCACAGAGAGCCTATCCCACATGGTCTGGGGGATGGGCTGACCCTCCCCCAGCAACCAGAGTCCCCATTCCCGAGGCCCCAGGGGTGGGTCCTGGGCTGGAGGCGTCAGCCAGTGTGGAACGAAGACCCCTTTTGCTGGGCTTGCTGGATAGGGTGGCCCCACTCACTGGTTGCCAACTGGGTTCCTGGTGGCCATGGGCAGAGCTGGGGATGGAGGAGGACAGAGCCCTGGGGCTGCTGTTCTGGCCCCTGAGTCCTGCTGTCCCTGGAGCCTGCCCTGCCCCCTCAAGCTGGTTTGACTCGGGTTTTGTCACCTGCACTCAGACGTGACAGTGGCCGTGGGCACTGGTGGCCAGCGGGACCCTCCAGACACCCCGGGAGGTCTCTCCCCAGTGGCTCCAGGGCCCCTAACTCTGCAAGCGAAGGCCAGAAACGGCCGGCAAGCAGCGGGGGCCAGCCCACAGTTTCATTCTCTGTAACCGGTTAGAAAAGCGTGACACTGTCATGCACGAATAGGTTCTGGTCTTCTCTGGAAATTTTGAGGCTTGATAATAAACACATTCGCTCCTGAGACGCTTCCGTCTTAGAAGAGGTGACGAGATAATTTGCTGCTTCCTGCGACAGCTAAGGATTAGCTTCGTAATAGCATGTGGCTGCCGGGGACAGATTTGTCTACACAGCCAAGTCACTTCAGAAAGTGCGTGTGGGGGACAGTAATCTTGGGGCCTCAGCGTCCCTTCTTTCAAAACATCCTGGTGCACTGGGAATGCCCTTCCCAGCAAGCCCAGCTGGTTTCTACGCTGAATGCTCCCCAACAGCCCTGCGTTTAGTTCCTTCCCCGGCCGGGGGTCCTCGGGGACTGCACTCAATTCCTGGGGGCTCTGTCATTCCTGGTGGGGGTGTCACTCCCAGGGGGCCGCCCCGAGGCTGGGGTATGGAGGGCAGCCACCCTGACACTGCTTCCTCCATTCTGAATCTGCCAACAGACTGATGGGAGTTCTTGACTTTGCAAAATAATATTAGGACTATAATTTGGGGGTGACTGCGAGTGGGCCAGGGATGAGACCGGGGCTGAGGGTGGAGAAGTTGTCAGCAGGCCCAGGAGTGTGGGGCTCATGATCCTCCCACACTCTTCAGACATCTGACATTTCCCACAGCGACGTTAACACGACAAACTCAATAAAACAAAACCGATGGCAGTGAATTTATCGAACTGCGGTTCCCCCTGGAACGGGATGAACTGTCAGGCCTGTGAATTGGAAACCAGTAGGGTGTTTCCTTTTCATTATTAATAATAAATCTCAGAATGCGTCCATTAAAGTATCTCACCACGGCACTCGAGGTGCCGGGCAGCTGGGGACCCACGGCGGACAGGCCCACCTGCCAGGCAAGGGGGCCCGGGTTGTTCACCTGCCGCGCAGGCACGAAGGCCAGGGAAGCCATGTGCACAGGAACGCAGGCGCTGGCTGCAGGCCTCGGCTCAGCCCCTGGGGGTGAGGGTGGGATTGCGGGTCCCCCACATCTGCTCCACTCCTTCCATATTCTTCCTGCAGGTCGAGTTTCCCTCAGGCCCACCTTCCTTGGTCCTGGACACTCCTGGGTGCTCCATCCCACAAGTGGAGTGGGGTGACGATGGTGTGGGTCCCCTCTGCCAGGAACACAAGGAATCAGGCAGCTCAGCAGGGTCCCTGCGGCTCACCTCGGCCTCACAAGTTCTCAAGGCATGGCAGTTGCCTTCCAGAGCATCTGGGGCTCTAAGACGACCAGGGAGTCTTTAGAAAGAGGCGGTCCCCAGGAGGGGCTCAATTTGGGGTGGAGACAGCTGGTCAGGGACCAGTGTGCTAGACGCCTGGCTGGCCGGGGCCTGCTGGGGCTGGGGTCTCCTCTGCCACGCCTCCCGTGGGGACCTGCTGCTCACCCAGCCTGGGAGGCCATGGGCCAGTGTCTGAAGAGGCTGAGCATCTGTCTGTCTGTCCATTCGGGCAGCTGGTATCCTCAGTGACTAGGGTGATGTCTGCAAGCCCCTGCTTCTGCACAAGCCCTGGTGCGATGGAGGAAGGACTGATGGAAAAAGGGAGCCACCCTATGCCCAAGGGACAGGCCTGTGAGGCACGGGGTGCAGCCAGCCACCTGCAGGCCGGGGAGAAATGGGCTGAGGGTTTGGAGGTGAGGGCCTGGCTTGATTCCTGAGAGACCATCCGTTTATGAGGAAGAATGGGGCGCCTCCGGCCACCTGCTGGCTCCAAGACTAACCACAGGAGGAAATGTCAGAGAAAATCAACTTTGCTTGAGCTTGTGCGATGACTCTGATTTTCCATCTTCCTGAAAGATGTGCTTTCATGCCGAGGTTTGCACTCATTTGGTTTATATTAAAGGACTTCTCGGAAAAGATTGATATCTCATTGCCACCAGCTTGGCCACCCCAGCTTCCCCCAGGGCCTGGAAGTCAGGTCTCCCCTGTGCTGGGTGCTTCTGACATTGCAGGGGGTGTCCTTCCTCCTGGCAGCTCCGCTTTCACAACCCAAGTCGGGGACCAGGTTTGCAGGAGCGAGTGGCAGGGGTCGGGCATCCCCCCCACCCTGGGCATCTGCCAGCTCTGGAGCTCTGCTGTCACCCAGCTGGTGTCTCCCGGGCCCTGCGTCTGTTCCATTTTGCCTTCAAAAGCCTGAGCTGCTGCTCTTACTCCCTCAAGAGAACCTCCAGTGTCCAATGTGAGCCTAAAACCCCCAGAAAATATAGGCAGAGCTGTGTTTGCTGTGTGCAGAGACTAAGCCTTAGCTTAAGAACCTGGTAGGGCCAGGGGTGAGTGGGGTTAGGGTGAGCGAGGCCAGGGGCGAGCGAGTCATTGGTGCACAGGGCTGGGGATGCACAGACTGGGGGCGCACGGGTAAGCCCTGGCACTGAGTGGTGTAGGGGGCAGCCGCCCTCCTCAAGGGATCTAGTGGGGGGACATGGGCAGGACCCAGGCAAGGTGTCCTTGTAGAGACCCCAGGGCTCCTCCTTGGCCCCTGGGAAGGGCCATCTCTGCTGCTCAGTGACCTGCAGCTTCCGGGGCTTACATGTGGGGGGGTAGTGTGTCAGCCCTTCCGTGTGTGTGTGTGCACGTGTATGTATATGTGTATGTTTCTGACGCTGAGTGCCTGGAAGGCCATGAAGCTGGTGGTGCTGGGCCTGAGTGGGTGGGGGTGAGTGAGGCCCGGGGCAGGGGTTGCAGCACCAGGAGGTGAGTGGGGACCCCCGAGGGTACCTTTTCCTGTGCTCCCAGGTGCTCAGGGATACCCCTGAGGCCAGGAAGCCTGGTTGGGCTGTGGCTGCCCTGGAGGCTGTGCTGTGCTGGGCTGTGCAGCAGTGGTCAGGCTGACGACATGGGACCCACACTCGGCTCCAGCAGAGGTGTGGGGAAGCCGGTGTCATCCTTTCGTGTCCAGGTGTGGCCCCCACAGCCTGAACACCCTGAGGTGTGGCTTAGACCCAGCCCTGCCCCTGGGGTGCAGAGTCCAGCTAGAGAGGCCCACCCAGAGCAGGGCATGGCAAGGGTCTCCTGAAGGCACCCCTGTCTCTGGCTTGGAGGCTCTGTGACACCCATGTGCCGCCTCCTGGCTTGGCCCCTGCCCAGCTCATCATGCAGGTGCTGAGGGCTCCTCGATGGTCTGCGGAAGGGGTATGTCTCTGCATCCAGCCTGGGTGATGCCCCTGCCCTGCCCTGAATATCACGGCACATTTTCTTCTGCCTCCTTTGCCGGCTGGCTCCTCCCCAGGCCTCAGCTCAGACGGCTCTTCCTCCGAAGCCCTTGGCATTCGGTTTAGAAGCCCCAGGGTGGCCACCGTGTCTCTCTTGCTGTTTGGCCTTTGTCATCTTCATGGACCTTTGGAGCAACATGAGGCCCAGATTAAGAAGCTGAGGACACTTGGCCTCAGAGGTCCCAGCTCCTGTGTGGGGGCACCCTGTCCAGCCACCTTTTCTCTGTGGCGCTAGGCACTCTGATACTCTGCCTTTCTCTGCACCATCCAACCCTGCCCTTGGTAAAATACCTCATATACTAATTCAGACTGAAGGGCCAACAACTGCTGAGGCTTAATGTACTCTACTTTTCCTTTTAGCTTATAATAAAATATTTTGAAAAGAAAGAAAGAAAAAAAAACAAAGTCTGACTCTGGAGTGGAATTCAGCTGCCCGGGAAGGTGTCTGGGGTCAGAGGGCCCTCGGGGGCTCAGAAACGGCGGCAGGGTCGCCGGTCCCTGCCCTCTTCTTCCCTCCCAGCGCCGGCGTCTCCTGACTCTGTCCGCCACCCTTGGCAGAGCGGAGTTTTGTCCACCCTGAAGCTCTGGGACATGATGCTCACTCTCAACTGTGGCATCGGAATAGCTGCGAGCTCCACGCCTCTCCGCAGTTGACTATTGTCCTTGGTAAACAGGGAAGTGCCTGTCACTTCTCAGCTGCAAGGGGAGGAAGGCTCCTTTCCACCCGGTGCTTGGAGATAACGTCTTGTGAATAGCTATTTAGACGCTGCCTGCCATCCTTGCCAGGAGCTCCGCACCGGGCAGGATCTCCGCGGAGACACTCGGCTCATTATTCTGAGTTGTCTGCGTGGGTGACTCCACTCCCCAGGCACAGAGACCACCCGGCCCAGACGGGCAGTGGCCGAGGTAACGGGATGGACGCAGGGGCCCTCAGAGCCCAGAAGCGCCTTGCCCCCGACTGTCTTCCTAGTTCAGTGGCTCTCATCATGGTATGTTCTGTCATCGGAGATGGGAGTAGCCAAGGATGACTTGCTCAGCCTTGGAACCACACAGAGGCTGCAGGGCAGCTGGCTACCTGTTGAGCAGACCTGCGTCTACAGCTGGGAGGAAGACGGAAGGCTTCCTGGAGGAGGAATCTTGGAAGCTGCTCTGCCATCTCCATGACCCTTGCAAGGGTTTCCTAGGAGGGCAGAACGTTTACGTCCTTAGAACAGAACAGGCGCATCGCACACTTGGTATAAGACCCCAGTTCTAGCATGAACGTGCCCTGCTGTGTTTCCCAGGTAGAGAATCTGCCCCTCTACTTCCGCTGTTCCATCCAGCTGTTTTGTGCCCTGGGCATCGGAAGCAAATGCATCCTCTCGCAGGAGAACAGGGCAGTCCACCCCCTAGAGAAAGCCTGCTCTGGAGCCACTGTCAGAAAGCTGAGCCTCCACATCTATCACAGCCTTGGTGAAGATCCAATTAGAGGAGAACTGTGTGCAAGGCTCAGATGGGGTTTACAGCCCTCCAAATTCATTCTCTTGTTCCTTAAGAAAAAAACAACAAAACAAGAAAACAGCCACTTTGTCAGCCACGGCAGACAGAGTGACGGTGGGTGCCGTTGCCCCAGGAACCCAGCCTTGGGCACCAGGCCAGCTGGGGAAGGTGTGGGGGGACAGCCAGGGCAGCCAGGACCCAGCCCCACCTCTCCACCTGCCCCCCCCCCCACCACCTCCACACCCAGCTCCCACCCTCCCCTGCCTGCTGGCTTCACTGCACCCATGGCCTGCCCGTGCCTCCCCACCTGACCTCCTCAGCAGCTGAGTCCCCTGCTTCCACCATGTGTGTTTTATGGCCCTGGCTGGTCACACAGGTTCCAACCTCCATGCACTGTGGCCTGACCCCAGCCCCCTGACTCCTGCAAATCTATCCCATTCCCGGTGTCTGTGAGGTACTGCAGGAGCCCCCGGCGTGGCCGCCCGTGCATGCTGGCATTCCAGGGGAAAGCGGAGAATAATCAGCGCTGTCATTCTCGAGGCTGCACTCCTTGCCCAGCTGGTTGCTGCTGCTGCAGACTAAACTCACCATGGCCATGGGCTGAGAGGCGGAGCACGGGCTAATGAGGTCCTAAAGAGAAACCTCCAGGTGTGAGGATTGCTGGGGCAGGGGCTGCTCTGATGAGTGATGGGGACCCCTGACCACCCTGGTGGGAATGAGCATGTCCAGGGCAGTGGGGAAGGGTTTGCTTGCACACTCAGGAAATTTGAGGGAGGGCATGGGGGGATGAATGGGCAGGCATCAGTAGCCTAAACTAAATGACAGCCCAGCCCCGGGATGCCAGGGAAAGACCCTCCCTAGGGACTGAACTGTGGGTGCCAGGGTGGCTGGCCCCTCATTGTCAAGTAGGCTCCCCTCTGATTCTGGTGGGGGCATTGGATAGATCTCACCCCAGTGGACAGATGTGCTGGAGAGACCGGAGGCACCCAGAAGAGGCAGTATAGCCTGGTGGGGGTCGACTGACGAGCTCTGAGGCCATCATGGGCCAATCACCTCCTTATGCCTCGGTTTCCTCACCTGTCAGGCAAAGATACTGATGGTTTCCGTGATTTAATCAACACATGTACTGCACTTCCTATAATCCAGGCACCCCAGCTTATCACCCCAGTGAAACTGAGACTGTGGTATCAGCCCATTTCAGAGGGTGGAATACTGAGGCACAGAAAGGTTAAATAGAACACCCAAGACCTCTGGGGCCTGCCACACGCCCCTGGACCTCCCACTGCTGTTGGAGGATGAGTGTGTGGGGGCAGTACGTGAACATGTGATATCTTTGTGTGGGGAGCGTGTGGTCACATGATATCTTTGTGTGAGTGTGTGCAGAGAGCGTGTGAGCAGGTGATATCTCTGTGTGTGTGTGGGGAGCATGTGATCACATGATATCTGCATGAGCAAGCGGGGAGCGCATGGTCACGTGATCTCGAGTCTGGTGCAGCGGTGGGTGCGTCACTTACTGACGGTGAGAGTTCTGGGAAAGTCGGCATGTGGCTGCAAATATGGCAGAGAGCCCCCACGGAAACCCAGACGTGCCGCCCACGTCACCTGAGCCCACACAGTGCCGCCCATTGCTCCAAGGCTACAAACCCATACCGTGCATTGCTGTGCTGAATACGGTGGGCGACTGTAACGCAGCAGTGAGCATCTGTGTCTCTAAACACACCTGAACCTAGAAGACGTGCAGCAACAACAGGGCTCACACCGTAGGGGACACTGCGGCTGATGGGGTCATCGCTGGCCCGAACACTGGTTCCGTGGGATCCCATTGTCGCCTCCCAGTCGTCACTGTTGCCGCCAACCGAACCATCACTATTTCCGAGGCTCCGTCCCGCCAGCGCCCATGGAGCTGCCCCTGGAGCGGGCGCCCGCACCGAGAGCCACGGAGAAGTCTGTGCTTGTCACCCCCAGGAACGGCCAGCGCCCCCACCGAGAGTGACAGAAAAATCTGTCGTCATCACCTCCAGGCACAGCCAGTACCAACCAAGCGACGGAGAAGTCTCCTCGCCACCTGCAGGTGCAGCCGGCTCCCCAGGAGAAGCACTGGGTCTGAGCTCCTTCAGCAGCCATTCTGAGAGCCCGAGGTCCAAGCCCAGCGGGACTTGGAATAAATGATCAAGTTATGAATTAAACACTAGAGAAATGTAATTACCCCAGGAGCCAGCTGAGAATAAAATGGATTATGCATATCACACTCATTAAACGGTGATCACATGTGCCTTTCTAAGGCACTGCCGATTAAAATAAATCTAAGTGCAAATTATGGTTCTGAGTAATCACTCCCTATGGCTCATCTTTTGTGTCCCCCAAGGAGCCGACACTGAAGGGAAGCACCGGGTGCCCTCATGGCCTGCGCAGCTTCAGGGTCCACTGGCCTCGAGCCCCCAGCTCAGCACAGAAAGGGACCGCTGTGCGGCCCTGGACTGGCAAGGATGGTGGACATCCTCACGCTGTGGCCAGCTGTGCCCACAGAGCTCCACACGGGTGTGGCGGTTAACCCTCGCCATGCCCTGTGATGGGGGTCCCTGTGTGGGCCCCGTTTACAGATGGGAACACAAAGTCGGGGGGTGACATGACCCACCCAAGTTCAGACAACTTGTAAGTGGCAGAACCAGGATCTGACCCCAACTTCAGGATGGGCTAGGAGCCACCGTTCACTGGGACACAGTATGACAACTGTGTGTGTGTGTGTGTGTGTGTGTGTGTGTAGCCACACGTTCACACGCACACACATGCTGCTATTTGATGGGATGATGCCTGGATTTTGGCAGATGCCCTACAGACTCATGGAATGTCCCACCATCCCCCTGAGTGGGGAGACCCTCCCCAAATTGGAGGTGAGAAATTGTGGGAGGGGTGGGCCTGTCCCGGCAGAGATCTCCAAGCTCATCTGTCCCCTCCGTGGTCACCACACCCATCTGTCCAGGCACAGGTCACCATGCTCATCTGTCCACTCTGTGGTCACCAAGCCCATCTGTCCCGGCAGAGGTCACCATGCTCACGGGACCCAGGGACCTCCATCTGAGTCCTGTAGAGTCTTTGGACCCGGGGCCACAGGCCTACCTACCTTCTTCCCATGTCCATGCGTGACCCTTCTGCTCTGGGCTCCCACCTATGTGGCCAACATTGTGGCATCCCCAGGGAGCCCTCGAGGGGCACAGCTCTCTCCCAGGCACACAAGCAGCGCCTGTGACCAGCCAGGGCTGTCACGGTGGAGAGTGCCGCTGGGGGAGGGCAGGGCGCAAGGCCTGCCGTGGCAGCCCTTTCCACTCACCGCGTACCTTGCCAGCCCACACAGATTCTCTTGTAAGTTTTGATTGCTGCAGAAATGTCTGCCTCTTTGGCTGGGGACACGGTCTGGCTCTGTGTCCCCACCCAAATCTCATGTTGAATTGTGATCCCAGTGTTGGAGGTGGGGCCTGGTGGGAGGCAACTGGGCCATGGGTGGTTTCTAGTGCTTTAGCACCGTCCCCGAGTGCTGCCTCGTGTAGAGTTCTCCCGAGTCTCGCAGTTTGAGTGTGTGGTGCCTCTCTCTTCGCTCTGTCTCTCTCCTGCTGCCATGTGAAAATGGGCTCCCTTCCTCTTCCCCTTCCAGCAAGATTGTAAGTTTCCTGAGACCTCCCCAGAAGCAGAACCCTGTATAGCCCACAGAACGTGAGCCAATTAAACCTCTTTTCTTTATAAAGTACCAGCCTGGGCAATATAGCATGACACCATCTGTACAAAAAATACAAAAATTAGCTGGGCGTGGTGGTGCATGTCTGTAGTCTCAGTTACCTGGGAGGCTGAGGTGGGAGGATCACTTGAGCCCAGGAGGTCGAGGCTGCAGTGAGTCATAATTGTACCACTGCGCTCTGAATGTTGACGCAGGTATGGATATGTGGAACCACGCCCACCGTCAGGACACAGGCAGCTTCATGACCCAGAGCAGCTCCGACAGGCTGCTTTTTCTGTTTGTTTGTTTGAGACGGAGCTTCCATCTGTCACCCAGGCTGGAGTGCAGCGGTGTGATCTCGGCTTTCTGCAACCTCTGCCTCCCAGTTCAAGCGATTCTCCTGCCTCAGCCTCCTGAGTAGCAGGGATTACAGGCATGCATAACCATGCCCTGCTAATGTTTGTATTTTTAGTAAAGACAGGGTTTCACCACGCTGGCCAGGCTGGTCTCGAACTCCTGACCTCAAGTGATCTGCCTGCCTCGGCCTCCCAAAGTGCTGGGATTATAGGCGTGAGCCACTGCGCCTGGCCCCATGCTACTTTTGAAAGCCACGCTTCCCTCTCCACACCAGCCCCCGGCAACTGCTGGCCTCCCCATCAGTGCAGCTTTGCCTTCTGGAGGCCGTTGTGTAAATGAAACGACATACTACTAACCTCTGGGGCCTGTCCTGTCACTCGGCGTGGTGCCTCCCAGGTTCGTACCTGCTGTGTATCAGCAGCACCTCCCTCTCACGGCTGAGGCTGTTGCGTGGCTGTACAACTGTTTATCCTTTCACTCCCCAGGGGACATGTGGGGGGTTTCCAATTTTGCTGATTGTGAAAATTTGCTCGAACCCAGGAGGCAGAGGCTGCCGTGAGCTGTGATTGCACCACTGCACTCCAGCCCAGGTGACACAGCAAAACCTGGTCTCAAAGAGAAACATTTGTGTAAAGGATTTTGTGTGAACTTAATTTTGCATTTCCCTAGGAGCGGAATTTCTGTGTTCTAAGAAGGTGCAGGTCTAACTTTGCAGGAGACGGCAGCGCTGGTTCCCGAGCAGCCGTGCCGAGTGTTCCAGCCGCTCCAGTCCTCATCAGCACTTGGTGTTGTCAACAGCTTTCTTTTAAATTCTGTGAAGCCCTGACTTCTTTAATTTTATCTAAATTTTGCTTGAAAACTAAAGTTAAAACCAACCCTCTCTTCTCCTTGTCATCATGCGCAGCTGTAGTCAATCCTGCTGGCGTTTCTGCCTGGAGTCCGGCTCGCTCACCCAGGGCATTTGCACGTTTTCTACCTCTGTGTCCCCGCAGGCCACAGTGCTGCAGGACCTCCTGCTGCAGCCTCTCAGGCTTTCCCTTCCTCCAGCTTCCATCAGCCTTTGCCTCACTTTCCTTCAAGCCTTTACTGACAGCAGAGGCCCTCAGGTGTAAAACAGCATATTACTTCTTTCCTTCCCAGAGCTGCAGGTGTGGTGTGGCTGGCAGGGGAGGGCTAATTCTCTCCCCTACAGGGTGGGCGAGGGCAAAGAGCCCAGCTGGGGACTGCAGCACCCAAGATGGCACCCACATTGCGGCGGATTCGGCCGGGCTGAGAGCTGGTGCACAGAGCGGGGGCTCCTGTGGTCTGGGCTTCATCACAGCATGGCACTGGGTTCCCAGGGTCAGCGTGCCCAGAAGGTGCTGCCGGTAGCTGTGTCACCTCAGCCACCGAGGGAGTCCCAACCGCCTGCCAGAGTCAGAGAGGGTGCACAGACCCCACCCCCAGTAGAGGGAATGGGACATACTGTGACCATTGTGGAAAATACCACCTGCTTCAGTGGGGTTGGAGTGTAGGTCTCCAAGGCCCCTTCCTGCCCCTGCCATCCTAGGGAAGTGAGCAGGGAGGGAGATTGTGGAGCATCTGAACACTCGGCCCGCATATGCTCTCCTGGCAGAGTTGCAGTTATGGCACAGATGTCAGAAAGCAAGTGACAGAGGCAGGACCTCATGTCGTGCACGCTGGCGCATCTCCAGGGTCCAAACTGGTGAGAGCACAGGCCAGGCACGCCACAATAAACGCGCGGGTATGTGTGTTTAACAACAGCTTTACTGAGATTAAGTCACACCCCCAAATACTCGCCCTTTAAAGTGCACGGTTTGGTTTTTCAAGCATGTTCACAGAGTTATTTGTGCAACCATCACCGTGATTTACCTCCACGTTTTCATCACTGCAGCAAAACACCCTGCACCCATTGTCACTGCCCCCACCTCCCCTCCCCCAGCCCCGGGCACCACTGTTTTCCATCTCTATGGATTTGTCCATTATGGAATTTCCTTTTCTTTTTTTCTTTTTTTGAGACAGTGTCTCACTCTACTGCCCAGGCTGGAGTGCAATGGCACAATCTTGGCTCATTGTAACCTCTGCCTCCCAGGTTCAAGCGATTCTCCCGCCTCAGCCTCCCGAGTAGCTGGGACTACAGGTGCCTGCCCCACGCCTGGCTAATTTTTGCATTGTTAGTAGTGACGGGGTTTCACCATGTTGGCCAGGCTGGTCTCGAACTCCCGACCTCAGGTGATCTGCCCACCTTGGCCTCCCAAAGTGCTGGGATTACAGGTGTGAGCCACCGTGCCTGGCAGGCATGTTTTATACAAGGAATCACAAAACATATGGCCTTCTGCGTCTGGCGTCTTTCACTGAACACAACGTTTTCAAGGTCCAGGCACACCATAGCATGTTGGTGATTCATTCTTTTTGATTGATGGCCAAGGGAAGTCCACCGTATGGACAGCCCACATTTGTTTACCTACTCATCAGTCAGTTAACATTTGGGCTGGTTCACTTTTTGTCTATCATGAGCAATGCTGCTGTGAACATTTGTATATGTGTTTTTACGTGGACATATGCTTTCATTTCTCTTGGGTAGATATTTACGAGTGGAATTGCAGGATCATCTGCTAATTCCATGGTAAACTTTTCGATGAACTGCCAAACTGTTTTTCAAAGTGGCTGCATTGTTTTACTATTCTACATTCCCACCCACAGTGCATGAGGATTCCGGGTTCTCTGCATTCCCATCCAGAGTGCTCGAGGATTCCAGGTTCTCCGCATTCCCGCCGGGAGTGCTTG
The DNA here is from genome assembly GCA_963573385.1 of Cacajao melanocephalus. Classification (NCBI taxonomy): domain Eukaryota; kingdom Metazoa; phylum Chordata; class Mammalia; order Primates; family Pitheciidae; genus Cacajao; species Cacajao melanocephalus. Next base: position 345,174 of record CAUYLG010050390.1, read on the forward strand.
AGGGTTCCGGGTTCTCCGCATCCTTGCCAACACCTGGTGCTTTCTGGTGTTGTGTGTCACTTTCATTTTTGGTGAAGTCAACACTGTGACTTTGTTCACACCTCCCTGGGTGTCTGGGAACATGTTGGGCGTCTACTCCTGGGCTCGTTGGCCTTTTCTATGTCTTCTGTGAGGAAATAAATTCAAATCCTTTCCCCATTAGAATTGGATCATCTTTGAATTGTTGGGTTGCAGGAATTCTTCTTATATTCTGGATTCAATTCATCTTATTATTCTGAGAAAGTCTCACTTTATCACCCAGGCTAGAGTGTGGTGGCACAATCAGGGCTCACTATGACCTTGACCTCCCAGGCTTAGGCAATCCTCCCACCTCAGCCTCCCAAGTAGGTGGGACTACAGTTGCATGCCACCATGCCCGGCTCATGTTTTGTATTTTTTTTTTGTAGACATAGGGTTTTGCTATGTTGCCCAGTTTGGTCTCAAGCTCCTGGAGTCAAGAGATCTGCCTGCCTCGGCCTCACAAAGAGCTGGGAGTATAGGCGTGAGCCACCGTGCCTGGCTAAATTCAATGATTATTTTTAAATGAACATAAGGAACTTCGTGCAACAACCAGAAAATCTGACATTTCCAGCCACTACTGGCATCTGACTCTTGAAGAGCACACTTAATGCACAGCACACAGGAGGTCCCGATAGCCCTCGTCCCAGCAGCCGTGGAAAATCTCTCTATGGAAAACCAAGTGGGCTCACAGGGCTCCTGACTACCTCTCCCTCCCCAGGACGTGTCTCTTTCTTCTCCCCACAGGCTAGGGGAAAAGCTAGGCCCTGTGGCCGTACCTTCCTAGCTAATCCCAAGGGCTCCTCCCAGGACATGGGAGGGCAGGGGCCAGCCATGGGAGGGCAGCCAGGACCCGGGCCAGCGTGGAGCCAGGGGCGCGCCTGGGGCCCGTGTGCCTGCTAGGCTGGGTGCGCCCGTGACCCCAGAGGAGCAAGTGGGCTGTGTGTGGATCTGCAGATGCCTTCTGGCCTCCATGGCAGGGCCAGGAGCCACATGCTCCCTGCACTGTGAGTCACACAGAGGCTGCGTCACCAGGCCTGGGGGGCTGGGGCCGGGACCAGGCTGCAACCAGTCTCCTCTCTGCCCGTGTCCCAACTGTCCCCGTCAGCTGTCTGCTCCTGTCTCTTCCCTGGGTCTGAGTCAGAGCCAGGCCGACGTCAATGCGGGGAGCTTAGATGGAGGTGAGGGTGGTGGAGCTCAAGAGCTGCAGAGACCCCGAGCCTCTTGGGAGCTGCCTGAAGGCAGTGCACTGAAGGGGCCGTCCTGGACCTAGGAAGGGGACCTGGGCTTGGTGGCCTCATCCATCACACATGGCGAGCTCTCAATGCCTGCAGGGAGAGGGACGCTTGCAATGCCGGTGACTGATGAGCGGGCCAGCACACACCCAGCTGCTTCGGGGGATGGCAGGCGAGGCCCTGTCTTCCAGAGCCGCTCCCTGGAACACCCAAGCTCCCTGCTGGCCGGAGCCTCCGCTGTGTTAGGGTTTACCAGTGCCCTGTGTGGACGCGCTGGTCCTCTTCCTTCCCTCTCTGTGTCCTCTCTCCAGCTCAGGGCGTTTCTTTTCCTTCCTGGCATCCAGGGTGGGGGCAGGGCACTGGAGCGGGACAGCCCTTGGGACCCCCAGACTGGAGTTATAACTCTGCGGCCTCCGTCAGCTCAGCGGCCATCACAGAACCATAGCCCGGCGGCTCCTACAATGCATGTGCCTTGCCCACATTCCGGAGTCCTGGAGCCCACGAGCAAGGCTGGGCTCCCTGGGAGGGTCCGCTCCTTGGTCTGCAGACAGTTGTCTTCTCGCCGTGTCAGCAGGCGGAGGAAGAGGAGCCCGGTCTCTTCCTCTTCGTACAGGGCTGAATCCATCGTGGGGCCACCTTCAGCCCCTCATCTTGCCCCAGTTACCCCCGAAGGTCCCAGGTCCTAACATCACACTGGGGGCTGGGCTTCGACCTACGAACTGGGGCACGCTGGCAGTCCAGCCCCTGCCTCTGCCCATCTGTCACTGTGAGACATCGGGGAACACACAGGGCCACTCAGACCCTTGGAATTGTCATCTGTGAGTCAGAGAGCATCCTGACCACTGGCAGCTGAGAGAATGCACCACCCTTGGTGGCCAGGCCATGTGTTCTGTCTCCCTCCCATCCCTTCTCCACCCAATGCCCCGGGCTCTTCTCACTTTCCCTAATGTGAGGACACGGCCTCTTCCACCCACTTTGTCCTGGGGTCCCCGGGTTCCATCTGGATCTGCTCAGTCTTCCCGAATGATTCCCCTGACCAAGCTCAGCTCACCCTGCAGGCTGATGGCTTCCACGAATCTCCCCGAGGGCCCTGGGGACACCTCCACACAGATGCTCAGTGCCATGTGTCTCTGACAGGTGCAGCCAGCTGTGCCCCAACACTCACACTCCGCCACCAGAACGCCTCCTTCGGCTGGGAGCAGCGCTGGTTCCTGCCTCCCTCCCATGCACTGGGACTAGCTCTGAGCAGAGGGCATGAGGGCAGGCGTCCGCTGAAACAGTATCCTGGGACTCTAGGAGGAGATGGCTGGCGCCTCTGCCCCGATGCCCCTCCCTGGCCCAGCAGTCACAGCAGTGAGCTCTGCACAAGCATCTGGTGAGCCCAGGTCCCCTCTCCTTGTGGCTGTCTCTGTTTTATCTCCTTACTTGGCAGATCAAAATGTCACCAGCACCAGATTGCACCCTAATTTAGGGGGATCTTGACTGAGGTATTATGGGGTTTTGAGAGCTCCTGGCAGGCGCTGCAGGCTGTGAGCCCTGGAGGGCGAGGGTGGCGTCTGTCCTCAGTGCTGGGACCACCTGTGGGTTCTGATCTGACCCAGCTGAAACTAGGTCAGTTCTCAGAGAGGCCATGGGGCTGCAGGGCTCAGTGATCCGGAAGTGTTCGGCCATAGTGAGGGATGGCAGGGGTCTCTCCTTTTAAGGACACCAGTCCTTAAAAGGCCCCCACCCTTACGACCTTGAGCAAAACCATCTCCTAAAGGCCCTGCCCCCAAACACAGCCATCGGGGCCGGGGCTTCAACTCATGGCTCTGGGGGATGCCAGGCAGTTGAAGACAGCTGTTCATGAATAACAAGGGGAATGTGATGCAGGAGGATGAGTGAGTTCATGCAACATGGTTCTATTTCATAAGAACGTAGGTACACACATGTATGTATATTTTCACTCACGTATGTATATCTGCCCTCCATATCCTCTGGTTCCATCTCCCGCAAAAACTGCATTTTCCATCCAAGGTGGGTTGAATTTTTCATCCTCAGGTGGGGAGCCTGTGGATAAGAAGGGCTGGCTTTTCACATGTGCGGATTCCACAGGGCTGACTACAGGACTTGGGTTGGGGAGGGCTCCTGGAGCCAATCAATCCTTGGAGGATGCCCAGGGCCAGCTGCAGAGTCCAAGTGCAGCCGGTGGCCCCGGGATGAGAGAGGCAGGGGTGGGGGACATGAGGGAGGTGGGGCCCGGGGATGAGGGAGGCGGGGCCCAGGGATGAGGGAGGCACCCTCATGCCTCTGGGCCCCCAGTTCCTTTCTGTGAGATGAGGTCAACCAGGTGACTGAGTGCAGGGGAGTGTGGGTAACCCCACACATGGGCACTGAGGAAGGAGAGCTGTGCAGACCCCAAGCACAATTAGTGCCTGAAGAACAACTTACTGCTTACATCTATCTAGCTTACATAATCATACTTACATCTAGCATACTTAGTTCCATATAATCTTTCTATGTAATCATATGGGTATTGCAGTCGGAGCTGTACTGACACATTTAGTGCTGAGTTATAGAATCCTTCTATATAACCATATAGTAGTTTGTAGTAGGAGGAATGCCTAGAGCAGTCACAGAACAGAAGCAGTACATGGGAAAACAGCCAGACCAGGAC